>JAMPIV010005315.1:0-517500 GCA_024509875.1 Oreohelix idahoensis
CAACCTTGTATAACTCCCCCATTCCAACCTTGTATAACATTCCCCCATCCCCCATTCCAACCTTGTATAACTCCCCCATTCCAACCTTGTATAACTCCCCATTCCACCCTTGTATAAACTCCCCCATTCCAACCTTGTATAACTCCCCCATTCCAACCTTGTATAACTCCCCCATTCCAACCTTGTATAACTCCCCCATTCCAACCTTGTATAACTCCCCCATTCCAACCTTGTATAACTCCCCCATTCCAACCTTGTATAACTCCCCCATTCCAACCTTGTATAACTCCCCCATTCCAACCTTGTATAACTCCCCCATTCCAACCTTGTATAACTCCCCCATTCCAACCTTTTCCCCTTTTTGCCCATTAAGAAGCATGGGACTACAACTGTAGTTGACTCTTATGCAGGAGGACTGCACCCCCCCCCCCCCCCCCCCCCCCCCCCCCCCCCCCCCCCCCCCCCCCCCCCCCCAAAAAAAAAAAAAGCTTCCTGTGTTCTTACAGTTTTAGTTTTTCTAGCAATTTGTTTGACATGTTGTGTTTGACATGTTGTGTTTGACATGTTGTGTTTGACATGTTGTGCGTGCCAGCACCATGCACAACTTACACATTAGTTGCACTTACTGGTTAATTCTTTCATGTTTAGCCAGCAGATTCCATGTGATTTGACTAAGAAAACACCAGACCAATTTTGTTACTGTTGTCCTAGTTTTCAAGGATAATGTTTCTATCACTGCAAAGTAATGTAATTCAAATTACATGTAACTGTGTGCCAAGTGACCTTAGAATCAGGCATTGAAAACATTCCAGACACATATTAGCTCTTACCTCTTTCCACTTATTTGTTGGGTAACCTTACAAAATTTACATTTTTGTTTTCAGTAAAGAGATGGTACTCTGGCTAAAAGACATAAAAAATATCGTGAGGTGCAAAAAAAAAAAATCAACGGATGGCTGTTTTAAAGGAGTTTTAGACGCGAAACATTAAAAACACTCTTTCATTTAAAAAACAAGGGATGTATTTTTGAAGTGTCCGAGAAATGGGGCAATAGCATGGAATAGACTAATGTTTTATATACAGGGTGTCAGATAATTATTCTTCAGATTATGAAATTAAAAAACCTTGAGCAGATACGAGTGTTACGGACAAATGATATACTGCATTTGAGCCTTTACGTAAGGAATTTTATTGGTCACATTCGCTGAAATTCACATTCAAAATGAAAAACTCAGCCGACAGTATTAAAAAATGTCTCCAGAGGGGCACCCTTTGTAACACATACAATGTCCAGCCCGCACACACATTGCCATCTCATGCTCTGTTGCCATCTTGAATGTGCAATGCATGACTTGATGCAGGGTTTCCAACCCGTGGAAAAAAAATCATAAGTTGCCAAGTGCATTATCTATCATCATTTTGATATGTGCCACGTGGTTCTGTTTTTAGTTTTATTTGTAATCTAGTCCATAATTTTCAGATACCCTTTTGTTGACTTAACACAGTTATGTGCTATATTCTTTGATGATAAAATATCTTGCTGAACATGAAAGCTCTGTTAGTGACGTGTGTCCAGTATTGCAGTTCTTCTTTCAATTTATTTTGTTGTTGTTGTTGTTGTTGTTGCTAAATATTATGTCCAAGTTCTTAAAGGATTCCATCGTCCTGCAAAATTATTTGAATCTTTTTGTATTTGCATTTCAGTTATCCTCTTCCTTTCTAGATTTAATCATTTTTGATTTTCACCGTTGATGTGTAAATCTAATTTTTCTGTGGCTTCTCTGAATCATCTTACAACATGACATACATCTTCCATATCGCTACCGCCAAGCCAGTGTCATCCACATATTCAGGGTTTCTGTTTTTTTGGTACATGAGTTTGATGTTGATTACTACTCTGATGTTTCATATGGCTTTTCCAAAGCCAGACTGAACATGAGTGGAATCAAAGCATCATCTTGTAACACATTTTGTTTACATTTTTATTAGTTAAACTTGTAGCTCGCAAGTAGAAATCCTTGTTGTTAAATTATGTCTCTGCTTTCTCTGTGACAGAATTTGAAGAATGAGTTAGTTAGACTGGAAAATCTTCTGGCGGGATCCAAGAAACAGCTAGAAGATGAGACTCTACTGAGAGTTGATTTGGAGAACAGAGTGAAAACACTTAAGGAGGACCTCCACTTCAAGAGTCAGGTTTACGAGCAGGTTAGTTCAGAAACCTTCATCACAACTGTGTGAAATATCAGATCAGTTGCATGAAAAAAAAAGAAGCATTACTGTAAATAAGAATTAAAAACATACATTTCATGTGTACAAATAATGCAACATTAAAATCTATATGTTGTGGTTTGCAGTGTTTTGGATGGTTACATTTGGAATTTTTCTGTAAATATTTATTACAATAAATATTGAAATTGGGGTGAGTTGTGGAGACCATAGGAAGCAAATCGTAATCTGCTGTGAATAATCGAAATAGCAAGATTATTGGTACTGTTCAGTGGAATCAGGGATACAAATATACAGAGAAATATAGCTCAACATAGTGGAAAATACTAGAGGTTTAATAATATTGTGTGTAAAAAAAAAAATAATAACCAAACCAAATTGATAAACTAGCAACTGGAAGTTGTGAAGAGATGTGATCACCTGTGCCGGTCAACATGGCTTTTGAAAGGAAAAAAAAAATAAAAAAAAATTTAAAGATATCTATTTCCAAGAAAAGAATTCCAGACAGGTGTGAGGCTTGTAAGATAAAACACTTTCAACTAGTGAAAACAGATGTGAATATATTTTAAAAAAAAAATATCATGGATGTAGCAATTTTTGTTGGGTTAATATTAATGTTTTATGATTTAGAAAGTAAGCAAGTAGTTCCAGAAAGAGAAAATTGTGTTTAATGGACACCTGATCAGAAAATGAGAATCAAATAAATTTGATAAAAACAGAAATCGTTCAAGAGTAGAAGATATAATTCATGGTTTTGACAAAATGGTCGTGACTAGATTTCATTTTTTTTTAGAACTGATTTGCTTATATCTGTAAGTACCTTCATTGTGGCCATGGAAGTTATTAGTGATTTCATCATAAAATATTACATTTTTCTTTTTCACTGTTGCCAGAATGAATTTTCATTAATATCAAACAAACAATCATTAAAATAAATATGTCAATTGTAACTATTAATGCAGCAGAGAGACTTTAAAAAAAATGTTTGTTTTACCTCCTAGACAGATACTATCTGGTCCACACCTATATTTAGTTCTTCCCCCATTCATTAATTTTCATGATGTTGGCAGTGTAAAAATATGTTCTTGTAGTGTGTATATCAGCAGTAGGCATGGATGTTATATATTTCTTTGCCTGAAGAAATACTTATGAAGATTGTGAAGAAAGACCTTTGGCACTTGAAAATGTAATTGTGTTTAGTTATTTTACTAGAAAGTAGATATTGTGTTGCACCAGCTTTATTATATCTGTAGTTGATATTAAAAAAAAAATAAACTGGTATAAAGTATAAGCTATAAAATAAATCTGGAGACTAACATTCGAGGATGAGAGGACACCCAGCATTGATAAAGGTGGTGTTATAAAAGATACACTATGTTAAGGTTGTATATATTTTGTGAACTAATACTTTTTCTTGTCTTTCTTTATTTCAAATACATTGCCAGGAATTGGAGGAATCTCGCTTGCGAACCACCGCTCAGCTGGATGATGTTGATGACAGAATTGAGCATGAGTATGAGGCTCGCCTGCAGGATGCGTTGCGTGAAATCAGAGCCCAGCATGATTATGATTTGCAGTGTGTTAAAGTAGAGTTGGAAACTTTGTATGAGAGTAAGGTAAGAGTGCTCATGTTTAAAGACATTGTAACAGTATGTTAGCAATTTAAAAGTTAACTTTTAAAATTTGAAGTAAAATACACCACACTGAATTTCATGTAGGAAATTAGAAAATTAATTTTAATCTGGGCGCATTTATGTCAGATATCCTTTCTTGCTCATTTCTGAATACCATTACTGAGCCCTAGACTATGTATTTCCAGACAAGAAAAAACAAACATGTTGAAGCAGCTTTCTGAAGCATGTTGAAGGACTACCATAATTTATAAACTTTAGTAATTAGCATTTATTAAAGTGGAAAGTGACTATTGCTTTAATTTTAAGGATTGACTAGTGTTATATGAAGGAGACATTTCCCAATAAATGTAAACTTTTCCTCAGCTTCTTCTCTTGGAAGTCTTTCTGTGGTAATTTTTCACAGTTTTGAATTGCTGATTTTGTACCATAAATTCAGTGCATGCTACTCAGACAAGAGTTTTTCATGTAACATTTTCCACATATACACAAAAATATTCATGTAACATTTTCCACATATACACAGAAATATTCATGTAACATTTTCCACATACATACACAAATATTCATGCAACATTTTCAGAATGTGAAGGAAATGATTTTGTTGCTTGTAAAATATACAGGGTGATTGAAAAGTTACTTCCTATTGTAAAATTGTTTCTTCACTCCTGTCCAACTAATTTATATGAAACGTTAAAAATAAAGACAATTAACTGCCCTTTTTCTTACAAAACATGCTATTTTACATTAACACCACAATTTAAAATGACATCCTGTTGGTTCTGTACATGATTTCATAGTTGGCAGTCATTTTAGCTGTCTCTTGTAATTTCAGTTTATTGGCCAGTTTAGATTTTATTTTGTTCCTGGGAATTAAAAAAGTCTTCATATGTCAAATGGCAGCTATCACCCATTGTTTTGACTTTTGTTTGATCTATATGGTTACAAGTGAGGATATAACAATTTAAAAATAATAAGTTACTTTACAGATCACCCTGTAGTTTAATCAATAATTTCCAGTCATCAAGCTTCACGTTTTGATATGCCAATAAATGAGGAAGCGGCTGTAAAACTGTTAAGGAAATAAATATATAAATTAAAAAATAAAATGGTATGGAATCAGTTTTACAAATTAACAGTACACGGAAAACATGGGATGTTTCCTGTGTACCGTTAATTTGTAAAACTGATTCCATACCGTCTTTTAAAAAAAATTTAAATATTTATTCATGTTTTGATTGAAAATGTAAGTAAACAATGTTGCATTGTACACAGACATCTCTCATTTTTTTTTTTAACATTCATAGGCAAGGATTGTTAAACCAGAAAAAAAAAATCAGTATTAATTTTGCATGTGTGCCAAAGATGAAATTGCAAAAATATCCAAAAAAATAAATCTTTAAAAATGTGCACAGGACATAAACCTGGAACAATCCCCATTTAGCATAGTTATCATTCATTCATCATTTTCATTCACTCTTTATGGAGCATGGAGGAACTGCTGCAGCTGGTCCCCTTACAGGAAACCTGCACCAAGCAACTCACATGCTCTTGCAGCAGACTTTTTTTGTGTGGCTATTTGTTTTACTTGATGAGTTTGCCGGTCCCATGCATAGCCTCATATTAGTCTCCTTTTACAATATGCCTGAGGTCAGAGTGGCTAAGATGTATGGCGCCCGCCTCTAAATCTAAACGTACCGGGTTCGGTTCCTAGTGCAAGGAATATGTTTTATGAAACTTTTTTCAGAACCTGTAGGGTCCTAATGATGTCATACTCCACCTGATATCCTGAAGTAGTGTGCAAGTTGCACATGCTAAAAATCCCTCGGCGGTTAGAAATCGTAAAGAGTAGGCCATACGGCAGCTGCCCTGGCAAAATTTACAAAATTAGGAAAACCTACACACTACAAAAATATTTATAGATTGTGTGATTCCTGTATACTCTGTGGTAAAGTGGGATGATATAAATATTTATAGGGGACTTAATGTACTGACTGAGATCAGCTGTGAAGGTATCTGTATCTAATAAGTGTGGTGTATTACAGATGACCTTACTTTGCTACCACATTTAGACCTCAGTCAGACTTATTCTGGAATATATGTGATGACTACGTTGAATGTCTAGGGTTATGATAGTGATGAAGTGTATGGTCACAACAACCAACAGACAGATAAACAATTTAATTTAATCCACAATACTTTACAACACTGTGACACTCACATACATAGAACACTCTATAAGACTATCTTAAGAAGTCAAGTGTTAACTTTTAAAATATGTATTAATTCCTTTCAATAATAGATATCCTGATTCAACTACAAAGTGAACCAGGAATCACAATCAAATGTAATCACAAGTTGTATGTACACAATTTATAGATAGGATCTTTGTATTGACATATATTATTATTGCAATATGTGTGTAAGTTGTGATGTAGTACTCTGAGGTAATACTGGCTTTTCAAGCTAGGTTGTTGTTTGTCATCATGACTTCAAGTGTTTGTTTCTGGTGGAAATAATATTGGAAAGGTTCACAGTTTCTTTTTATTCGAAACAAATAACTGTCCCTCTTGATTTAATGTACAGTCAATTTTAGAGGGGGGTATACACAAGATTGAGCTGCTCTGGCCAACGAAATCTTAACTTCTGTGTGGGCGGCAGGATAACTGACTCCTCTGCTCGCTTGCTTCACCGTTTTCTTGAGAAACAACACTGGTCGATATCTTGACCAAGGAGTATGCTACCAGCCTCTGGATTCAGCAAAACTCAGACCAGGTGCTGCTTTAATACTTTAGTACCACGGTCCCTGAAACAAGAAGGTTGTACCTCCTACTTCAGAACTAATTTATAATCCATTTCCACACTGAAGCACAATACATAACAAACACAGAGTTCAGCGCTGTAGGCCAACTGCTAGCTTCTCATGTAACAATATACACCAGTATTCCTCTCCCTAATGGTTACAACGCCTCTGCAATTCCAGCATTATTTCCTTCTATTCAATAAGATAGGTGTCATCCCATGTATACTCCTATTTGGGCAATATCTAGGCTTTGCCTCCATGAACCACACACATACAGACATAAATTATCAATTCACATTCAATTTTCATCAAAAAGATATCAAATATGTCTAGCTTACCATTGACTATATTAAATGGTCTAGCCAATGAGACCATGTTTACAAAAGCCTTTGAAAAAAAAGTACCCTTCCTATCGTTTCCATTAACAACCAAAAATAGTATTAGCAGTCGACTAATCATGTTTCGCCTTACATATTATTCTAGCCAATCAAATCGGATTTAACGTGGTGGCCTCATTTTCTCTAAAGCAGTGTCCAAACACGCCATTATGAGCAAATATGATCCTGTGTTGTCAGACAACACCACTATAGTATTTTGGCTATAATTTGTTAATTATTAGACTATTTGCTTAACACCTAACATATTCTTTGTCAGCAAGTCCTAAGGCACCCAAATATATAAGTTTAATGGAGCTAAGTGGCTTCGTTCAAAATATGTATTTTCTTCTACCACCCGTTCACTTCTATACGATGGGGTGTCTTCTGTACTGTCAGGCTAATGTCAGGATTTCAGACATAAAACAGTATTGTGTCATGTTTCCTAATAAGCATTAACCATGTTTTTTAAAACCTTACCTCGTATTGGTAGTGTTTTTTGTCACTGTTTATTTGAAAAAAAATCAAGCCTGCATGCCTTTCGCGTGGGGTGGCATTAATTTTTATATCGCGAGACGACGTGGTAGTATTGCATGCGTTCCTTAGTACATCTCTCTCTCTCTCTCTCTCTTCTAAGCCCGTCTGTCTTTTAGTTTCCGTAGTGCATAATGACATTAATGTAATATTAAATCTAGGTCATTACGCAGTGTGTCTATCTCAAGGTTTTCTAAGAAACACAGTACCCGTTTTATTTTTAGAAACGCGTGTATTTGATGCAGTAGGCTTTACTAGCAAACGTGAAAGCGCTACAATTATGCAGACGAAGTAGAAAAAGGGGTTTTCTTGTTAGCTAGTATGACGTTCTATAACACAGGCGTACGCTATTGTGACCGCACTGTTCTTTTACCATTCTTCTTTCCTTTTATTGAATTAATTCGTTAGGCTTTACATTTACTTTCTAATTTACTGTATACACATAGAGAAATTTAATATTATTCCTGGTGCTTACGGTGATTCTCATCACACGGATGGCGGCTTAGAAAATCCGCACCCAGGTTAGTTTTTCCAGAAATATACTCTAAGCTGAACTGGAATGGCTGCAAAAGTAAGTACCATCTGAGTAACCTCGAATTTTCATGCCTAGCCTGCGCTAGAAACGACAAGGGTTTGTGATCCGTTTGCAAGTTATCCTTTAGCACGCTGCATTCTTTTCCAAAAAATTTGTCCTGCAGCTGCATTCTTTTTCACAAAACCCCATTTTTTATAGTGGATGACTTGTAAATTCTATATTTTTTTGGTTTTTTGACCAATTGCTCTAATTTTTGGTCTGTATAGAGATAAATGGATGACGTCACTGATGACGTCATTTTGTTGATGTGATAGGAGAAGAAGACTGGTGAAAAAAAAAAATCAACAAAAAAATAGCCTTACCTCACTCCTGATGCAGCCTTTTGGTGCAATCTGCCTTAAAATTGAGCAGAGTGTGATAACGCTCAAAGCAGGGATATGGACAGAGAGGTATTACACACCTACGGCACACGAATTGGGTCTGGTGGCGCTTCTTGCCCGTGTCCCTGCTGGAACACATAACACAGTCTGGCTTGGAAGGCGTGCCGCTAGCCAGACGTTTAGGGTTAAGAGTCAGGTAGTGTTCCCCCATAACCAATCTTGCTGGTGCAATGTCAGATAACCTTCCTCTGCGGGCTGTGACCCTAGACTGGTACCCTTCAAGCAGCCCATGAGCAATCCACAGACGGAATGTTTCCGCCTTGATATGAGACGGATGCTTGGCCCTCCACAGGACAAGCGAATTGACAAAGCAAACTTCCAACAGATAGAAGAATATTTTCTTCCACCATTTGCTGCTCCTGTGTAGAACCATGTAGTATGTCAACTGTTTGTCCACACGATCAATACCTCCCATGTGACAGGAATAGGCTTGGATAGCGCATGACTTGTCCACGATCCACACATTGCCAGCGTGATGTTTGGATCTAACCTCCTTCCTGAAGGTCTGCGCATCGTGTGCAGTTGTCATTAGATTCACTGGCCTCTTGTCAAACCATGACATATAGAGGATGTTGCCTTCTCTAACAGTCATGGGAGGGTCACCAGCTTTGGGTTTTGCCAACTTGAGTTGTGGGGGGACCCCTCGGCGGTTGGTCCGCAGTGTGCCGCAAGCCCCTGTCTGATTATCCCCAAGCTCCGTGAACAGGGCAGGCGAAGAGAAAAAGTTGTCCATGTACACAACATGGCCATGCCCATACAGGGGAGCAACAAGGGAGGTGACAACGCGGTGAGCAACCCCCCTAGTAGGGTCCACATTGTCTTCCTTCCCAAGGTAGAGCTGCCAATTCCAGAGGTAGCCTGTCTTGGAGTCAGCTAGGCCCCAGGCTTTCATACCCCACTTAGAGGGTTTGTTGGGCATGTACTGCATAAGGCTGGTCCTACCTTTGAAAGCTATCATACTTTCATCAACACTTAGCTCTTTAGATGGTATGTAATGGCTTTGCCATAGAGGGAGAAGAGTGTCAACAAACGATTTGATTTTGAAGGCTTTGCTGTGGTCAGGGTGCCCTCGTGGTGCAGCAGTTGTATTGTCCACGAGGTGTAGAAAAGATAAGATAGACAGAAACCTGTCCCTACTCATCACTTTCTTGAATCCTTGCATGTCAAGGAAACAGTCATTTGACCAATACAAATCAAATGACGATCTTTTCGTTACACCCATCAACAGAAGCAAAGCAAGAAATGCCCTCATCTCGTCATCAGTGACATCGGTCCACAACTTCAGACGGGATGAAGCACTCGCCTCTTGCCCTTTCTGGTCAAAAACCTGACTGGCGTAACGATTAGTTTTCGTAACTAATGTGTTCACAACATCATCTGTGATGAACAAACGGAATACACCTACCTCAGAGATGTCATCGTCAACGCCCACAGGTCCCACAACTTGGTCGAAGTTGCGGAGCCATTCGTGGTTGTAACCAGAAGGTGCTCTAACAACAGGGACTTCTTCAAAATCATCAACACTTGACACATCACTATCTTCCCCTTCAACATCACCCATATTCGGACCATGGACCGAAACACCAGTACTAGTAAACCCTTCCAACCACTCATCATCTGAATCAGCATCCATGAAAACTTCAGATACAATGGCAGCTTGATCCATGCCGATTGATTTCGATTTGAAAATTGCACAGAAAATGTACGCTATCACACCCTTTACAACTAAGAGTCAGAAAAGGAAGTAAAACCTCTTTCACAGAAGATTCAATTTTTGCATCCGGTTTTCAGATCACGTGTACACACATTATAAATCACTTTCCCGATGACAGCCGCAAGGCGAGACATATCACCTCCAGCTGGCAGAACATAGGTTACCTTCGGCGATATGTCTCGCCGGCAGCGTGCTAAAGGTTAAATGCCTTCCCATACAGATAAATATTGAATTTCTTGATCGCCCATATTACTGCAAGACATTCTTTTTCGCTAGTTGAATAATTTGTTTCAGCTTTATTCAACTTTCTGCTAGCATATGCCACTGGGGTTAATTCCCCATCCAGTGCATCTGATTTTTGTAACAGGGTCGCGCCCAACCCGATATTACTGGCATCCGTTCTCACAATGAATTCTTGACTTAAGTCAGGTAATTTCAAAATAGGTTTGCTTGTGAGCTTTTCCTTCAATTCCTGGTATGCCAATTCACACTGTGCTGTCCATGTAATTCGATCTGGATTTCCTTTGCGTGTCAAATCAGGGGCTTTCTTTAGTTTCTCTAAATTCTTGGGGTCAGGGGTCATGTTTCCCTGATGGACTGTGTGTCCCAAGAATTCTAATTCTTTACATCCAACGCAACATTTGGTTGGTCGGGCTGTTAAATTCGCTTCTCTAAGTCGATTAAACAGCATGTTCAGAGAGTCAATGTGTTCCTCAAATGTTTCTGTTGCTATAAGGATATCATCCATGAAATTTGTGATGCATGGATTATTCAGAGGATCCAACAATTTTCTCATCATTCTAGAGAAGACACTAGGCGCATTCTTCAATCCAAATGGCAATCTGTTAAACTCATAGTGTCCCTCTGAGGTACTAAAAGCTAGGTACGGTCTAACCTCAGGCTTTACTGGAATCTGATAGTATCCTTTACTCAGATCCACTTTTGAGAAATATTTAGCTTTATTTAGTCTGGCAAACAACTGATTTGTATCCGGCAATGGATCCACCTGACCTTCTGTGATAGCATTCAGTCTCCTGTAATCTATACAGAGTCTATGTTCTCCAGAGGGTTTCCTTAAGAGTACCACACTGGAACTATACAAAGATTCACTGTGTGAAATTATTCCCTCCTTCAACAAATAGTCTATCTCTTCCTTCAAGGCTTTCTCCTTAGCAAAAGGAATCGAATAGGCTTTCATACAGACAGGTGTGGGGTCTATCAGTTTCATATCATATTCCAATAAGTTTGTATGCCCCGGTCGGTCCGTTAACACCTCTGTATGATCATCTAGAACCTGTTGCACTCTCTCCTTCTGATTTTTCGTTAAATGTGTACTGATTTTCACCTGTGCCGCTGTCTCACAGGGATGTAATGGATATTCAAATGATGAAAGTGGTTCCTTTTTCATCTCCATTGCAATGGACAAGGTCAACAAGTGTGTCTCTTCCTGATTTTCTCTTTCCAAATATTTCTTCAGGAGATTCACATGATAGATTTTTTCTTTCCCCTTCTTATCTATCTTATAATTTGTTCTAGACACCTTCTCTAGAACTGTATATGGACCTTGCCATCCAATTTGTAACTTATTCTGACTACCGGGTAGAAGAAGCAGTACCTTCTCTCCCACAGCCAAATCTCTGTCTTTAGCTTTCCTGTTGTAATAGGCAGCATGTTTTTTCCTGGCTTGTCTCAAATTTTCATTGGCAAGTTTCCAGCCAGTTTTTAAACGAGTGGTCAGCTCATTCACATATTGGTATGAGGATGTAATATTTTCCTCTGCCTTTTCATCAGTCCACGTTCTTAACAGAGCTTCGAGTGGACCTTTTATTGGCCTTCCAAATAATAATGTTGCCGGGGCCATACCGGTTGAACTATGGGGTACCTCCCGATAAGCAAAGAGGGCGGCGTGAAGGTACTGGTCCCATGTATCTGGTTTTTCGTGTGCCAACTTTCTCAGGATCGACATCAACGTACCATTAAATCTTTCCACTTGGCCGTTCCCTTGGGGATGGTACACACTACAATGGAAGTGTTTGGCCTGGAAGATCCTGAAAACTTCTTCTGTTAGTTTCCCCTTGAACTGAGAGCCATTATCAGTCAAGATTTTATTGGGAAAGCCTAACCTTGTGAAAATTGTGAGTAATGCCTCTGCCACATGTTTAGAGTCAATGGATGACAGGGCTACCGCCTCTCCCCACATAGAACAAGTGTCCACCAGAGTCAGAATGTAGCTGTTCCTCCTCTTGGTTCGAGTGAGAGGTCCCACAATGTCCACGGCAACTCTCTCAAAGGGTGTTCCCACTATGGGCATTTCCCCTAGAGTTGCTGGTGCAGTCCAATGCTTAGGTGCTACTCGTTGGCACTCTGGACAGGATTTTACATATCGTTTGATATCTTCAGTTATCCCTGGCCAGAAATAGTGACAAGCTATACGCTGTCCTGTTGCGCTGATCCCCATATGACCACTGAAGGGAATCGCATGCCCTAGTTCCAACACTTTAGTCCTATATGAAGTGGGAAGGACCAGCTGTCCGTGACCATTGGATTCAGATCCAGCCTTCCTATAAATCAGCTTGTTCTTCATATAAAATTCTCCCTTGCCTGGAGGTGTATGACATTTGGGCAACTTCTTGAAACACGGCTTGAGTGTTTTGTCCTCCGCCTGTGCCTTCCTCATCTCATCTGGATGAGTATTTATTGGATTTTTCTCCTCCTTTTTGGACTGTGATCTGGTCTGCACCGTTGCCAATATCACAGGTCTCTTGGGATTCCCCAGGAAGACATATCTACACCCCAATATCAGAGGGTAGATTGGTTCATTTATCACTGCTGCTTTGATTATTCCCTCCACATATCGCGTTTTTACATGTATCTTAGCGATAGGGAGTGTCATGGTCGCTACTTCCTTGGTTGCAGCTTGAATTTCCACTGTTTCTGTGGTGTATTGATCTGCTTGCACCAGGTGAGAACTCACAACTGAATCATAATCTAAACCTGTATCATATAAACACCTTATGGTGACACCATTACAGATTACATCTTCACACACTGGGGGGTGGTACGGTTCCTGTAGTTCCTCAGGTTTGACCTTTGTTCCCTTCTTCCCAGATTTCATAGCAGCAAAACGAGGAGTTTTATTCCTACAATTTTCAGTGGTATGATTGTTCATCTTACACTTTGTACACCACTTCCTTCCTTGGTTGAAAGATTTTCTTTCATCAAATTTCCTTTCATCGAATTGTGGGGTTTTATTTTTATTGTCGTACCGTGGCCTATCAAACTGGTGCCTACCTTTGTTCTGATCTCTAGGATCAAATTTATTAAAGTTCTGTGGTGCCTTAAAATTATCTACCTGTTTCTTTTTATTACCTGTTACCTCTGCCTGAGCTGCTTGATACCTTTCAGCGACATTTAGTAACTCACCCAGCCTCTCTGCACCTTGTTCCATGAGAAACTTTCTCAGGTCTGGAGCCATGGACTCTCTTAGTTGTTCTATAAGGATCATTTCCTTAAGATCTTGGGTTTTCCCCAGAGAAGTCCATTTCTCCAAGTATGTCTCTAACCGTGCAGAGAACTGGTGATAGGTTTCACCTGACAGTAGTTTAGCATTCCTAAATTTTTTTCTATAAAATTCTCCATTCTTTTCATATCTTAACAAAAGAGCCTGCTTTAGCATGTCATAATTTTCTTGATCATCTCTGCTCATTTTGGCAAAAACTTCATAAGCTGTACCACGAAGCCCTTGTGATAACTTTAAGCTCCACCTTTCTCTCTCTAACCCATACGTGGTAGCTAATAGTTCATATCTATTTAGATAGCTCTCGATATCATCTTCTTTCTCAACAAAATGATCTAAATGAAAGTTCATAGCTGAGGTTGAGGCTCCCTGACTAGCAGAGGCATCAGAGGTAAAGGGACTGGCACCATTTTCAGGAGCATGGCTTTGAAACTCAAACTCCCTTAGTCGTAACTCATGTTCCCTTTGTAATCTCTTCTCCTCCTTTTCTGCTTCCCTCTGTGCAGCCTGCCTTCTTTCTTCTGCTTCCCTTTCTGCAGCCAATCGCTTGTCTTCCCTTTCGGCAGTCAATCTTTTTTCTTCTGCCTCCAATTGGAACTTCTTAGCCTCAGCCTCCAATTGTAACTTCTTAGCCTCAGCCTCTAATGCCCTAGCCTCTTTGTCAGCCTCAATCTGCAACCTCTTAATTTCTTTTTCAGCCTCTAACTTTCTTTCAGCTTCTTTTTCTAATCTTTCCGATTCTAATTTTCTTTCTGCTTCAAATTTTCTTTCTTCACGTTCAATATATTTGTCACATTCAGTAGTGACATAAGCAATCATAACTTGCCCGTCCATTCCTAACTCTTTAGCAGCCTGCATAGCAGCAGATCGAAATTTTGCCAGGTCGGCCATTTTCTAACAGGCAAATTTATACAATGTCTAACTTAAACAAGTCAATCTATAACTAATTATCTAAGGACAACCACAAGCACTGAGAGCTCAACCTTATTTATTTTCCACCCAAGGATACCTTTTAATTTTTTTTATTATTCCCTGAAGTGAATTACCCCCCCAATATATATAATAGGAGAAGATTCAAAATCCCGGACAGGACCCCAATATATGTGGTAAAGTGGGATGATATAAATATTTATAGGGGACTTAGTGTACTGACTGAGATCAGCTGTGAAGGTATCTGTATCTAATAAGTGTGGTGTATTACAGATGACCTTACTTTGCTACCACATTTAGACCTCAGTCAGACTTATTCTGGAATATATGTGATGACTACGTTGAATGTCTAGGGTTATGATAGTGATGAAGTGTATGTTCACAACAACCAACAGACAGATAAACAATTTAATTTAATCCACAATACTTTACAACACTGTGACACTCACATACATAGAACACTCTATAAGACTATCTTAATAAGTCAAGTGTTAACTTTTAAAATATGTATTAATTCCTTTCAATAATAGATATCCTGATTCAACTACAAAGTGAACCAGGAATCACAATCAAATGTAATCACAAGTTGTATGTACACAATTTATAGATAGGATCTTTGTATTGACATATATTATTATTACAATATGTGTGTAAGTTGTGATGTAGTACTATGAGGTAATACTGGCTTTTCAAGCTAGGTTGTTGTTTGTCATCATGACTTCAAGTGTTTGTTTCTGGTGGAAATAATATTGGAAAGGTTCACAGTTTCTTTTATTTGAAACAAATAACTGTCCCTCTTGATTTAATGTACAGTCAATTTTAGAGGGGGGTATACACAAGATTGAGCTGCTCTGGCCAACGAAATCTTAACTTCTGTGTGGGCGGCAGGATAACTGACTCCTCTGCTCGCTTGCTTCACCGTTTTCTTGAGAAACAACACTGGTCGATATCTTGACCAAGGAGTATGCTACCAGCCTCTGGATTCAGCAAAACTCAGACCAGGTGCTGCTTTAATACTTTAGTACCACGGTCCCTGAAACAAGAAGGTTGTACCTCCTACTTCAGAACTAATTTATAATCTATTTCCACACTGAAGCACAATACATAACAACACAGAGTTCAGCGCTGTAGGCCAACTGCTAGCTTCTCATGTAACAATATACACCAGTATTCCTCTCCCTAATGGTTACAACGCCTCTGCAATTCCAGCATTATTTCCTTCTATTCAATAAGATAGGTGTCATAGTACTATTTGGCAATCCCATGCAGTTATACTCCTCTCCGACAAGTTTTGTTCATGGTGGAGCAATATCTAGGCTTTGCCTCATGTTTGTTACTGAACCACACACATACAGACATAAATTATCAATTCACATTCAATTTTCATCAAAAAGATATCAAATATGTCTAGCTTACCACAATTCAAGGAAATATTAAACAAGTACGTTGACTGGCGATGAGTTATGGCACAATTCCGATCTGCCTCTGTCCCAGGCTTTTATTAGAAAAATATGAGCTGGTTCTCAACGCACTTGCTTCTACAAAGTTTATTTTCAAAAAAGTGGCACTGAACAGACGCTCCTAATTGACTATATTAAATGGTCTAGCCAATGAGACCATGTTTACAAAAGCATTTGAAAAAATGTACCCTTCCTATCGTTTCCATTAACAACCAAAAATAGTATTAGCAGTCGACTAATCATGTTTCGCCTTACATATTATTCTAGCCAATCAAATCGGATTTAACGTGGTGGCCTCATTTCCTCTAAAGCAGTGTCCAAACACGCCATTATGAGCAAATATGATCCTGTGTTGTCAGACAACACCACTATAGTATTTTGGCTATAATTTGTTAATTATTAGACTATTTGCTTAACACCTAACATATTCTTTGTCAGCAAGTCCTAAGGCACCCAAATATATAAGTTTAATGGAGCTAAGTGGCTTCGTTCAAAATATGTATTTTCTTCTACCACCCGTTCACTTCTATACGATGGGGTGTCTTCTGTACTGTCAGGCTAATGTCAGGATTTCAGACATAAAACAGTATTGTGTCATGTTTCCTAATAAGCATTAACCATGTTTTTTTAAAACCTTACCTCGTATTGGTAGTGTTTTTTGTCACTGTTTATTTGAAAAAAAAATCAAGCCTGCATGCCTTTCGCGTGGGGTGGCATTAATTTTATATCGCGAGACGACGTGGTAGTATTGCATGCGTTCCTCCGTACATCTCTCTCTCTCTCTCTCTCTCTCTCTCTCTCTCTTCTAAGCCCGTCTGTCTTTTCGTTTACGTAGTGCATTAATGTAATATTAATCTAGGTCATTACGCAGTGTGTCTATCTCAAGGTTTTCTAAGAAACACAGTACCAGTTTTATTTTTAGAAACGCGTGTATTTGATGCAGTAGGCTTTACTAGCAAACGTGAAAGCGTTACAATTATGCAGACGAAGTAGAAAAAGGGGTTTTCTTGTTTAGCTAGTATGACGTTCTATAACACAGGCGTACGCTATTGTGACCGCACTGTTCTTTTACCATTCTTCTTTCCTTTTATTGAATTAATTCGTTAGGCTTTACATTTACTTTCTAATTTAGATATGTGGATTTAGAATTTCTCAATCTGAGATCACAGGCAGCCAGAAGCAACTCTTCTTCAAGTGCAGCATGGGAAGAACTGACACTTGCTCGTAAATCGATTGATGATCTGCAGGCTGAACTCAGCAAGCTCAGAGCAGAGGTTGGTTTGGCAAAGTTGCTTTGTCCCAAGTCTTTGATATTTTTATTCAAATGATTGAATGAGTGAAACAAAACAAATTTGTTTACCTACATGTTGTAGTATATTTACATAACAAATAGTAGCTTATAATATTTGTAAAAATGGTTTTTTATGCCATTTCTTACACATTATATTTCTTCAATTGACCATGGGCACGAATAGATTGATATAATAATTTATTCTGTACATTTGAGTTGATAAGTTGTTTTTATTCAATACTTTACATATTGTAAGCTATGTGTCTAGTTAGTGGCCACATAGTGGGGGGGGGGGGGGGGGGTTAAAGTAGTCTTGTATCTTGAATAGAAATTCATAAAGTAATCTTTGTGTCTGTGTGGGACTGCAGTCTAGTTTCAGTGAAAGGCAGAAATATTGTTTGTCAAATGAGAATTAACAAAGATAAAAACTAATATGGAACACTTCAAAATTGTAAGCAAAGAAGATATGTAATACCAGTTTTCTGCAAATAGATCACACAACATCAGATAATTATCCTATGTGACCAATAAAGAGGAAGTGCTATTTGCCAGTTGAATGAGACGCATGAAAAAAAATCCAATCTGAGCAGTAGGTAAAACAGTCTGTGGGAGTCTGCAGTAAAACTGTATAAAGCAATGGGGTGACACTATATATCCTAATTGTAACCCACCAGAGGCTGAACATAATATTTTTTCTTTCATAAAACAAAAATAGTTTCAGAATAAGCTTATTCAGTATCAGAACTGTTGGATAAATGATACACTGTGAGAGAAGTACACTTGGAGCAGCAGTGATATATGAATGCAAGAAGTATTTAGTCAATGACCCTGCATGCAGGTGAGCCAGGGACATTGGTTGACTGGTCAGTATGCTTTTGCTCTTACT
This sequence comes from Oreohelix idahoensis, assembly GCA_024509875.1. Lineage (NCBI taxonomy): Eukaryota > Metazoa > Mollusca > Gastropoda > Stylommatophora > Oreohelicidae > Oreohelix > Oreohelix idahoensis. Next base: position 18,342 of record JAMPIV010005315.1, read on the forward strand.
TGCTTTCTGTATTATCCCCAGTATGCAGGCTATGATGCCCGCATCCGTGATCTTGAGAAGCAGCTTGATAGGGAGCGGGATGACTTCCGCAGTAGACTGCACCAGCGTGATGTTGAGATTGCTAATCTGAGGGCTCAGGTTGAAGACCTTGAGATAGAATACGCCAACCTCTTGGAGATCAAGATTAAACTAGATAGAGAGATTGAGGCATACAGAAAATTACTCGAGTCAGAGGAGACAAGGTAAGCATTGTGATGAAAAGAGGTTCCGGTTCAGATAAATGTAAACTTTCATTATTGGCCCTTTAACTCTTTCCGTACATAATTATTTTCAGCTCTGGACGGAATTATTTTTAAGCCCCAAAAATTTACACATACATAATTTACGTTTACTGACAATGTGTGTCTAATCATGAGTTAAGTATAACATATTATATATCAAATTAAAGTACATTGGATGAACAAAATAAATCCATATGCCTTTCTAGCTAATTTTATGTTATGTTTATGTTATAACAAATAACATGTACATGGAAAAAAAGATAACTTGAAATTTTGAACAAAAATTTTCGACTTACGTAAGGCTTGTAACATAAATTGTTATCGCAATACAGTTTCACTGCTCTCTTTGTGCAGGTAATCCATTTAGAAACACAGAAAAAGTAAGAAAGTTATGGTTGATCACACAGTTTGTTCACTGTTCACATATTAGTAACATATCCTGTGTGTTTTCGGCCATTATGGCGATACGACAAAACACGATTAAAGATGAAGATAAATGTGAAAAAATCCCTTCAAACGCAAATAAAAGACGTTGAAGCTTGTTGAAATTTGCCCAGTTTTGTGTTTTTGCCCAGATTTTGTGTTATAAAATTTTACTTCCGTTTTTCGAGATCAAATTCCGAACTTGCAGTATGGCAGGCAAAATCACTAATCAGCTGCGGAAACAATAGAAAGAAACAACGAAATAAATCAGCGTTTTTTAAAAGATCTGAAGTGGTCATTTGTATTTCTTACAGGAAAGTTTGTCTCACATGATAAGGTTGCCAGCATCATGCACAACCTTGTAGTCACCTTGTACAACATGCCTGAGAGAGCGGTAGCCCAATTCTATATTTGTCTCTTCAGAGACCCCCTGAAAACTACATGGTGCGGTTATTACATTAGGGGACTTGGGAATGTGTCCACCAAGTTTTATGGGGGAAAAGTCGAAGGTAAAATAAAGTTCATTTTAATGCATGCATGAAACATGTTTTTTTTCCTGCAAATGGAATTGTGTTCAGGAAAATATAGCCCCTCCACAGTGTGATGGCTATATAGTGTGGACATTTTCGAGATAATATTTCAAGCACATGATATCAGACATGTTGAAGGAACTGTATTGATTTGGCTCATTTTCAAGAATACATAACATAAAACTGCAACATAATTTCTGTGGTAACATTTGCACTGAACAGTTTTGTGACTAAATATTTTATTACATCATTTTAAAATGAAAAAGAGTAGAGGAGGAAAAACAACCTTTTTTCATTCTAAAATATTAACACAGATTTTTAAATTAAGTTCATTAATTATAATACATGCAGAAGACTACTGATTATCCGACTTCCTTGGGGCGTAAAAAGTCATTGTTTCTTCAACAAGGAAGATCTTCATCTGTATTAATCTATTCTATCACAACTACTCCCAGTCTGTTAACTTCAGGCACCCCTAACCTCATCCATTATTTATAGCAGAGCCCTCAAGATAAAAATTATCATCATCTGCCTGTTGGTTATTAACTGATTCCGTACGTAATTATTTTCAGCTCTGGACGGAATTATTTTTAAGCCCCAAAAATTTACACATACATAATTTACGTTTACTGACAATGTGTGTCTAATCATGAGTTAAGTATAACATATTATATATCAAATTAAAGTACATTGGATGAACAATATAAATCCATATGCCTTTCTAGCTAATTTTATGTTATGTTTATGTTATAACAGATAACATGTACATGGAAAAAAAGATAACTTGAAATTTTGAACAAAAATTTTTGACTTACGTAAGGCTTGTAACATAAATTGTTATCACAATACAGTTTCACTGCTCTCTTTGTGCAGGTAATCCATTTAGAAACACAGAAAAAGTAAGAAAGTTATGGTTGATCACACAGTTTGTTCACTGTTCACATATTAGTAACATATCCTGTGTGTTTTTCGGCCATTATGGCGATACGACAAAACACGATTAAAGATGAAGATAAATGTGAAAAAATCCGTTCAAACGCAAATAAAAGACGTTGAAGCTTGTTGAAATTTGCCCAGTTTTGTGTTTACTTCCGTTCGAGATAAATTCAGGGCAGTATAAAATATCAGAATAGAAAGAAACAATGAAATAAATCAGCGTCTTTTAAAAGATCTTACGTCTACAGCGTTCGGCCTTTGCATCTATTATTAGATCTTGCGTACGGAATCAGTTAAAAAAAAACATTACAGAAGTCCATAGTTTCTGCCATGCTGCATTGAGAGTCTCAGGTTTGACAACTTTCCATGCAACTGCCAGTCAGTTAGTAGTATTTTGTATTCAGTATTTTTTCTGAAAGGTGCCAGGCTCTTCACCAGCATTAACAAGATCCTTTTCTTTAGTGACACTTCTAAGTGTTGTAAAACATCCAGGTTCAGTGACACAACTGTGATTTGTTGTAAATAGTTAAATTGTACAGCACATTAGATTTGTAGTGAAGAAGTATTTTCAGTGTTTGCAGCTTCATCATTTGTAAGAAAATGAAAATGAGACTTGACATCCTGGTGATTGTGATAATGAAATAATTTATCCTTGAAATTTACAATAAGTTGCAGCAGAAATTATTTTAATATATTACAAGCGAATCTATATGATATCTTTTGTATTCATTTGTGATTACCAAAACTCATCATCTGTGCTTCAGACTGAGTTTATCAGCGTCACTTGCAGAAGAAAAATCCCCAGCCAGTTCAAGTGGTGCTAAGAAGCGACGCAGAGCAGGCATTGGTCAAGATGTAGAAGAGTATACTCAGCGAAGCTCATCCAGTGGCTACAGCCGTTCTGCCACAACTTCTTGTGGTATTGAAATATCAGAAGTTGATCCAGAGGGGAAGTTTATCAAGCTGACCAACACCACAGACAAGGTTTGTTATCCCCGGTTATGATAGGAAGGTTTTCTTACTTTCTTTATTTTGTTTTTTCTTTTTGAGAGCCTGGTCTATAATAAAATATTTACAGTGTTTAACATGCACCCAGCAAAAAAAAAAAGAGCTACAAGTTAATTGGGAAAAAGCAGACATGGAAGAAATAAAGAAAGAAATGTGTTTCCAAAGGGTCTCTGATGAGACAAAGAAAGAATTGGCTACTACTCTCTCAGACACACTGTATGAGGCAACTGATATGAGGTTGTCCATGGTTCTGGCAACCACATCATGTCAAACAAGTTGCTACAGAAGCAATCTCTGCAAAAACATGAATGTTTTGATAGAGGTTTCCTGCAAGGGGTCCAGCTGCAGTAGTGGCTCCATGTTCTATAAAGAACAAAAAGGAAGAACAAAGAATTACTTAATTTGATTTTTTAAAACTTATTGTTTATTTATACAGGACATTCCTCTAAGTCAGTGGCAAATTAGACATGTTGCAGCAGACAATGAAACACGACACAAGTTTGCAAAGAATGTCATCAAAGCTGGACAGTCTGTTACTGTAAGTTTCACTTTAGGTCACCCGTTAAGATGAAAAATTAAAAATATTTTTCTCATCTAAAATGTATGTCCTTAGATCTGAAATATGATTGAATGTACGGGCACAAGGTACCCAGTCTCTTATACTTGTGGTAGATTTTATTCTGTTTGTGTTTCTCTGAGTTATAGTTGACATTAAGGCACATTCCAAACATACTTACCTGAAATCAAGTGTGCTTTCAAAGCATCATGAAAATTCTGCATGGGCACCAAAAAAATGTCCACTTGTGGAAAATCAGTGATGCAACATAATATGAAGTCCCTGATGAACAGCCAACATCAGCACTTTGTTGTTTTGTGCTTTGATTAAATATCCTCATGGGCATAAATCTAGTTCATACTCATGATATTTGGGATGTAGTTGCTTCTAAAGATGAAGAGCTACTGAATGCTTAGAGAAATGCACTAGTCAGGATATACATATGCATTTATATATGCATAATTCATGGTTACTCATTCATGTAATCCAGTATTTTCGTGTCGATTACTGTATATCTTTTTAAATCATCTCCTTATTGAGTTCATTCAGAATACTCTTATTTCTTGCCTTCTTAGAAATGACATTGTAGTTTTAATTTTGCACACCAGATGTCTTAACACCCTACATGACATTCTAAATTTACATGTTCTCATTGTAATAATAATGTAGGGAGCAAATATTCTCAAAATACAAGTTATAATTATCCACACCTTGTAACAAATGTAGAGCACAATAACCTAGCCCCAAATGTTTAAAGAATAATAATAAATCTTAAAAGCTTAACGTAACAAAATTTGTTATTGAATAATAATATCAACAGTGGCAGGCAGACGGTGGTACTGGACTGGCCATGTCCTCAGAAGGGACCCTAACACCATCATCAGAACTGCTATGCTATGGACCCCAGAAGGATGGTAAAAGAGAGGCAATGAACTTTACCATCTTGAATGATGGATGCCCAACTAGACTGGCAACTAAACCTGGGGATACAAATGGTGTCATAGATCTGGCATTCATCTCTAGTGCTGCCACCACCATGGCACGTTGGGATGTATTAGAAAAGTGATCACCTACCTTACATCATACTCATTGCAAAGGGTAGGACCACTAGACACAGGAAACCTAAACAGACCTTCAAGTATCCTACAGGCCCACTTGACTGTAACAACCCTTTACAAACATTGCGTCAAAATTCCAAACTAAAGACAGCGAGAACACCTTTCACCCAACCTCCCTGGTGGAATAAGACAGTGGATGAATCATGGGTAGAAAAGGAAAGAACAACAAAGGAATGGCGTAAAGCACAAAACAGAAGAGTGATGAATGAGGGAGAGGTTGAAGAGATGAAGGAGAAAAAGCAAAGAGCCATCATAGATTCAAGAGTTTGGCAAGGGAGGCCAAGGATAAAGTGTGGGGGGGACTTTGTGACACATGTGGGCACGGAAAAAACCCTACAGAAATTCTGGTCCTTACATCGAAGAATGAATAGGAAAATTGCGAGCCAACCCATCCCTAATATCAAAAGCTCCACAGGACTAAGCCTGAAGATGGACGAAGAAAAGGGAAGAGCCTTATTCAATCGATATGTGGAGCAAACAGATAAAGGTGACAAAAGTGCTCGCATGAAAATAAAGGACAGTGTTCTGCAAAATACCCTAAGGGGCCAGATATACTTTGATCTCATTTCTGAAGAGGACGTGATGTACACATTGAAAACCAGCAGAAACACTATTCTGGGTCCTGAAGGTGTACAATACCATAACATTAAACAGCTCAAAAACACAGCCATTATAAATATGGTGAACGATTTCAATACCAGCGTACAGAATGTTGAGGTGCCGGAAGACTTGCTACACAGTTACCTTTGGCCACTTCCTAAACCTGGCAAAGACCACACACTGCTCAGCAGCTATCAAATTATCACACTACAGAATGTTTGTGGTAAAGTACTTGAAAATATAGTTGCAAGACAAGTAATGAGCCACCTCAAAAATGCACACATCTTTCCTGATACCATGGGTAGCCATAGGCCAATGAAATCAACATGGAGTAATGCTGGAACATTTGCATACGATGTGTATGAGGGATTCCAGGGTAAAAGAGAAACGGTGGCTGTCGCAACTAACCTAGAGGATGCTTATAACAGTGTGGACTTTGCAACCTTAATAGACTGTATAATGGCATGTGGTGTAAACCCTTGGATAACAAGGTGGATAGCAGCTGCCTTAATGGAGAGATCAGTTGCATTTCGCTTGGGAACATGGACATCCTAACCAATGCACATTTGCCCGGGACTACCCCAGGGTTCTCCACTATCACCAGTGCTGTTTAACATCTACACAGCAAAAGTAGCAACCTTTCAACCAACAGGACTGGGACAAACATTAACTTTCGCAGATGACATACTCATGTACAGAACTGGCTCAGACAGACAGGAAATGGTCCACGGCATACAAGAGAAACTACTGGCAGTTTCTAAATGGTGTGAGGAAAGTGGATCAAAGGTCAATCCCACAAGGCCTGTGTGATGTGGTGCTCTTTGAACAACTCCATAGGGAAAGCAGACCTTCCAGACATCACTTTCAATGGGCAGAACATTGAAAGGCAAGACAAGCTGAAGTATCTGGGAGTAACGTTTGATCATGGGCTATCGTTCAAGTATCATGTCGAGCTGATCATACAGAAGTGCAAGCAAGGACTGGCAGCCTTAAAAACAATGACTGATGTTTCTCCTGTATCATCAGCTCATGATTTCAGTAATCAAATATGGGCTAGGAATACTCACGCTGTCAGTGTCACAATGTAAACGACTGAAATGCATTCAAAATGAAGGGATGCAACTAGTTTTGGGCTGTACGCGTGATACCCCCATTGTGACAATGAGATACATGCTCGGATTGCCGTCGATTAGATCCAGATATGCAATGGCCAAGGCAAAAGCCTATATGCGGGTAACCACCGATAAAAGACACCCCCTACATGGGAACGTAGCTGACATCAAAGGAGCAAGAATAAAGAAGGGGATGTCATGGATGGCACAGGCAGAGGCTACGATTGGTCAGGTGACCAGGGTTGAAAATATACCTAAAGGGGAAGAGTGGAGTAAGTCAGGGGAGAACTGGATAAACTACCAGCAGGTCATCATTAGCCTTGGCAGAGAGTGCAGATAATGGAAAAGCAGAGCTGGAGATTAATCAGCTGATAAGTGATCATGCTGGGGATGATGACGCCATTGTGTACACTGATGGGTCTGTAGTGCGTGGTGAGAAATCAGGATGGGGCTTCTCTGTGAGAATAAAGGGCAGGGTCGTTGCTGAACAGAGTGGAGCCTACATGACAATAACTTCCAGCTTGAGAATGGAGGTAGAGGCAGTTACTGCAGCACTGAGGTAGCTGTCTGACACTCCCATCAACCAGGGCAGTTATATGCCATGCTTCAGAAAGTTCAGAACGGATGGCTGCGGCAGGAATGGAAAACATCAATAGAATCCTCAAGTCTTCAAGAACTGGTGTGGATCTACTGTCTTGGTCATGCAGGGGTACGTGGCAATGAGAGAGCAGACAGACTGGCCTCGAGTGCACCCATAGTGGGAACACTGAACATGGATAAGGGAGAAATACTAAGGGCAATTAATGATCATCTGCTACATAATGACACTGCAATGGATGAATCAACAAGGCTGAGACTGTTGGAATTTGGCTTCAAACCAGGGACTAGCAGAGATGGACGTGAGAGAGGATGCATCTGTAGTATGTACAACCAGCATGCTACAGGTACAATTAGCATTCATACTCCTCGACATTTGCTGAGGGAAACTGAGCACCTATGTGTTTGCCTGGAGTGCAGTGAGGTCGATTCTGATTAACATTGACAGAGATGCGGACCAAAGACAACCTGGCGGAGAACTGTGGAGGCTGAGCTGCAAAGCATGAACCAGAGTTGGGCATGGCACAAAGGATGGCCACCAACTGAGCAAAATGGGGACAGGTTGTTGCTGCCCAACAATATCCTAGAAGAAAAAAGCTATTAACGGGTTTCCTCAGTGAATTTCCTATCCATCACCAGCATTTTCTTCTCATCTCTTGTTTCACTGGCACTTGTATGTTTCTTGTCATCAGGTCCACTATGGTGATCTTGTCATATCATTTAAATCCCTCTGTTTTAAGCAAGAACCCAATTAAATAATTATTAAAGTCTGGCATGTTGTGTTAACTTAAATTTATATTCACAACATACTCTATAAATTCTTGGTTTATATGTTGTCGTATAGTATGTCTATCTTTATCGCTCTATCTTTTCCAACATCATTCTTATTTTATTTTCTCCACATTTTGCCCTTTTATTGTGGTCAAAGTAATCTTTCTTAATCACGACTTGTATCTAAAGTGTAACTTTACATGCCTTTCATTTAGTTCCCCCCTTGAGTTATCTTGTGAAACACACATGAACATAGAACAAATTCTCTGATACCTAATTTTCATTGCTAATCCCCTGTTTAAACCTGACAATGGCGCTGGCGCAGCCGATGGACAACAACGACTCGGAAGCCGGCATACTGATTACCAAGCGTCTTAGATGTGGACTAGATTAAAAGATTGCATGCAGAGAATGACATGATAAGCAACCAAAAGAAATAAAGCTTTGTGACAGAGGCATGGGTTTCTGCATTAGCCGTCCAATCATCAAACACCTGTTTGTCTTGCAAAATAGACATGCAGCACGGCATTGAAAGTTGGTTGTGAGAGCCCACCCCATTTTTAGAGAGTGACACGCACTGTCAGGGGACAAGAGAGAGCCAAGGCCTAGGCGACAATATGGAGGCCTAGCGATTGGTTTGTATGCAGAGTTATACGGCACACACCCAATGTCGAACACATTGGCGCCCAGAGATGTAATCAGAGGGTGCGTTGAAATTAATATGAAGTTTCCAACATTGTGAGGCAGAAGATTTTCCCAGAGCTAAGCCTGAGTAAACTTGTTCATTCCTGTTTGGATATTTAATTCATATATGTGGAGTTTATAGTGTTCTTAAGGAATTTGTGAAGGGAAAAGAAGTCCAACAGAAGTCTGAGTCTACACATTATGCGTTTGGCGTCCAACAGGAAGGAAATTCCTCGAGTCATGAGTACATACTCCCAAGCAGATTCTCATAATTATATCAACTCACTCCAAAGCATATTTTATGAATCAAGTGTACATACTCAAGTTGATAAGTCTACATACCAAGATCATTTTGTGAAGATCTCCAGTCTAGCCAGTACCTTTCAGAGATTAGACAGCAGACATTTTCCAAAGGCAAATGTCAACAGTTTGTCAACACTACAGAGATATTGCCAAACATTGAAGGACTGTATATCGTCAAAGTTCTCATTACAACAAAAATCTTCATCAGTACGTCCTCATCTTGGAGATAACCACACAACATACCTTGGACAGTCAACCCATACCTGTGTATCATCATACAGGGGAGGAGCATTAAGAGACACATTGACAGTGTAGATTGGACATCAGTGTGGTAACACTTAATATGTCACATTATCACATCACTCTTCACATAGTTTCATTCTCATATTTAACTAACTACATTATTTATATTACATTGGTGTGTGTGTGTGTGTGTAAATTGTCTTTCACCATTATCACTTTTTATTTTTCTACTAACCCTAAATGTGTAGATATTTAATTAATAAACCCAATGACCGTTTTGATCATTATCTAGTTTGTTAATGTATCACTCGTGCTGTCGGTGTTAAATAGTTACATATATGTAAAATTCTACATTTGGATAAGATTGGGGGCTCTTTCTTTCTCAAGATCTAGGGGCAGAAGCTAAGGTCGTGGGGAAATAGAACATTTTCCATAATTTACTAGAAAACGTTATCTAGTGGAGAGCATTCGCATTCTCTTCTTCTTATTCTTATCTCGATTAGGTCTCTTTCTTTCTTAACGAGCCAATTTCTGGAGACCTTCTTGATAACATTCTATAGGCCATCCCCAGCAACAACTACTGTTGTAGCTGCACAAATATCAACTTACGACATGTGTTTAAGATAATTTATGTTATTTGTTGATTTGAAAATTTATGAATTGCTTGTTGATGTAAGTAAACTGTGTGTTACATATATTTGTGAAGGTTTAGATTGAAAAAATAAATTATTTGTGGTTCACTTTTGGTTGCTTTGTCTGTAATTTAGGCTGATGGTTTTAGGAAACATCATTAAGTAACTAGGCTTCAGATGTTTGCTAACGTTGAGTCTTATCAAGATGCATATAGAAATGTGTAACATTATTGTTTCAGCTGTGGAGTGCTGACTGTGACCAGATACACAATCCTCCTCATGACCTTGTCATGAAAGGAAAGAGATTGTTTGTCGCTAGTGAAATGATCACAACACTCCTGGATCAAGATGAAGTAGTAAGTAAAATGTTTTTGTATGTTTTGTTTTCCTAAAGAGATGTAAATAATCAGATCAAGCAGTGATTAAGTTAAGAAATTGCTTTGCTGTATTTATCTCTTATGTTCTGTCTATCAACAGGAAGTTGCATCCTGCACCATGACCAAAAATATCAGGAGCACCTCATCTTACAGTCAGAGGAGGTCAGGACCTAGAGGAGATCTTATAGATTCAGGAGAGGTTAGTTGTGTAAAAAGGTTTAGCTTTGATATGCAATTAAAGTATCTAAAGTAATAGGTAGTTATACTTTGTAGTATGGAGATAAACAATTTCTATTGAAGGGAAATTTTACAAGAAAAGACATTCTTAATACGAGGGAAGGTCAAAAAGTAATGCCTCCTATTTTTTATGTATGTAAATACTGCATTGGTGTGCAAATTGTAAATTTAGCAAAATTCCTCAAACACCCTTCTGCACTGTATACAGGGTTCGTAGCGACCTGGAAAAAAAAAAAAAATTCCAGGCCTTGAAAAGCCTTGAAAAATGGCTAAAAGCCTTGAATTTCCCGCATCGGACTGAGAAAAAAATTACAAATCGAATTTTTCAGTTATTGTTGGTATTTTTCGTTAAACTTCAGTTACCGCAGAATTTTTACTTCCCTTTGCGCACTAAATCCATTTCCAGACGTTTTCGGGAGTTTGCGTTTTCGGAGGTTTGCGTTTATGACGTGAACGCACAAATTTATATTTAGCGCTAGCATCTGTTCATTCGAATCAAACATCGCCACCTTTTAAAGTCGAGACTTTCACATTTTGACAGCATTCTTCACTCTTCAATTTATTATTTAGAAACGTGCCTGGTTGCAACTTTCAGCATAAATGGCTAGAAATGCCAAGTTATAAAACATGGATAGCACCTGGAAAAACTGCAAATTATGCAGATTGCACCATGTGTAAAAAAGAAATATGTTTGGCCAGCATGGGAGAAAGTGCAGTAAAGTTGCATGTTACTGGAAAAAAACACCAACAACTTGTCTCTGCACATTCAAGTTGTATTAAATCATTCATTTCAACTGAGGTAAGTAATAAATTTATTTATCTCATTTATAAAACATGTTTAAATAAGTCCAATTTATAGATAGGCCTAATGTACTTGCGTCTTTAATTTACAATATAGGCCTTTTTAGGCTACATTTTTTTTTTTAACGGCCTACATGTTTTCAATTCCAGATAACATGAATAACCACTGATTCACGAAAGTGCCATCACTTCTGTTAAATCACTAATTAGGATGAATGAAAATTATCAATTTTGTGCATAGGCCTATGTTATTTTAAAAATAAATAAAAATTAAATAAAATTTAAACAAATATCTAAACAAATAAATGAGATAAAACAAAACCCAACAAAAACACCAAACAAAGATAGTAAAGATGGGTTGGGGTGTAAAGGCCTGCTATTTCCAGTTAGATATTTAGTTGATTTTCACTTATCCTATAAGAATATCATCATACCTTCACCCTCCCAATTACTATATATTAACTTTTGTTGTTCTGGTTAAATATTGTTTGACTATATTATTCATGTGTTTAGAACTTTGACTTGGTAAATATACATAGCTTATTAGGTCTACTCATAAGTTATTTGTGTGTTCCTTTTTATTTTATATTTTTAAACAGAAAAGAACACAACCCCAAGGAGCAGTTTTTCACTCAGAAACATCAAAACCATCTAACACTACTCCCTCGGACATGTCAAAAACGTCTAACGCTACTAGGAGACCTACAGATGTGATATCATTTGTGACCAAGGAAGAAACTCTCAGAGCTGAGATTATTTGGACTCTTTTTTCAGTGAAGTCACCATAGTTTTAATTCAAATACAGGAATTAATAAAATTTTTCAGAAAATGTTTCCTGATAGTTCAATTGCCAGGCACTTTGGTCTATCTGAAAGAAAAACTTTCTACCTGGCCTCTTTTGGACTGGCTCCATATTTCACCTCACTTCTTGAGAGCCAGCTTAGCAAGAACAGTATGGGAGGTGTCGACCACTTCAGCCAACTAGGTGCAAGCTACCCCTACCCACACAGATCCTATTTTTATATCATTTCTTGGTTGAAACTGCCCTGGTCAATGGGCACATAACCTACAACACTGCCAACTCTACAAAAAAGATCAAAGCAAAGATCAAGATGTCAGTATGACTCTTATTGAACCTGCTATTCTTCGACGCAATGTGACACCTTCAAAACCACAGGTCACAACAACACGACTTACTGAGCACCACTTCATTTATAAATGTGAAAGGGCAAGGTACAAACCAGACTGTAAAGTGTGTAAGGCTGCAGGGAACAAGCCAGACTTGCATGTACTGCCCAGATTGAAATGTACCTCTATGCCTGATACCCTGCTTCAAGTTATACCACACAGTCAAGGATTATCAACGATCCAGACAAAGACTCTTGCAGAGGCCTACAGCTAGAACTTCAACCCCAGCTAATGAAAAAAGCAGCTCAGACTCCAACTAGAGGTACTTAACTACTGAAACATTTACAAACGCACATTGTCATGCCACTGACGCAGAATACATTCAAAAAAGACAAACACGAAAAATATAGTATTTTTTGCATTTTATTCACAATTTTATTAGCCTTTTATGTTGATATTTGTGGTTAATCGTTAAATCAATACATCAATCAAGCTTATTTTATTCATTGCCATCCATGTCACTAACATTTTATTGCGCTGACGTTGAACAAATTCGCTAAAAACTGGGAAAAGATGTCTGTTTTTCAATCTTTTATGAATTTAAAAAAAAAAAAAAAAGTTCTTTTTAAAGAAATCTGCAAACAACCTTGGTAATGCTCCGGATTGCTGGTCAGCAAAGTGATAATTATATCTGAGAAAATTAGATGAGGAAAATATTAGATTTTCCCATCCTTGAAAATCACGTGCTGGACCTGGAAAAGCCTGGAAAATGCTTGAAGAAATTTGCTATGAACCCTGTGTATAGCATTACCAACCTGTTTCAGTAACAGGTGGCACCACTGTAACAGTTTAAAAATGGCTGCCAAAGACGTTCGGTTAAAACAACGTTATGTCATAGAATGTTGACAGACAGACATAAAGAAACAAGGAAAACCATAGTCATCAACCTCCTGCACCGTTACGAAACTGAAGGAGAAGAGTTTTTATCGATTATTGTGACAGGTGATGAGACTTGGGTTCATTTTTTTTAACCAGAATCCAAGAGACAGTCAATGGAATGGCATCACACAACATTGCCGACAAGAAAGAAGTTCAAAAGTTCACCATCTGTAGGGAAAGTTATGGCCTCCGTGTTTTGGGATGAGAAGGGTGTGATTCTTCTCGACTTCTTGGAACAGGGAAACACGGTGAATGCAGACCGTTACATTGAAACTTTGAAGAAGCTTAGAGGTCGTCTTCGGCGACTTTACCCATTAAAAGATAAGAGAACAGCACTGCCCTTGTGAGAAGATGGAAAAAAACTGTAACAAATAACGGAGACTACATTGAGAAATAAGTTTTTGAAGTTCAGACTTGGGGCTACATTTCAATGTGAATTTTATCTGTTTTCTTGCCTATTGAATGAAACTAAAAATTACGAGGCATTACTTTTTGACCGTCCCTCGTATATATCTATGTTCAAATGAAGACATGAGAAATAATTATCATATGTATCCAAAAGTAATGTATGAATCAATCAATACTCTTTAGCATAGGCCTTCAACAAACACATGCTAAATCCTCCTGTCACATGTCAACATACGCCTTCAACAAACACATGCCAAATCCTCCTGTCACATGTCAACATACGCCTTCAACAAACACATGCCAAATCCTCCTGTCACATGTCAACATACGCCTTCAACAAACACATGCCAAGTCCTCCTGACACGTGACAACATACGCCTTCAACAAACACATGCCAAGTCCTCCTGTCACATGTCAACATACGCCTTCAACAAACACATGCCAAATCCTCCTGTCACATGTCAACATATGCCTTCAACAAACACATGCCAAATCCTCCTGTCACATGTCAACATAGGCCTTAACAAACACATGCCAAATCCTCCTGTCACATGTCAACATAGGCCTTCAACAAACACATGCCAAATCCTCCTGTCACATGTCAACATAGGCCTTCAACAAACACATGCCAAATCCTCCTGTCACATGTCAACATAGGCCTTCAACAAACACATGCCACATCCTCCTGTCACATGACATCAGCTTTTGTTCTTTCCGCGTCTTCCTCATCATTTTCACTTCCGTCTCCAGCTCTCTTCTCCGAGTGTTTTTTGGTCTCTGTTTCTCTTTCCCTGGAGATTCCAGAGTGCCTTGTAATGCTATCATCAGGTTTCCTCAGTGTGTGTCCTGTCCACCGTCAGCGTCTGGTTGTTGTCATCAGCTTCACATTGGTGATCTTGTCATACCACTTCAATCCTTCTATTCTGTAGCTTGTTGGTTGTTGTTTTTGTTGTTTCCATGTTTCACAGCCATACAAAAGAACTGACTTAACATTTGAGTTGAAGATTCTTATTTTTGTATTGGACTTGATTCTTCTTGATCTTCATGTTTCCCAAGCAATAAAAGCTCTTGCTTTTTGTATTCTTATTGTGATATCATTGTCTGTTCCTCCAACTATGTCTTTATTGCTGCCAAGATATGTGTACGGTTCTACATCTTGTAGAGATGTTTCTCCAAATTCAACCTTGTTATCATTTCTTGCATTTATTCTCATTATCTTTGTCTTTTCCCTGTGTATTTTCAGACCCACTTGCTGTGACCTCTCATAAAGTGTTTTCATTTTGTCTTGCATTTGATTATGATATTGAACAGAAGAGCCAAGTCATGTGCCAAATCTAGATCATCAAGCTGTTTAGTCAGATTCAACTAGATTCTATTTCTGTTGTGTGATGTTGATGTTTTAATGACCCAGTCTACTGCTAGTTAGAAAAAAAGAAGACAAGAGGCATCCCTGTCACAGTCCAGAACTTATCCTAAAGAGTTCTGTAAGTTGTTGTTCGTGAAGAACTCTGCATGTCATGTTTCCATAAGTTTTCTTTATTAAATTAATGATCTTCAGGGGGACTCCATAATAACTCATCAATTTCCAAAGTGATTCTCTGTCTAAACTGTCAAATGCCTTTTCATAGTTCACAAATCCAATGTACAGCACTGAATTACATTCCAGACTTTGTTCAGCTATTATTCTCAATGTTGCTGTCTGGTCTATTCAGGATCTGTTTTGTTGAAAACCTGCTAGTTTGTCTCTCCATTATCTATTGACTCTTAAAAAATCTCTCAAGGATGATCCTATTTAATGTTTCCCTGGTACTGATAGTAACATTCATTCATTCATAACCCTCCACTCCCAAAGGAGCATAGGCCTTCAACAAACACATGCCAAGTCCTCCTGTCCCGTGCCATCATCTCAAGTTCTTTCCACGTTTTCCTCATCATTTTCACCTCTGTTTCCAACTCTCTTCTCCATGTACTTCTTGGTCTTCCTCTGCCTCTCTTGCCCTGGGGGTTCCAGAACAAGGACTGCCTTGTAATGCTATCAACAGGTTTCCTCAGTGTGTGTCCTATCCATCGCCATTGTCTTCTTCTCATCTCTTGTTCTAGTATATTTCCATTTTTAGGCAACTTGACCAGATAACCTTCCTTCCATTCTGCTGGTATTTGTTCTCTATCCCAGATTTTCCCAAGTATAATGCATCCAAAAGTAAACAGTATTTCTAATGGGAGAGAACTAAACTAGCTTCAAAGAATGTAAACTCTTCTTGTTTCACTTATTTGTCTATCACAGAAAACTTGTGTTGATGTTATATTAAAACCTGTAAACTCTTCATGTGCCACTTGTCAGAGGAAGATTGTGTTGATGTTATGTAACAACTTCCAAACTCTTCTTTTGCAATTTGTTTGTCCATGTGTCAGAGGAAGATTGTGTTTAACTCTTTGATTCCATAATTATTTTCCACCCTGTATCAGAATTATTTTTTGAAAAATTCTAAACATTGAAGTATATCATTTTTTAGTGTAACATTTATGTAAATCTTTTCTGTGAACAAGCACATATAATACATCTAACTGTAGGGAAATAGATAGAGAGTTATAATATATGGTGTCTTTGTTAGTATTAACACAAGTATCTTTCGTACACAAAAACATGTTGCGTGTAAACTGAAAAAAACTAAAATGTTCACAGAAGAATATAAACTTACCAATGATAATTTATTGTTGCATACATTAAAACTTTCTTTTCAGTCTTAAAACATCAAGGTAACTCATTTACAAAGTAATAAAACATTGAATATGGCAACATCTAATGGTATTCACACAATTTTTACTATGGTCCCTTTTAAAAAATCACAAAATATATAAAATATTGCATTACATAATTTTCAAACAAGTAAATCAGAATAAAATCATATAAAAACTTGTTTCAAGTTTTAACAGTATCCCTAACTTCATTTTTCACCTATGAATAACCATTAGGTGTAAATGTAGGTCTAGTTCTGGTGTGTTTTGATGAACAAGGCTTGGGCCACACCCACTTATCAGCTAAATCTATCATGTCTAATATTTCTGCACATATCCCATCATTTGACAACAAACTGTCGCCCATGGCGACCGTTGCCTCAATTGGCTGTGTGTGGTGTACCCGGAAACGGGGCCTCCCAGTACTGAGGCAAAGTTAAGTCCCCGATGTCACTTATCGATGCAGAATTGAGAGAGATGGCTGAGCATCACAATCCCTCCTGTGTTGCAGCATGATGAGAACCCAGCATTGCACACTGAGCTTGGGGGGATCACTTGGGCACCAGACTTAATACTGGCTCTTGACTGGATGGCCGCATGCAGGAGATTTCTACAATGGAGGGTTGGCAGGTGGTGGGTATCGGGAAGTGGCTCTGTGCAGGACGTGAGGATTCCTTGGGAGAGCCCAGAACCAGAGCACAGCATTGTGCAAGCTCTGCATAGTTGGAGAGCCCCCTGGATGACGGGGAATGCACAGTGTGCTACCCCACCTATCCCCAACTGCTAACTTAGAACCAGAAGTGGGGTCCTCTGTATGCGTGCCAGGCCAGGATAAAATGCCTGGGAAAGAGACTGGAGCTCAGAACTCCCTAACTCAAAGTTGCAGGATGGCAGAAAAGCCACGGGAAAGACAGGGCTATTTTGAAGATAACGCAACCATATTTTCACCATACGAGCTCGGACGCCTGTTAATACTCTCTTTCTTTGTGTAGTTGTTAACTCATACTGGCTACTAGTTGTCGAATCATGCTTTATTTGCTAAATGATGTGAATGTCCACCAGTGGATAAATGTAGATGTTGGGACTGGTGTAGTAAAGTGTAACGATTGTCAACTCATCAAACCCAGCACAGTTTTGGTCATACAGGTCATCTTGTCCTGGAACATGATGAGGCTCCGGCAAGAATGTGAGTGTAAACAATGAGTGTGTATCTGAATGTCAGTACGCGAATGGTAGAATGATTCGATAGAGTTGACAGGTTGGTAGTACATCACTCATACTCACACTGTTCGAATTCAAGAAGTACTGGAACTACGGTGGTCTTTTTATAACATTTAATGGGACGCACACTTGGACATTACGTGTATGGTTACAGGAACAAATGTCGACATAGACAGCATAATGTTGATCACAGGAATATCATCTTAAGTTAGCATTCATGCTTGGCAAATATCATAATGGAGCATTCGTAAATAAGCATTCAGCGTTCCATCATGTAAATCATCTGGCTTTACTGACTGGGCACGTCAGACCATAACCAATACATAGGAAGGCTCCTAGACCTAACCTCGTCTAGCGAATATTCCTTCACGTACAGTTCAATATATATATATATTTCATAAGAATATAGGAATCCCAGACATGGGTTCTCACATGTAGCAGTGATCTCTTGGTTCATCGAGCGATAGTACAGGCATCCCTTTTTCTCACTCGATAAATACAAAGTATATGAATTTCAACATGGCTGTTCTCTCTCTCGTGAGCTTCACTCACTATAGAATATAGACCAAAATTAGTCATTCATTAAATGTCCTCATTTCTTCATAGGTTCTCTCATAGAGGTAATTGAATAATATCATACAATCCAGTGCTGATACATAGGAATGTCTTCTTCCTTTGAATGGATATTCTTTTTAAAAGTACCACTGTGCATCTGCTTATCAACAACGATGGCGAAGCCCAAGTTCATAATAAATTGTGGTTTTACCTTTTTATGCGAAATATAACTTTGCCATTCCTTGGCAAAAGAGAATAAACACTGGGGTAAAGTACATACAACATGTCTAAATGATTATCACTTTTCCCCATCCATATATAGATCACTATTTCGGCAAAAAAAGCCTGCTACAACAAAAACTCGGCATCCTCACAGGATGACAGCCATGGATCACACCCTTTGCTAGCGATACTTCCGCTGCATAGCCTTTGACCTTTTCTAGCGACAACCAAATTAGTTCGACTTAGAAATGCAAAGATATCCATATATAAGACAGACTCGTCCTACTCATACAAACACTACGTATAAATTCAGGCCATAGATATACTGAAGCAAGAACAATCTATTCCTACCCAGCCACAGAATAAATCGCAGTAGGCCTAGAGTCGTCTGCGGAGTCCGATCGAAGATGACAGAACTATTTTCAAGGGAAGCAACCCAAAAATGACTTCTCCTTAAGCACTTAAAAAAGGAAATACTTTGCTTACAAAATATTTGCGAACATAATAAGAATATAAATGTATTATATTGCAAGATAGTAAAAATTGCCCTTTACAACGCCGCCTCGGTAAACAAGGTCCGCGCAGAGCAGTGACACCCCCAGGCTGCTTGCGAATAGTCTACTACTGGGAACATAAACAGATTAGGGATGAGCCCACTCTCCCGTTGAACAGGTGCTAAAGTCGTAGATACTGGGCCAGAAGGCGCACCGGAAACCACAGTATCATGCAACTCGCTTTTTTTTTTTCTATGGAGAGTACACCGTCAAATAAATCTCGTTCTGGTGCTCGCCCTGTGGAGCTCCACCAGGCAGGTGCAGTGCCGGGCTCTGAGCCTCGACAGAGCCCACCCTCAGCTACTGGAGGACCCTCTAGACCGTCTTGTGGAGTCAACAGACTGCGGAGGAGAACTACTGACCAAAACAAAACAGAAAAAGAGAAACCCAGAGTGCCACTTGTCATGATGCACTGGAATGCAGAGGGAGTGAACAGCAAGCAGGCTGGATACAGCAAAAAGACAGAGCTGGAAAACATCTTGTATGAGAAGCAAGTCAGTGTTTGCTGTATCCAAGAGACTCACTTGAAAGCAGATCAAACCTTTAAAATAAGGGGATATCAATGCTTCAGATCCGACAGACAAGATAGACGAAAAGGAGGAGTACTTACTCTTGTAAGGAATAACATTCCTGCACACGAAAGGAAAACCTTCATGGATGGAGCAGAATATCAGCTGCTGCAGATAAAGGTAGACAAGATGGAAATAGAACTCCTGAACTATTACTGTCCGAACAACAAACCCCTGAGTCTCAGCTCTATACAGGTACCAGCCACCAACTTTATAGCAGTTGGAGACTTTAATAGCCACTCCCAGAGCTGGGGCTATAACCATCTGGATCACAGAGGTGAAGAGGTTGAAACTTGGCAAGATGATCACTCCCTAATCCTAGTCAATAATGCCACAGATACTCCTACCTTCTACTCCAGAGGATGGCACACAACCTCAACACCAGATCTTGCCTTCTCCACACCAGATATAGCTGGATCTATTAGTAGAGAAGTAGGAGACCAACTAGGGGGGGAAGCGACCATCGCCCAATCTTTCTTACTGTCCAGAGTGCAACTCTCAGTACAGGCCCAGCCATTACAAGATGGAACTACAAAAAAGCCAACTGGGGTTTATTCAGGCATCAGGTGAACATGCTGCTGTCTACCCTCAAGGTACAGAACAGAGACATTAATGAAGTGGTAAAAGACTTCAACAGATGCATACTACAAGCTGCAAAAGAAACCATTCCCAAAGGATGCCGGCGTAACTACATACCATACTGGTCCAGCACACTCCAAGAACGTCAGGAAGCTATGGACAAGGCTAGAAAGGACGCAGAGTCTCAGCCTTCACTTGAAACTCACAACAAATGGAAAAAGGCTGTAGCAGAGTTTCAGAGAACAAAGCTAGAAGAAAAGCGGAAAAGCTGGAGAACTAAAACGGCATCGCTGAACCTTGAGAAAGACGGCAGGAAACTTTGGAGATTAGTCAAGTCTCTAAATGAAGAGCATTCCTCACCAAGGCAGACTATCACATTGGATGAAGGTGGCAAACTTTTCAGAGGAAAACAAGCTGCAGACTTGTTTGCTAGAAGATACAGTTCAGAAAGCAACTTACCCATTAACATAGACCATCAGAGAGAGATAAGAAAAGAAATACTGGCAACCATGGGACAGACAGATACTCCTGCCCCAATGAGGGAACCCATCACACTAGGAGAACTACAGAAGGCTATTTCCAAGCTTAAGTTTCAAAAGTCACCCGGCCCAGACAAAATCAGCAACGAAATGCTAGTAAATCTGAGCTCAGCAGCAAAGACAAAACTGCTTGAGATATTCAACCACAGCTGGTTGAAAGGAACGGTACCCCAAGTATGGAGAGAAGCCATCACAATACCCATACTAAAGAAAGGGAAATGTAAGACCGAGGCTGCAAGTGACCGGCCAATCAGTCTCACAAGCTGTGTTGGGAAGACTATGGAGCGAATAGTCAACCACAGATTGAAATGGTATTTAGAGTCTGAGCAGATCCTGGTGCCGGAACAAGCTGGATTTAGAGAATGCCACAGTATAGAAGACCAAGTTACTTACTTGTCTCAAGCAATAGAAGATGCCTTCCATGAGAAGAAAAAGGTCCTAACGATCTGGGTCGACTTCAAGCAGGCCTTTGACAAGGTGTGGAAAGATGGCCTCATTGCAAAACTTAGGAGAAGTGGAATCCAAGGCAACATGATTAAATGGATCCAGTCATACTTGCATAACAGGAGAACTAGAGTCACTCTTGACGGTCTGCAGAGCAGAAAAGTGTTGCTCCATCAGGGGTACCTCAAGGAGGAGTAATTTCCCCAACACTCTTCCTTGTTTACATCAATGACCTGGTGAAAGATCTCCCTGCAGGAGTTAAAGCTGCCTTATATGCAGATGACCTAGTACTCTGGTGCGCTGATGAAAATGTCACCACAGCAAATTATAGAATGCAGCGGGCAGCAGACATGCTAGTGTCATGGGCAGAGAAATGGCTTATCACAATAAACACAGACAAAACCTCCACAACACTGTTCTCCCTCGCCCCCAAGGACAAATCAGCTAACATACACCTAGGGACAACCGTGATCAAGGAAGAAAGCTACCCCACCTATCTTGGGGTGACATTTGACCAAAGGCTTACATGGAATAAGCATATTGAAAAATGCAGAAGGAAAGGCCCGAAGACGACTAGGCATACTCAGAAAATTAGCAGGTACCAACTGGGGAGCAAATGAACGAAATCTAAAGAAGATTTATAATGGAGTAATAAGACCACACTTAGAGTTTAGCTCAGCAGCATGGTCATCAGCTGCTAACTCACATCTGCAGTCTTTGGACAAGGTGCAAAATCAAGCTCTCAGGCTCATTACAGGAGCCATGAAAACTACACCAATAACAGAGATGCAGAAGGTTGCTGGATTACAGACATTGTCCCATAGAAGAGACACAAAAACCATGATCCAGATGGAAAAGTACAACAGTATGCCAATGCACCCAATGAAGGCAAGACTAGATGATCTGGCATTGGGACGTCTAAAGCGTAGCAGCTTTGTGCATCGGGGGGAAAAGACTTATAAGACAGCATCAAGAAGACCTATCCATGAAGACAACACCACTGAAGCCCACCCTATACCCTGTACCATGGGAGCAGGCCAGCAGTGCCCTCCAAATTAATACAACAGTCAGTGGTCTCACAAGTGGATGTGAGTATAATGATCTGCAAAAACGAACTGCTACATTGAGTATGATCCAAGAAAGCTATCCCGATCAATCATGGATACATGCCTATACAGATGGATCAGCAACTAATGCTGTTAGGAATGGAGGTGCCGGTATCTTTATCTCATATCCTGACAACCACTATGAGACTAGGCACATTCCCACTGGTAAATTCTGTTCCAACTATACAGCGAGGTTCAAGCTCTAGAGCAAGCTGCAAATATGATTTATAACACCAACTCTGACTGCCACCAGGTAGTCATCCTCACAGATGCACTGTCCTGCAAGCTCTCAAGGGTGGTAAACTCCCGCATCTGAGAAATGAACTAAACAAGGTAGCTGCCAAAAAGAGAACCATACTTCAGTGGGTACCATCTCATTGTGGTGTACCCGGAAATGAAAGGCAGATAAACTTGCAAAAAAAGGGAGGAGAATGTGAACAAGAAGATAATGAAGTCACATACTTTGAGAAAAAAGAGAGCTATCCAGACTATCAGAAGAGAACAGAACCAACCCAAAGACGACTATCACACTCTCGACCGGCAGGGACAGACAACTATTTTTCGACTCAGGACAGGGCATAACAAACTGAATAAACACATGCACAAGCTACGATTGTCTGCTTCACCACTGTGCACATGTGGATTAAACGAACAAACTGCTGAGCATGTTCTACAGGACTGTCCTCTGTATGACCAGTTAAGAAAGATATACTGGCCCAATGACTCTACACTAAACTCAAAGCTATATGGAGTTAAAGAGGAACTTCAAACAACAGTCGAATTCATCATGAGAACTCGTCTGACGGTGTAATCATCAAAGATGCGATCGCAAGAAGAAGAAGACAACAAACTGTGACTATCAATCATAGTCACTGACAACAATGTTTTTAAGTAAGATTGGCACACTTATTTGCTTAGGAAGTTTAGATGTTGTATATATATAAAGCTTTGCATTTTTCTTTAGAAAAACAAAGAAAACGCAAACAAGTGAATCGTGACACAAGTGAATCGTCACACAAATTGTAATAATGACATAGAGGCATGCTGCTTAACTACACTCATATTGGTTGTTTATATAGTAACGGCAGTCATCTTGCGTGTTTTAAAACATGGACTGGATTACCTAACGGGTGAATTTTGGGGGTTTATTATTGATAAATTAAAAACAATGGTGTGACCACTGTTTCGGCACAGCTGTCAAAACTGACCAACGGTCTGAGCGTTGCTCCGGATTCAAAGAGTTAAGTTTTATAACAACCTGCACTGTCCTTGTTCCACTTGTTTGTCCATCTGTCAGAGTAAGATTGTGTTGATGCTGTGTAACAGCCTGCACACTGTCCTTGTTTGTCCATCTGTCAGAGGAAGATTGCATTGATGCTATGTAACAGCCTGCACACTCTCCTTGTTTGTCCATTTGACAGAGTAAGATTGTGTTGATGCTATGTAACAGCCTGCACACTCTCCTTGCTCCACTTGTTTGTCCATCTGTCAGAGTAAGATTGTGTTGATGCTATGTAACAACCTGCACACTGTCCTTGTTTATCCATCTGTCAGAGTAAGATTGTGTTGATGCTATGTAACAATCTGCACACTGTCATTGTTTTTCCATCTTTCAGAATAAGATTGTGTTGATGCTATGTAACAACCTGCACACTGCCCTTGTTTGTCCATCTGTCAGAGTAAGATTGTGTTGATGCTATGTAACAACCTGCACACTGTCCTTGTTTGTCCATCTGTCAGAGTAAGATTGTGTTGATGCTATGTAACAATCTGCACACTGTCATTGTTTGTCCATCTTTCAGAATAAGATTCTGTTGATGCTATGTAACAGCCTGCACACTCTCCTTGCTCCACTTGTTTGTCCATCTGTCAGAGTAAGATTGTGTTGATGCTATGTAACAACCTGCACACTGTCCTTGTTTGTCCATCTGTCAGAGTAAGATTGTGTTGATGCTATGTAACAACCTGCACACTGTCATTGTCCATCTTTCAGAATAAGATTGTGTTGATGCTATGTAACAGCTTGCAAACTCTCCTCATTCCTCAGCTTCAAGATAAAGACAAGTGCCGTGTCATGTAGAGTGAACTATTGCTGGGAATCTTGAAGCTCCCTAAATGATGCATTATTAGTTTCAGTCACTAGATTAGTGTTTTAAATATTAATAAACAAAGCTTTTGTCACTTCGTGAAGTATTTACCATTTACTGATATAGTTCATATATGGCTTCCTGAAATGTATCACCAGCCTCTCATCTGCTGCTTATTCCCATGTACATTTTAGCTAAACAATGCAGTTCCAGCTAAGAACATGTATGTGTTATTAGAACAAGATTCTCATTCCAGTCTTTATAATGTGTGATTAATATTGTAAGACGTTTTTTTTCTTTCTTATATTAATTTTATTTTGTACGTGTGCTGTAAGTTCCTTGTTCAGGTGCGCCAAATTATGCTGTTGCTTTTAAACTGCTATCAGACATTACTTCTAGCAGTTATCTCCAACAATTGATATTCTTTTGTTTTTATCCTTTTTTCCATTTTTAATCTTATGCATTTAGATTAGTTCTTACTTTTGCTTGTTATATTATTTTGATATGTCTACTCCCTGGTGAAGGGCTTGTGGTCATAACGAGGTCTGTTATTCTAATAAGACTCTCATCAAACATATTTTTATTCACCTCACTATTCAACTCTGCTGTACTAAATGAGTTTATTTCTATTATTAATTTCTTGTCAGTAAGCTATATTGATACACCAGGTTGTGCTGCTGATAAAATTACATATTTCACAAAAGTTATGGTGAGTTCAGAATTTTTTCATTCCAGTATATAGAAAAAAAAGAGGAAAAAAAAGATTTAATTTGGGGGGTTAAATGTGTTGAAGATTACTTAAACAGGAATTTAGAATATCATTGCAGTTTCAGTGGGAAATAATAAGGAAGCAATAAGGAAACCTTATTTATATATAATAAAGAAGCAGCTGCTTAAATGTAAAAGCACAAGGGAAAATTGTGACTGAGACAACATATTAATAAACTGCATTTGACACTGACCTAATTTCACTCTTTACATAAACTGAAATTCTTTGCTTTGCAAAAGTTGAAGTACTATGGGCGCTAACTTTGTTATATAAACTCCACCAATCACACGTAATTCACCAGATCTGTATCTGATGGTGTTTGATTACAATTTTGAGATGTTAACTCTTTTCGTACATAATTATTTTCAGCTCTGGATGGAATTATTTTTAAGCCCCAAAAATTTACACATACATAATTTACGTTTACTGACAATGTGTGTCTAATCATGAGTTAAGTATAACATATTATATATCAAATTAAAGTACATTGGATGAACAATATAAATCCATATGCCTTTCTAGCTAATTTTATGTTATGTTTATGTTATAACAGATAACATGTACACGGAAAAAAAGATAACTTGAAATTTTGAACAAAAATTTTCGACTTACGTAAGGCCTGTAACATAAATTGTTATCACAATACAGTTTCACTGCTCTCTTTGTGCAGGTAATCCATTTAGAAACACAGAAAAAGTAAGAAAGTTATGGTTGATCACACAGTTTGTTCACTGTTCACATATTAGTAACATATCCTGTGTGTTTTCGGCCATTATGGCGATACGACAAAACACAATTAAAGATGAAGATAAATGTGAAAAAATCCCTTCAAACGCAAATAAAAGACGTTGAAGATTGTTGAAATTTGCCCAGTTTTGTGTTTACTTCCGTTCGAGATAAATTCCGGGCAGTATAAAATATCAGAATAGAAAGAAACAACGAAATAAATCAGCGTCTTTTAAAAGATCTTGCGGTCACAGCGGTCGGCCATTGCGTCTTTTAAAAAATCTTGCATACGGAATCAGTTAACCTGTGAAATTTTTTTGTTTTTTGTTAAAGCAGATATTGCCTCCTTTGATACCCTTTATTTAAATAGTAAAATGTGTGATATTAGCTGACCTTATTTTGTACAGAGTAAATATTTTAACAAATAAAACATTTTAGTCAGGTTTGTTAATCTTAATTGCTGAAGATGAACAGGGAGGTCAGACAGCCTTTCCAGGAAGATGAAACAGCTTTTCTAAAGAAATAAGAGCTTTTCCAGTGAGATAAAAGTTTTCCAGTGAGATGACAGTTTTCCAGGGAGATGATCCTGTCTTCTACGTGTATTATAAAGATATTCCATTTAGTGAGTCAGCCTTTGTACTGCTTTGGTCATCATTGGAACAATGCATATGTTGTGAACAAAACATTACCATTGCGAACCAACTGATATTAGTTTTGACTCATAACTTCAACATACTAATCTGTCTCATTGTGTATCATTATAGCCTACACTGTATTACATCATTCAGGATTTTAAATTTTAAATAATATATGCGTGTTACATATTGGAATAAGAGCAAAACCTACTGTATGGTCATTAAAAAGAGATAATGGGGATGGATATGTTATATACTGAGAATTTAAGTTGTAAACATTTTGTTTAACCAGACATGCCTTTGACTAGAACCCACAGGGGAGGAAAATAGAAGCCCAAAGAGAATATGAGAATAACATAGAGGAAGCCAAAAGAACCAGAAGCCCAAAAAGAACATAAGAAGAATAAAGAGGAGGAAGCCAAAAGAACCAGAGCCTATTGGCAGCAATGAAGAAAGCAGCCCAAAAGAGAAATTTGTGATGTTCAATTTGCTACATAAACCATAACTGCAATGGCATGTGAATGCTTTGGTGCAAGTTTCCTATAGGGTGACCAGCTGCAGTGGAGGCTCAGTGCTTCATAAGGAACAAACAAACAAAAGAGAAAAGAAGATTTGTGGTACTGTGATCCACAGAGAAAGAAGAGGATGGCTGATGATGGTCATGACGTACAAACAGGACAAATAATAGTTTACTGTAGATCATAGAGAATTAAAAAATTGGTTGACAGCAGTAGTTTTAGTGACAAATTGTTTTGCTTATTGTTTATATTTAGTTCATTTTAATAACATATCAGTACCTAGTCATATACGTATTAAAATGAATACATCTATGGTGCTTAAAAACATTATCTGTAGTATAAGTTGTTTGGCATATTATCCTCATAGTTTTTGAAATGTAAAAAAGTCTTAGTGAGTACTAGCATTAAATATCATCATACTTATCATTACCTTTGACCTCGCCAAAGAGAATAAACCTTCAACAGACTCAGCCAAATTTTTCCTGTCCATTACCATCAGGTCAAGGTTGTTCCATGTCTTCATGATCTTTTTCATTTCTGTCTCCAGTTCATGTGTCCATGTTTTTTTAGCCTCCATCTACCTCTCTTCTTGGCAGTAATATAGACAAAGTTGGAGGGACAGACAGTGACATCAAAAGAAGAATACAAAAAGCAAGAGGAGCTTTCATTGCATTGGGAAACACATGGAGAACAAGAGAAATCAAGTCCAACACGAAAATAAGAATCTTCAACTCAAATGTCAAGTCAGTCCTTTTGTATGGCTCTGAGACATGGAGATCAACAAAAACAACAACCAAAAAGCTACAGACTTTTATAAACGGGTGCTTGCATAGAATAGAAGGACTGAAATGGTATGACAAAGTCACAAATGTGGAATTGATGACAAGAACCAGACAAGTGCCAGTGGAACAAGAGTTGAGAAAAAGACGCTGGAGGTGGATAGGATACACATTGAGGAAACCTGTTGATAGCATTACAAGACAGTCCTTGTTCTGGAATCCACAGGGAAAGAGAGACAGAGGTAGACTGAAAAACACATGGAGAAGAGAACGATACAGAGGTGAAAATGATGAAGAAAACATGGAAAGAACTTGAGCGGATGGCACAGGACAGGAAGACTTGGCATGTGTTTGTTGAAGGCCTATGCTCCTCATATTGATTGATTGATTGATCCACCTCTCTTACCTTTGGGAATCCAGAATAAGAAATGACTGCCTAGTAGTGCCATCAACAGGTTTTCTCAGTGTTTGTCCTATCTATTGCCATTGTCTTCATTTGTCCCAATATGCAGTGATATACTTCCTCTTCTGTGTCATTCACTCTCTTATAACCACATCTATTTCTCTCTTAAGTTAGTTGTGTGATTCAAGCTTTTCTCATTGATAGACTGTTTCTCCCTCAAAAGGGTAGGTGAGTCATAGAGTCATTCTTGGATGAAGCGCTGTGCCATTGGCTTGTCTTCTGCACATAGATGTGCGTCTGTCTTTCTGATTTTTAATTTGTTGAGCAAATGGTACTTGGGTCACAGCAGTAATATACCATGTTAATAAAATTCTAGTGTTTGACAAGTCGAGAGCTTAATTTGCTGTCAAAGATTTCAGAATTTTCCATATTCTTTATGCTGTCAAATAAGGAACTAAGAAAAGATCACTACACAATGTTCTTAGCTGTTTGGTTACTTTTGTATTTTAGTAGCTTCACATTTGGCATTTTGCTTTTCCAACACTATGGAATTTTTATTTAATTATTTTTTTTTTGGGGGGGGGGGGGGGGTGGGGGGGGGGGGGGGGTGGGTGGTGGGGGGGGGGGGGGGGGGGGGGGGGGGGGGGGGGGGGGGGGAATTGGCAACCAGGTATAAGTAAACTAATTGACAAATGACATTAGAAAACTCAGGTATGACATATTTTCTTCTTCTGCGTTCGTCCTGAAAAGGATGTTGGTTGCGTTGTGTCGCCGTTTACAGCAAAGCTGCGATATCTGCGCCTTTCGTCCCGACACATCCGACTTTCTGCGCGGCATTTTTTAGGACCAGGTTTGCCTTCCCATTTCGATCCCTACTCTCTCAGCCAGACTGCAGTGATGCAGCCTGTTTCCAGGACCACCACTTGGTGGTGGAGTAGGGTCTTGTCAGCTCTGGTTTGCTGATGCAAGCAGTCAGCAATGGGTCGCTGACTGCATTCCACTTTTGACGCATCTTAGGTCCCAGGTATGATATATGAGGAAGTGCAAAACACGTTGAAAAAGAAATATTCATGTTTCAATGGAGGTCAAATGAAAGTGCCCAGTTTGTTTGGTCTGCCCTTCTTTGGTGGTGGGGAATGTGAGCACAGCTTTTACTGGAGAGTAACTGAGAACATGTTATGCAACACTATTCATGATATCTGTGGTGTGTCCATTTTCTCAGAAAGACTTCTTGCATTCTTCGTCGTGGTGATTAATGCCCTCTTCTATCTTTTCCTTTAATATTTTAATGAAGAGACAAATCAGATAAACCACAAAACTATTTCTTGACTCCACCCAAGAGTATGACACCAACTGTACAACCAGTCAGTAGCCATATTTATTCACAGTGCATAATCTAAGATAGTGTGTAAACCAGGGATTGTTTCCAGTGAATAATGACACTGTACCCTACTGCACATGTCATAGAAGGCGACTAAGGAGGGTTGTTAATTTGGTAATGGGGCTGGCTACCCTGTCCTACAGAAAATGTAAGCTAAAAAAACAACAACGTGCACAAGAGATCACCATTGTGGAACTGTTGGCAAGAATCAGACAAACCTTCAGAGGAAGAAAAGAGGTTAGAAGAAGATGCTGGCATTGGATAGTGCAAAGTGAGGAAACCTGTTGATAACTTTACAAGGCAGCTCTTTTTCTGGAATTCCCAGAGGGAGAGTGAAAAAAAAACACACAGAGAATGGAACTGGAGACAGATGAGAAAGGGATAAAGAATGCATGAAAAAATCTTGAATGATGGCACATGGTAGGAAGACTTGGCATGAATTTGTTGAAGGCCTGTGTTCCTCAGGGATCTTTAGAGTCATTATTGAATTAATAATAAGTTATTTATGAACAACTGATGAATGTATGACAGTCATGTGTAAATCAACAGGTGATCAAGTACATCAGTCATTTGCAAACTAACTACTAATGTATAATAATTATGGGTGAACACTTGCTACTGTATAAATAGTCATACCCAAACAGTTTAGTAATGTATAGCAGTCTTGTGTGAACAGTCTTTTAGTGTACAACAGTCATGACACATGCAAACAGTTTAGTAATGTATAGCAATCTTGTGTGAACAGTCTTCTTGTGTACAACAGTCACGTGTAAATTTATAGTGTGCAGCAGTCATGTGCAGTCAATTAACTGCTGAGCAAAAGTCATGTGTGATCACTTGACATTGTAAAACGAGTGACCTGTTTACTTATGTTCAACAATCATGTATGTAAATGAAATATTATGCAATGATCATGTGTAGGCAATTAACTAATTTACAAGAAATCATGTGTAAACACCTGTTATGTAAAACAGTGTGGTGTTAACAGTTAACTAATGTACAATTATCATGTTTGTAAACTTAACATTGTGCAAGAAGTGATGTGTGAACACCTGATAATGTAAAACAATCTGGTGTGAACAGTTAAC
This sequence comes from Oreohelix idahoensis, assembly GCA_024509875.1. NCBI lineage: Eukaryota > Metazoa > Mollusca > Gastropoda > Stylommatophora > Oreohelicidae > Oreohelix > Oreohelix idahoensis. Next base: position 48,937 of record JAMPIV010005315.1, read on the forward strand.
TAAGTGCAACAATATTGCACATACACTTAATAGTGTAAACAAGTGGTGTGTGAACACCTGATTATGTAAAACAGTCTGGTGTGAACAGTTAATTAATGTACTATTATTAAACAATTGTTTGTGAACAGTTATCTAACATACAACAGTCATGTATGTAAACTTAATAGCGTGCAACAGTCACATGCAGGCAATTAACTAATTTGCAACAGTCATGTGTGAACACTTATTAATGTAAAACAGTCTTACGGGAACATTTAACAATGTATATAATTATTTAACCATGACGAGGAAAAAATCGTCTTAACCCTGATAGTCCCCTGTGGCATTTTATAACTGGATTCTTATGTACTTACATTTCCAAAATTGACCAGCATCTGATTTTATTCCCCTGTTTTATCATACAGGCTTCACCTGAAACAGCTGAAGATGTTTGATAAATTATTTGGTAAAGATTCTCTTTAGACTTTTATATTATAGAGTGACACCCCCTTGTAATGTCAGTACTCGCCTGCAATACATGACTAAGACAAACATTACAAGGGGATGTCAGTATGTAATATACAAGTCTAAAGAGAACCTTTACTAATTATTTTATGTGATCCTCAAAAAAAATTTGTGAAGATTCAGTTTCAGCATGTTTTTGAGATTAATTAAATGTTGTCATGTATGGTTCAGTTTCTCATCTTCCCCAGCCTTTGTAAAGAGAGTATACAGAATGACCACTTCAACAAAATGCATTATTGAAAGCAGTACTTGAAATCTGACCTAGTATTGCACTCCATTTCATCAAGGACAGCCACAATGCTTTCATTGATCATTGTTATGTGTTATGCCTAGTGGCATTGATCACTTCCGTCCACACTTGCTGGTCTTGAGCAGTCCAGTACCTTAGGTACTTGCTGTTTTCCCTGCCATCGTGTCATACCATCCAAGATTTTCTTCTGCTTCCTTTGTCCTCTGTATTTTTCAGTCGCCTTGTTTTCCAGACCCTTTCTTCAGCACATGTGGTTAATGAATTTTATCTCTCTCCTCCCCCTCCCCCCCCCTCCCCCCCCCCCCCCCCCCCCCCCCCCCCCCCCCCCCCCCCCCCCCCCCCCCCCCCCCCCCCCCCCCCCGCATCCCCCCCCCCGCCCCCCCCGCCCCCCCCCCCCCACTCCCCTCCCCCCCCCCCCCGCCCCCCCTCCCCCCCCGCCCCCCCCCCCCCCCGCTCACGCCCGCCCCCCCCCCCCCCCCCCCCCCCCCCCCCCCCCCCACACACACAAAAACACACACAATTGTTAGCAGTGATTCCACCCATTGATTTCTTTACTGTCTATGGCAGGGGTTAGCAACCGGTCAATCACAATCTACTGGTAGATCACAGGGGACAATTTGGTAGATCTCTAGCTGTTAGAGGATTAAAAAAGAAAGAATTTTTAAGCTTGGGACATTTTTAACTAGCCCTCTCATGCCAGCATTTAAAAGCCCAGGACTAAAGGTACCTTTTCCACATTCTCAGTGAAAAGCCAAAAGCTATCTTACTAAAATGGACTTAATTAATGAACTGCATGATATAGGAATATGATCTGTTTTTTAAAATGAAGTGAACTGTCGATAAAATATCTAGTTTGATTTTTCCGCCCCTCTGTCGATAGAATTGCAGGAAGCAGGATGTCTGGCAGAGATTAAAGTTACACGTCTTCTTCTTCTTTGATCCTTAACTGTCAATGCAGTCAATGGCCATCAAGCCTTGTGGCATCTTGTAGGGCAGCAACAAACTGCTTCCACTTTGCTTGGTCGGTGGCCATCCTTCACGCAGTGCCCCAGCTCTGGTTCATTCTTTGCATCTTGACCTCCACAGTTCTCTGCCAAGCTGGTTTTGGTCGGCCTCTCTTTCGTTTTCCTTCAGGGGTCCAAAGCATAGCTGATTTTGTGATGGCATCATGGTCTCTTCTGAGGATGTGGTCAACCCAACTCCAGCATCTGCCAGCTATGATGGTGTTCATGTCCTCTTGGTTACTCTGAGTTAGTAGTTCTTGCCTGGTGATGGTATTCTGTCAAAAGATTTGGAGAATTTTCCTTAGGCAGATTGTGGGGAAAGAGGACAATTTCGACATTTCATTCTATGTTACTCTCCAGCATTCTGCACCACAGAGAAGCACAGAAAGTGCACAGCTCTCATATAATCCTAATTTTGTGTTTGTACTGTACTGTGAAGACTTCCACATGTTGTTTAGACTAGCAAAGGCTGTTCTCGCTTTATTCAATGTGTTGTTGATGTCTTTACTTGTTCCACCATCTGGTGTTACTACGCATCCTAGGTATGTAAATGTGTCTGTTTCTTCCAGCTTCTTGTTCCTTATTGTTATGGGCTCCTGATTGCCCACATTGAATGTCATGACCTCTGTCTTCTTTAGACTGATGTTTAGATTTATTCACTCTATCTATTTTTTCTTGTGTTGAAAGTTACACGTAGGCTGCAGTTATTCTAAATTCTGAATACTCTGATACTCCCAAAAAAACAGACATGATTTTGCCAAAGCAGATCTTTATAGAACTCTGTGTTTCAAAAGTAGATCGCCATAGTCACTGGTCTATGGTATGTGCAGCATTCTTCCCAGAAATTTCTGTCTCAGTTGTTGCATTTTTCTGTTTGTTTCAAGTCTCAAGATTCAAGTCTCAAGATTCTCAGCAGTTCAACTGTGTTAATTCTTAACAACACTGCATGTTTCTTTATGTCTTCTGTCACAGGTCTTCATCATCCTTGAGTACTTTGATAACAACTACTACCATTTGCATCTACAAATTGCAAACAAAATCTTTCATTTATTTGACAGACCTTATTCTCATTAATAAAAATGAACAAAATCTGAATGAGATTTGCCATTTTAAAACGCTGCATTGGAAATTCAACATTTCTGCTAAAAAAAAAAAGACAGAACAAAACAAAAAAGTAAGCTTATTTTAAACATTATATTAGCAGCTATGGGGGATAGTTATTTTATTCTTAACCAAGAGCGTTTAATGTCATAAATTTTGTTTCATGAAGTATATTTAACATTGTGGTTGTGTATTTTTCTCAGTGTAATGCTACAGGCGCTAGTGCCCCCTGCTGGTCAATTTTTTGGTAAATTAAATATACTGCTTTATTAATTTGCTATTACATACAATATGTTGTTTATTTATTCTCAAACCCCTAGGAAGCTCAGTTCTATTTTTGTCACTCATTTGCTTCAGAGAAGCTTAATGAATTTCTGTATTTATACACCAAATCTATTTTATTTTTTTGCAATATCTTAATTTGAGTCACATTTTAAATGCCACATTCATGTTTTTTTTGCAATGTACTTAGAATTATGATAAACATTTTAATGCTATATTGTCAACTCAACCTCATCATGTAAAACAAATTGCTACACAGTCACTGCTGCAAGAGTATGTGATTGCTTTATGCAGGCTTCCTGCATGAAGGCCAGCTACAGTGGTGACTCTATGCACCTTACGGAACAAAAAGGAATATGTTGATGACAATTTCAACTCAAACAAAAGACTTTAAATGCCTCAGAGGTATCAGTTATTGCCTTTGCTTTATTATTTGAACTCTGAACTCCACAACATTTTTTTAACATCTTTATACATTGAAACAATTGTAAAACCAAGAGCTGTAACAACAAACAAGAGCTGTAACAAACAAGAAATGTAACAACAAACTTTGCTAACAGTACCTTTTTTTTCCCCCCTCTCTTGATGTTTAAAATGTTTCTTTAGGTGTATCCCAATAATATTCTTGTTGTCACAGATGTTTATAACTATATTTATCTTAGAATAATTATGCTGTTATTTCAATCCTTCAACCAAAAAATATTTATGTATGTGTTGTGTTGTGATCCAAGTTCAAGGTTATTGTTTTATTTTAAGAGTTCTTTAGTAATGATTATTTCACCGCTATCATCTATGTATGGTTGTGTTTATAATTTTTGTTTGACTGCTGAAAATTCAAGTTATTCTTGACAGCTTAATGAGTAATAATATGAATATGAATAATGATAACAATAACCACTATTATAATAAACAGTGATGCTGTAGATTTATCATTGAAACATATCATCCATTTGTGTGTACGGCGAAACAAAAACTATACTTCAGGTTCAGGGCAGAATTGTTTCAATATGTTTTTGTAGCTTGTCCACACCCCTTTACTTTTTTATATTATTAATTAGCTGACCAAGCTGTTCTTTATAGACAGTCCAGTCATTTGTGCCGGGGAAAACATTTGAAAAAGTGTTACACTGTAACAATTAGGTTTAGTGATTGACCTGATGAGCTTGTTACTTAATGTCTGTTAGATCTGCTGTTATTACCTCTTGCTGTGTCAGTAACATCCAGATAAGCCTTAGGAGTGCAATATTGGTGCGGTTTTAAAAAAGGAGGAAAAAAGGACAAACGACAAAGAAAATTGCCTATGTTGTGGTCACAAGGCTTTCATCAGGGAAAGGAAAGAAAGCGAGTGCTAAGTGAGAAACATGAGAAATTAAATACAACTTGTGTGAATGCAACTTGTCCTAGATTGTGCGATAAATATGCAATATTAAGAGTGCAGTATTCCATGTGCATCATCTTAGTTTGAATATGTAACATAGAAGAACTTTTTACAACTATGAAACACACAAAAAAGGTTTTTTTTCCTCCTCAATCATTCTGTCAGTCTTATGGCCTTGAATTTAAAAGAACTTTTAATTGCATCAGTGTTAACACATGTTAACTTTCACTTGAAAGTTCTTGATCTTATAACTTCATAAACATAATGCCATTAAGTTAAAGAATTATGTTGTGTCTTGTTAGCCAAGATTCAGAATTAAAAAAAAAAAAAATTAAAAAAAAATCTGCATCCGCTTTTTGCCTAGGTAAAACCTAAACATTGTCTGGGATAAAAAGAGTTAATGTAAAAATAAATTTCTTATAATTTGAAATTCAGGCAAACCAACTTAAAATACACAAAACCTTTAACTAGTTTGCAAGAAATCATGTCACCCACATTTATTATTTGTGATGATGTTATCTTTCTAGCATTCCCAGTCAGTGACTTTGAACTCAGGTGTGATCCAGCTATATCCCTCTGTTCTTGTATCCCTCGGCAATTCTGTGTCCAGATATTTGTGATCTATCCATATTTCTTCATTGTTGCTGCCTTTCTTGTTCCAGAGCATTCCATCATTCATAACCTCTCTGTTGTGGTGTTTGGACACACGTGAGAGACATGACAAATGGTGAAAGATTAATGCATCTGAAAGTTGTAGCAACATGTTTTGATATTTAAAAAAAAATTATATCTATATGTGATATTCATAGAACTTTCACATTTTCTATCTTGCTTATGCCATTTTCTGCAATGTTTGCACACCTCACTAAAGTGTAATATATATTAGTGCAGGATCTATTTATTATTCATAGTGCTTTGGGACATGGGGCTTTTCTGGACATGGCTTTTTTTGTTTTTGTTTTGGTAATTTGGAATGCTATGGATGATAGCTCTATATTCTGTTAAACTTTTTTAACTGGGTATATTTGCTAAATACAAACAAGATATCTACATGTACTTTTGTGTACATGAAATATAAATAACATGCAGTTTATAATGTTCTTATTAGATGGTTATATAGTTTAACAATAATAATGTATCATTCTGGTTAACACATTTAAGTAGGCAACTGAGTGGCAGAGTGGTTAGAGCATGCTTCATGAGGCAAAGGGGCAGGGTTTAAAGCCAGGTCCCATCACACTTCAGGCTACCCATGTGTAGAATTAGGTACCCGATTGCTTAGGAGTTAGAGGAAGCAAATGCAGTGAGAAAGGTAACTGGTTACCCCACCTCATAAAGCTTGAGACCTAGTATTGGTGAAGTCTCAAACACTTCACTCCACAGCGGCAGCATCTTCAATGGACTAAAGGTAAAGGTAGTTCCATAGCAGATACTGCCACAGTGTGTGAAGTGTTTGAGACTCTGAACTTTTTTTCCTGAGAGAAGACTGCTTTTGGTCCTAGAAACTCCCCATCTCCCCCAACCACAATTACACACACAGAGAAAGATAGACAGGCTGATAGAGTGCATGTAAAGTGTCAGTCTGAGTCGATCAGATGGAGCTAAAAGTTAACAAGATAAATATTTATTTATTTATTTCCTACCTCTGACTTTATTTCTCTGTGATATTTCATCCTTTTCATTTACACTGGTGCTTTTCCTTTTTTAATTTAAAATTTTTTTTAAAAATTGTTGTCATGAATTCTTTTAATATTATGGTCAAGCTGTGGCTTTATAGATTTAAAGAGGCATACATTATTGTGGTTGTGTTAAATTGTATTTTTGTTTTTGCTGTTGCATACATACAAACTGCTTACTTTGGACTGAGGAATATCACGACTGTAAGAGTGGTACAGGATCAGTCCTTTTCTGGAGTTTGTGAGGGTTATATGTTCAGGTAACTTGCTAGATCTTTCTCATATGATAAGCAAATTTGAGAATTAGATGGTGAGAATCTAAGGTCTTCTAATATGATAAACAAATATGAGAATTAGATGTTGAGATCACATGAAAAATCATAATATGATAAGTAAATTTGAGAAGTAGATCTTGAAATAATGGGAAAGATTATTCTAATATGATAACCAAATTTGAGAATTAGATGTTGAGATCACTTGAAAGATCATTTTAATATGATAATCATATTTGAGAATTAACATTATTGGACTTATTGGTAACAATGGGTAAGAGCCAGTTGATATGTCGCATGTTCTGCCAAATTGGCCATTTGTCAGCAAATCTGGACAACACAATGAAACTTTGTTAAAAATATTGATTTTTGAGATTTATATTTTGTTGTTGTAAGGTCATATTCTCTTTCATCAAATGTATAGGTTATATTTTTCAAAAAAGTCATGTTAACTACATTTAATATGCATTAGAAAAACACTTGCCTGTTCAGAAATGTAAATATGACACAAAACATAAGCCTGTTTTTCTCAGAAATGCTCCTTCATACCATTGTCAAACGCACACAAAGTTTCACCACAAATATTTGCCTGTTTTAATATCTTTGTTCACTATTACAAACATCATTGAAAAATATTACTTGTGAGAGCTTTATTGCAATATGTCAAAATGCTGAAACTTTTTGAATTAGTCACACAGCATCACATGTATGTGAGTTTTACACTTATAAAATTGTGTGCACGGGGGGAAAAATAGATAGAGGGGGCAAGAACACATGATATGATAGTAGGAATCAATACATCAAACATCAAAAGAAATCGTACCAGAAGTAAAAAGGACTAAAGAAGTGGATGACAAATGAAATTTTACAACTGATGGATCAAGATGGAAGAAGAAGTAAGACAACGAAGAATATGACAGATTTAAATAAGGAAATAGTAAACAAATATAAAACAGCAAAAGAAGCATTGCTAAACCAGAAATGCAGAGAGCTTGAAGTGCAGAACCAAAAAGACACAAAATCTATGTACAAGCAAATAAATGAGTTAACTGGCAGAAGGTCACAAACAGTCACTGGCTGTTTGAAATCAAAAGAAGGAACATTGTTAATGGGTCATGAGAACATGATAGAAAGGTGGACAGAATACATCAAGGAGCTGTATGATGATGAAAGATCAGATTTGAACAACCAGGATAGTTGTGAAGGACCTCCAATACTTGTGGCAGAAGTAGAAGATGCCATGCGCCACATGAAGAAAGACAAAGCGCCTGGACCAGATAATGTAACAGTAGAGGAAATGGAAGCTTTGGGAGAATTTGGAGTAGAAGTGATAACAAAAGTCTTAAATGACATTTACAACAATAGTCAAATACCTGATGATCTGCTAAAATCCATATTCATAGCTTTGACAAAGAAACCTGGAGCCATGGAATGTGAAGAACACCGCACTATTTGTCTCTTATGAGTCATGTGACCAAAATATTATTACAAATTATCATGAGAAGAGTGAAAAATAAAATTAAACCAGAAATCAGTGATGAACAGTGGATTTGTAGAAGGTAAAGGCACAAACAATGCCATATATATATTATAAGAACATTAATAGAAAGAGCCATAGAGGTGATGACAGATCTGTACTTGTGCTTTATAGATTACAAGAAAGCATCAACATTGATGGAAAGGACTTGAGGATAATAAAGAACATGTCCTGGCAACAAACAGCAGCTGTAAGAATTAACAGCCAAATACAAACGTTTCAGCAAGTTAAAAAAGGGTGTCAGGCAGGGCTGTCACCGGATCTGTTCAATCTGTACAGTGAAAATATAATGAGATCTCTAGAGGACATGCCAGGAATATCATTCGGTGGACATAATATAAACAGCTTGAGATATGCTAATGATACAGTCTTAATAGCAAAAAGTGAAATGGAGCTGCAAGAAATGGTTTATACAATAGTGATAGAAAGTGAAAATAAAGGCCTTAGCCGTAACAGCAAAAAGACAGAAGTAATGGTCATCTCAAAGAAAATGGCTTCCCCAGAATGCACTATCAAAGTAAATGGAACCGTTTTAAAACAAGTCTTACTTACTTAGTCGTTCCCCTTCTACAGTGAGGTGTAGAGGTTTGGAAGAGAGAGCACCAGACTATCCTATCGGCTGTCTTCCTCCTGGCCTGGTTTCATTCTAGTCCTCGGTCCTTCAAAGATTGTCTAATGTTGTCCTCCCAGCGGACTCTGGGGGTCTGGATCCCTGGCTTTTTGTTTCCCATGCTTGTCGTGGTAGCCGATCTTCTCCCATTCTGCACACATTGCCAAACCATCTTAGTTGGGACTGTTCTACTTGGGTCTGCAGGGGGTGGGATTTTAGGCCTTGATGTATCGTCTGGTTGCGGACCATGTCTCTTCTTGTTACTTCAACCACCTTCCTCAGATACCTCATTTCTGAGGTTTGGATCTGGCTTTTGTGGGTTGTAGTCATTTCCCATGACTCGCATCCATATGTCAAGACGGACATAGGTGGAGCGGTATACAGCCATCTTCGTTTTCTTACCAACCTCTCTCTTGCTGAGGAATCCTCGATTTATGGCCTGAAAAAGTCTCCCAGCTGCTGCTTTTCGAGTGGCCAACTCTTCTTTGATGCTTCCCTTTCGGTCTATAATAGCTCCGAGGTATTTAAAGTGGTCGACCTGCTCCAAGACCTGTTCTCCCAGCTTAATCTGATGTCTTCTTTCTTCTCGTGATATCACCATGGATTTTGTTTTAGAGCTGCTTATGACCATCCCTCTCTTCTCCAGCTCTTCCTTCCAGACTTGCAGGTTGGATTGGAGATGTGCCTCTGATTTAGCAATCAGGGCAACATCATCAGCAAATGCCAGTTCTGAAATACAGACCTGTCTCATCTTCCAGTACCCCACTGAATACTTTCTTGTTCTCTCCTTACATGCCTTGATGACATCGTCCATGAGGAGTATGAAAAGATAAGGTGACAGGATATCACATTGTCTTACACCAGTGGTGGTCCTGAACTCTTCTGACTTATGGTTTGCTGTCCTCACATAATTTCTGCAAGACTTGTAGAAGCTCTATAGCATGAATCAGAGATGCTGGAATGTTCTTCCTTGCTAAACAATCTCAAAGTTTGCTCCAGGGGAACCTGTCAAACGCCTTTTCCAGATCTATGAAACAAAGATGGATCTCACTCTTATACTCAAGGGCCTTTTCACTCAGCTGTCTGAGTGTGAAGATTAGGTCTTGGGTACTTCAGTTTGCTCGGAATCCGCACTGGACCATCCAATTATGGCTCAGCTAGGCGTCGGAGTCTCTGCTCTAGGATTCTAGAGTAGATTTTACCAGGGACACTGAGAAGGCATATGCCTCTATGGTTTCCACATTGTCGATTGTCACCCTTTTTGAAAATCAGTGTTATGATGGCAATCTCCCAATCCTTTGGTATGGCCTTGTTGCACCACGCTGCCTGTAGGACCCTTAAGAGTAATACGTCTCCTGATGCTCCCATGTACTTAACCATTTCTGGTGTTATACCATCATTTTAAAACAAGTCAATAAATTCAAATACCTGGGAACATTAATAACAATGTATGGAAGATGCATCTCAAAAGTGAAGAGCAGAATAGCTCAGGCAAAAGTAGCATTCTATAAAATGAAGAGTATTTTATGCAACAATTCTTTGTCATTGGAAGTAAGAAAGAGAGTTCTTCATTGTTATATAGAACCAATCCTGATATATGGGAGTGAGTTATGAACAATTAGTAAACAAACTGGGAAGGCAATAAAGGCAACAGAGATGTGGTTTTACAGAAGAATGTTAAAAATATCATGGACAGCCAAAAAGAGTAATGAGGATGTACTGAAAGAGGCCAACATGCAAACGAAACTTATTTCACAAGCTAGAAAGAAGCAATCCACTTTTTTGGGGCATTAATTGAGAAGAGGAAAGCTGGAATATATCGTAACAATAGGTAATACTGGAGGAAAAAGAGATAGGGAAAGACAAAGAGAGCAAAGACAGTTTGACATTGGTGGCATGGAAAGAAGTCAACAACAGAATTGATCAATTGTACCGGAGGCATGAAGTTGTGGAGAGACATGATCTCCTATGCCATTTAGCACGGTACCTAAAGAAGAAGGGGGAAAAACCTTTTGTCAGTCAAAGTAATAAACAGGGACACATAGACAAAAATATAACACTTTTTTGTGGTTGATGAGACTTTCCTGTAATACCTAGTGTCATTAACTCATCATTTTCCTTTTCACTCCTTATGGAGCATGGAACCACCACTACAGCTGGTTCCTTACAGGAAGTCTGCACCAAACATTCACATGCTCTTGTAGTGGTGGTTTCTGTAGCAATGTGTTTTACACGATGAGGTTGCTGACCCCATACACAACCTGATATTTAGTCATCTGGTATGACATGCCTGAAGGAGCAGTAGTCTGTATTCCCTGGAACTACACGGAACATCATTAACTTACTCTTCTTCTTGGATTCCCTACTTCTTGACTGACAAAGCAATCAGTGGCCATCACACCTTGTGGCATCTTGTAGGGCAGCCACAAACTGTCTTCACTTTGCTCAGTTGCAAGCCATCCTCTGTGCAGTGCTCCAACTCTGGTTCTTGTTTTGCATCAGAGCCTCCACAGTTCTCCATTAATGTACAGGCCCATTATAAAACTGATAAATACAAATATTTACTTTTCCTTGCCTCTGTAAGTTCTACTGCAGAACTAGATTAATCTAGACTAATGGCATAGAGCGTTGTATGCTTGAAACTGTAGATATCATGTTGATAAAATGACAGCTGAACATCTGCTTCAAAGTTGCCCAGCATATGCGGAACAGAGAAAGCGCATATGGCCAACACCAGTACCATTCGTGGAAAAGCTCTGGAGATTCAAATAGCCTCAAACTGACTACTGCTGTCTTTGAAAACATTCAAGTGGACGTCTGAGAGTGTACGAAGAAGATGTTGGCCAAAATTTAAAATTGAAGCTTGTGAACGATACTAGTTTATAGTGGAGATCATTTCTGAGCACACAAATCTAATAAAGTTGCATTTTTAAAAGACAGATATCTTTTATTGCACTTGTTCTCGGTTCGCTGACCACTAATATTATATCAATTTTGTGGTACCATGTCATATGCTATATCAACTATATGTTTACACTTGTATATTCAATCTAGTCTGCTTTGTTTGTTTGACAATTTCACGTCTGCTTGTTTATTCTCCCTAGTTCATATTACAACCAGTCATTTAATATTAGTGCAATTCCCTCTTCCTGATTTCGCTTTATAGATATCATATTAATAAAATTAATGATAAATGAGATTTAAAAGAAATTACTTTATATCTTTTTATAATCCATACTTAACTGGGATAATTTGAAGTCCTATATATTCATGTAGACAAAGTCACCATTATATCATTGTGTTTCATCTTAACCTGTAAATGTATTATTATTATTTATTGTTGTTATGGAAACTAGATCACCAGTTGCCATAAATTAATATGGTGCTGAAACTTAGTGCTAGGATGTTGAATCTCATACGTTTCTGTCCATTATGAAACAAATACCACATCATTTCATGAAAATCATCACTAAACCAAGTATAACAATTTTGCAAGTGGTCTCCCCTTTGTACCATAAGACACTGCATATGTTAGCAGTGTTTAAATAATTACACACTTTAAGATTTTCTTTTTGTAAGTTCAAAATTTATACAATGTTCATGCAGTCTGTTTTACTGAAATCAAAGCTAGTGTGTAAAATATATGATTATAATTTAACAAGCTATGCACTTATCTGTAAAACTGAAGAAGTGTCACTTGATAATAACTGCCATGATTTCACATCCCTCTGCATACTAAAAGCCTATGTTTACACATTTAAGAGAATGTTTCAGAAACTGCTGAATAAAATGCAACACAGCAAACACTGGCAGTTTATTCTTTGAAGCTTGCCAACATCTTGTGGATTGTTGTGAAGTATTATCGTATTAGAGTGTAGAAGAAAGAGCAGCTGATTAGCAATGTTTGACTTGACTTTGATCCACTGTCACTGAGCGTCAGCTCTTGGTGACCTTAGCAATGTTTAAAAGATTGTATGAGGAATAATGTTACAGGTTCTGTAGAATGGTGGTCACATTATTCCCCCTGCTAAAATTATTTCCTTTTTTTTAAAATGTCAATAAATCTCATATTATTTTATTTATGAAATATAGTTTTGTTTTGTTTAAAATATATATGTTTAGGCTTTATAGACATCAATACATGTGAATAACTGTTGTGACTTTACAGTAATTTGTTGTCATTATTATATATGGCGTCTTACAAATATTTATGTACTTGTATTCATAATTCTTTGCATTTAATGGAAGATTTACACTTTATATACCACACTGTATAACTTATAGTTTGTCCTAGGTAATTTTGTTATATTTATCATTCTGCCTTTGTAATAAAATATATTCTCAACATTGTGTGTTATTTAACTTTTTTAAAGTGTTGGGCTGTTAGATGGAAATATTCGATTGTGGTCTATCATACAAGGAACAAGCATTACACAAACCATATAGAAATGAAAGCCTGGACTTCCAGTGAAAAAAATCCAGAAATGCTATGGTCCAGGCAAAAGCCTGTATGCGTGTAACTACAGACAAAAGATACTGCTTGTATGGGAACATTTCTGACATCAGTAAAGCGATAATTAAGAGAGAAAGAGATGTTATGGACGGCATAGGCAGAGGCAACTATGGGGCAGGTGACTACAGTTGAAAAAATATTCGGGGGGAAGAGTGGAGTAAAACGGTGAGAACTAGACAACAATCTACCAGTAAAGCATCATTGCCCTTGACAGGGATTGAAGTAATGGAAAAGTAGAACTGGAAATTGATCAGCTGATAAATGATCATGCTGGGAATGATGATGCCATAGTATTCACAGATATCTCTGTTCTTTGTGGTGAGAAACCAGGGGTGTAAGTCTACTGTCCTGGTCACGCAGGGTTATGCACTATGAGAAAGCTGACAGACTAGCCTCGAGAGCATCCATAGTGGGGATACTGGATTTGGACAAGGGAAACATAATAAGGACAATTAATGATCGTCTTGTAGAGACCAACAATGCAGTCAACATGACTGAGACTGCTGGAAGTACAACTATCCCGAGATGGACGTATGAGAGGATGGGGCAGGCGTGTATGTCACCAGCGCGCTGCAGAACAATCAGCATTTATACCCTCTGACCTTTGCTGAGGGAGACTGAGCACTTGTGGGTTTGCCTGGAGTGCAGTTATATCAATTCTGAATAACAGTAACATCTGAAGAAGGCGGTAGAGTTGGTCACACATTTAGTCAAGATGGTAAAAGTAGTTACATTCGCTGAAATGGATAGAGTTAGTCAAGAAATAGATGTGGGACTAAATTAGTGCTAGCAGTTGTGTTCGAGATTGTAAGATTGGTCAAGAAATGAAAGTAACAAGCTGCTGCAAGTACACTATAATTGTTCATGCTCAAATGATGGAGCTAGCCAAGAGATGGACATTAAGCCAGGCTGGTACAAGTAAGTTACCTGCTAAAGATGATAGAGTTGATCAATGTAGGAACATTTATTGAATCTAGTATAAGTGGCTGTCTGTGCTGTAGACGATAGACCTGGTCAAGAGATTAAACAAGCTCCTACAAGTACTAGAGTTTTATATGCTCATAAAAGTTGGTTAAAATATGAACGTTTAACAGACTATAGACACAGTCATAACCCAGATCTAAAGGTCTTTTATATTTGGACACGCGCCCCAATATAACCGACTAGGTTGAAAGGGAGGCGCCTCTCCAAAACGAGGCAAACTTTTATTTAAAAAAAAACATTAACAGACGTGCGAATAGATCGTCAGTGCGTTACGGAGCCCGCAAAGAAATAAAATAAAAAAAAAAACGGCGACCTGTCGCGATTTTCTTAAGAGAGACAACTAAAGACAGTTGAATATAGAGCCGGTTATTTTAACCTGTAGAAACTAAACCATAAAAACTACAATCAGAATATGGACAATTCATTCAAATGACGTAATTAAACTCGGCCGTTCGGAAACAGAAGAAGGCCCTCCATTGTGGAGGATAACTGCGCGGTACGCAGAAAGCCCAAATGAGCCTGGATTGCTGACTCACATTCATTCACCTTGAGAACTTCCTCAATAGACACCTGAAATGTTCGTACACTAAACTTACTTTGATATCAGTGACCTTTCCTACAACTTTATTTATTCTGTTGCCAACATGCACTTCTGTTAGGGATGATTCTGAAAGTACAATCTGGCTACAATTTGCAATGTTTATTCTATTGATCTTTATTTTTTCTTCGTGGATTTTCAGACCCAACTGCTGTGATATCTCGTCCAGTAATCTCATTTTTTCTTCTTGTTCGATGTTTTTTTTTTTGTGTGTGTGGAAATTTTGTGTAGCTAAGAGAGAATTAAGGATGTAATGTTAGCTCACTAACTTCTTTTCAGCTCTTGTTTCTCTAACTCCCGTCAGATTTTAATTGCGTCTTGGCGGTATTTGTTACTGATATTTTCCGGAGTGACAACAGCGTTTCTCACTAGGATTTGTTATCAGTCAATCAATAACCTTTAGCTCCCCGTGGAGCTTAGGCCTTCAACAAACACATGCCAATTCTACCTGTCACGTGCCATCTGCTCAAGTTCTTTCCATTGCAATACTGACCGAAAGAGTGGTGCCTATACCTTGAAGCGGTAAGGCGGCTTGAGTACACTGACAACTCCCAGTGTTATGCCAGCAGGAGTTTTACTCCTAGAAGGTTTTATCAAGCTAGGCAGGTCTGCGCGGGTAGGAGTCTGACTAAAGCTGACACCCTGGTCCTCCAGGTTGGGGGTTTTATCACAGGACCGACACCCGTGTCGATGAAAAAAAAAGACCAAAAAAAAAAAAACAACAATAACAATACGGAAACAGCAACAAATGAAAAAAAAAATGGATGCAGGACGGACATCTGGAGTCTGAGGCTCGTATGACTGACAATGGTGAAAGCCGAAAGGAAGCCATTGGCATGAAAACGGATGCCCCGAACGCAAAACACGAAACCAGAATTCGATTCTGGAACGTCAGAACTATGAATGAGGCAGGAAAATGGAGGCAGATCACAACAGAAATGAGAAACTTCAGATTACATATCCATGGAATAAGTAAGAGCAGATGAACTGGATCATCATCATCTCATCTCAACCCATAACCCGTCATGGGTCGTAGGGGTGCCATAGTGGAAGCATCAGCAGACAGGGTCCTCCACTGCTCTCTATTCTCAGCAATGCGTACAAGTGTGGAGAAACCGTGTCCTGCCCATTCTTTGATGTTATCAGCCCAGGATTTTCTTTGCCTTCCTCTTCTCCGTTTACCTTCGACTGTTCCCTGGAGGATCGTTTTCGAAAGGGAGTCATGACGAGTTACATGCCCAAACCAGGCAAGCTTTCGACGTTTCACTATTGACAAAAGTGGTTCTTGATGGCCTGCATAGGTGTTTATCTTCTCTCTAACATAGACATTTGTTTTGTGCTCTTTATAGCAAATGCGCAAAATTCTTCTGTAACATTTATGCTCGAAAGCCTGAATCCTTCGCTCCGTATCTGCAGTGAGTGTCCAGCCCTCACACCCATACAAGAGAATAGATAATACAAGTGATTTGTATAATTTGATCTTCACAGGAAAACTGATGTTACTTTTCCAGATCACATTCAACCTTGTCATGGCAGCTGAGGCCATCTCAAGTCTTGTCTTGATTTCTTTATTTGATCTTCCATCACTACATATAGTGGACCCGAGATATTTAAAGGTGTTAACTTCTTCTAACGTTTGCCCATTTAACGTAATGTTGGTCGGAACATGTTTCTTATGGCTATTCACCAATATCTTGCTTTTTTCTATATTAATTTCCATCCCATATGTTCTTGTTACTTTCTCCAGTCTAGAGGTAAGGTCTTGAAGTTCTGATTCTGTTCCAGCTATCAGATCAATATCATCAGCAAAACGTAGATTACACAGAGGTCGGCCTCCAATCGATATGGTTGATTTATAATCGTAGAGAGCCTCCTGCATAATATGTTCTAGATAAATGTTAAAGAGCACTGGTGACAGGATACATCCCTGACGAACTCCTACAGTTGTTTTGAAAAATTCTCCAATGTCATTGCTTGCAAAAACAGCACTGCTTGCGTCCTTGTATAGTGCTTCAATGATATCTATGATGTTGGTATCAAAATTGAATTTTCTCATTATTTGCCATAAACCTTCATGCCAGACTCGATCGAAGGCTTTTGTGAAATCGATGAAGTTATGGTATAAATCATGTTGATGCTGGAGATGTTTTTCGATCAGTAATCTAATATTGAAGATTTGTTCTGAGGTACTTCTTTTTGGTCTAAAGCCAGCCTGTTCCTCTGACAAGATTTCTTCTGATTTCTGTTTTATTCTGTTCAAAAGTATCCTTAACATCACCTTACTTGGATGACTAATAAGGCTAATGGTTCTGTAGTTCTTGCACATTTTTAGATTTCCTTTCTTTGGAAGCGGTATTACTAATGACTGCGTCCATTCTTTTGGCCATTTTTTTGTACTCCATATCTTCTGGCAAATTGTTGTCATGATTTTTACTATATCTGGTCCTCCATATTTCAAGAGCTCTGCTGGTATATTATCCACACCCGGTGACTTCCCTCCTTTCATCGAACATATAGCCTCTTCCACTTCTTCCCGTAGTATTGCTGCATTTCCGAGTTCTCTGTTTTCGCACTTAATGTTGTTTAATATGCCTAAGTCAGTGTCAAGTTTACAGTTATATAATTCTTTACAATATTCTGTCCACCTTCTCATTACAGCTGTTTTTTCATTGAGCAGAGCCCCATTGCTATCTTCTATGACAGTTACCCTGGGCTGTTGGGGTTTTGATAGTCTTCTTAATGTGTTTTTATTCACCATACTGTATTGCCATGCTGCTTCAGGAACCTCTTTCTTAACCTTTTTCATTTCCCGTCGTGTATCACATAACTTCAGAATGTCATCTGTAACCCATGGTTTGTTTATTTTCTTTCTTTTACCAAGTATTTCTGTTGCTGATTCAATGAGCACGTCTTTCATGTTCTCTGTGATTGAGTTGATATCATCCTCCAAAAAAGTTGAGAGCTGCGAATTTTCCTCCAACAGTTGCCTCAAAGATTCCCGCGATTTCTGGATCTTTCAATTTGTCTAAATTGAATCTTAACTGAGAACATCTGTTTTGATTATAGTTCTTTTTGAGTTTAAGCTTGAGCGTCATCAATACCATGTCGTGATCACTACCAATGTCGGCGCCAGGAAAAGTCCTAGTCTTGGCTTTATTAATGCTGGACTTGAATCTTTTGGATACAAGAATAAAATCAATTTGGTTATGTATCTCAGTTTTTGGGGCATGCCACGTTGTTCTTCTTGATAACTTATGAGGAAATAGTGTATTTGCAAGGGTTAGTTTATAGTTGCTGGCAAATTCTAGTAGCCTTAGTCCTCGATCGTTGGTTTCTCCAGTCCCAAATTTCCCCACTGTGCCAGCCCAGTGACCGTATGCATCTGGCCCTATTTTAGCATTCCAATCACCTAGAACAATGAGAAGATCTTTCTTTGGAATTTTCTTAATTGCTTCATCCAAATTGTCATAAAATGTATCAATTGCCTCATCCTCATAGTCAGGGAGAATAAAAACAGCAACTGGAGAAACAGTACTTTACTCTGGAAGAGAGGATGGACAGCACAATGGAGACGTAGCCATTTTCCTAAAGAAAGGAATAGAAAGGTCATTACTGGAATGGACACCCATCAACAACAGACTGATAAGAACAAGACTGAGAGCAGGGAGATTCACCAACACCACAATGATACAATGCTATGCACCAACAAATGACAGCGATGAAGAGGCCAAGGACAAATTCTATCAAGAGCTACAAAAGGAAATGGAAACCGCACCTAGAGATCATCAAACTCCATAATTCTCGCCGTTTGTACGTCGGTCACTTCTAAGGGATGAAACTGTGGTTGAAAATTAGACATTAATTGTATTGTTTCCATTATATGTACTCTCCCGAAAATAGTAACACTCAACGAAGAAAAGTCCGTGTAGAACCCAGTTTCATTCCGGAAACGGATTTAACTCATAATTTTGTTAAAAATAATCTTAAAATGTAAGTTTTTGATTGTTTCTTCAAGACAAAATCTTTATTTAAAGTATTGCAGACTTACTGTTATGATGGATCAAAATGATAAGATGGCTCGTTTTTTGCAAAACGAGCTGCAGATGCTAAGAGGAAGAGACTTCCTGAACCTGTTTTCGGACACGGCCAGCTCTATGTCACCCTCACCCGAGGAACAAATCATGAAAACTTGAAAGTATTTGTTAAAAACACTGTTTATCAGAGAACATTCTTCGAAACAAATCCACGCACTTTCACCAAAAAAATTTTGTCATCAAAGAACTTTTAAATTGAATTTAAAAATACTTTAAAAATAAATTGCAGTTTTTGATTTACTTCCGTCATTATTGACGGGTTATCGCTAGTGATCTTATAATAAGTAATGGGTGACCTCAATGAGAAAGTTGGAACACACAATACATATAATGAAAGTGTAATGGGGAAATGCGACAGCGGAACAGTAAACGAGAATGGGGATAAACTAATAAGCTTCTGCAGCATTAACAACTTGGTCATTGGAGGAATGCTTTTTCCACACAAAGAAATTAACAAATTAACAGAATCACCAAAACGGCCGGGACAGAAACCAGATAGACCACATTATGATCAATGGTAGATGGAGACATTCATCACAAGATGTGAAAGTAAGAAGAGGTGCAGATGTGGGAAGCGATCACCACTTAGTAGTAGCAAGACTGAAGGTGAAACTCAGAACTGCTGGACCAGTTGTAACTAAACGGAAAATGTTTGACATAATCAAACTGAAGGACCCCTTTCACCAGAAAAGCTTTTGTGGTTGATATAAAGAGACGATATCAAATTGTCAATAGCCAGGAAAAGACAGCAACTGATAACGTTGACCAGAAATTCAACACCATTTTAACAATATTTAAGGAAAAAAGCAAATCATGCTTGGGATTCCAGGAAAAGAAGAGACAAGGTTGACTAATACCAGAAATATTAAACACCATTGCGACGAGAAAAGAAATGAAAAGAAAGAAAAAAAATAGTCACCCAGGTTAAAGGAAAGCACAGTATATAAAATAACTAAAACCGTCAGCGGAAAACGGGGTGCAAACAATATTACGTTAGTAAGAGACAAGCAAGGAAATCTCATCACCTCTGCACCGGGGCAGGAAACATGATGGACTGAGCACTTCAGAGAAACACTAAATAAAGAACCACCAGAGATGCAGCTAAATGTTCATGAGGCTAAAAATGAGCTAGATGTAAATACAGACATTCCAGGAAGGGAAGAAATCATCACAGCTATCAAAGGGTTCAAGAATGGAAACGCTCCTGATCACTACAATTTAAATGCTGAGTTATTTAAGACAGACCCTGAACTAGCAGCAGAACTATTAGAACCCCTATTTGCACAAGTCTGGAAAACAGACAACACCAAATGAGTGGAATAAAGGAATTATTTTCAAATTGCCCAAGAAGAGCAACCTTGCAGACTGCAACAACTGGAGAGGAATTACTCTCCTCTCAGTTCCCAGTAAAATACTAGGCAGGATAATTATCCAGAGAATTTGAAACGGAGGAAATAACAAGCAGGATTAAGAAAGAACAGAAGATGTGCAGATGATATATTCACCCTCAGGAACATTATAGAGCAGTGCTCGGAATGGCAGAGATAGCTATACATTAACTTTGTTGATTTTGAAAAGGCTTTTGACATCATATGCAGGGACAGCCTATGGAAAATACTGAGGACTTATGGAATTCTCAGCTGCATTGCTTCCATCATAAAAAAGCCTCTATGTTGACTTTACATGTACGGTTGGGTAGAGCAATCTATCTTTTGAGGTGAAGACAGGAGTACGACAGGAATGCCCCTTATCAGCCACTTTATTTTTGACAGTCATAGACTGGGTGATAAGCCAGACTACAGAGGGCAGTCCAAGAGGAATTAGATGGACAACGTTGTACAGACTGGAAGATCTGGGATGTGCAGATGACATTGCACTACTCGCACATTCACATCAACACATCCAAGAAAAACAGATAGACTGAATTAGTATAGACATCAGGTGGGTCTGAACATCAGTCTAAAGAAGACAGAGGTCATGACACTCAATGTGGGCAATCCTGAGCCCATAACAATAAGGAACCAGAAGCTAGAACAGACAGACACATTTACATACCTAGGATGCATAGTAACACCAGACGGCGGAACAAGCAACGCCATCAAGAACAGAATGAATAAAGCGAGAACAGCCTTTGCTAGTCTCAACAGCATCTGGAAGTCTTCCCAGTACATCACGAACACCAAGTTAAGATTATATGAGAGCTGTGTACTTTCTGTGCTTCTCTATGGTGCGGAATGCTGGAGAGTAACAGAGAAAGAAACGCCGAAACTGGACTCCTCCCACACAAACTGCCTAAGGAAAATTCTCCGAATATTTTGGCCGAATACCATCGCCAACCAAGAACTACTTATTCGGAGCAACCAAGAGAACATGCACACCATCATAGCTGGCAGACGCTGGAGTTGGGTTGGCCACGTACTCAGAAGAGACCCCGATGCCATTACAAGAACAGCTATGCTATGGACCCCTGACGGTAAGCGAAAGAGAGGCCGACCAAAAACAGCTTGGTGGAGAACTGTGGATTCTGAGGTGCAAAGAATGAACCAGAGCTGGGGCACTGCACGAAGGATGACCGCCAGAGCAAAATGGAAGCAGTTTGTTGCTGCCTTATAAGATGCCACCAGGTGTGGTGGCCACTGATTGCTTAGGCAGTTGGTGGCTAAGGATCAAAGAAAAGGAAGCATTAAAAGTGATGTATTTATCATTATTATTCTACTTTTTGCTCCCTATGGAACATAGAACTATCACTACAGCTGGTCCTCTGACAGGAAACCTGCACAAAACATTCACAAAGCTCTTGAAGTGATATTTTCTGTAACAATTTGTTTTACATAATAAGGCTGCCAACCTCATGCACAACCTCATTTTAGTGGCCCTGTACGACATGCATGAGGTTGTAGTAGTTTTATTCTTTCTATGTCTCATAAGGGACCTCCAGACACTACAGGGGGGGGGGGGGGGGGTAACAGATATAGATGACGACAAAATATTAGATGATTTAAATACTAATAGAATTTGCCGAAAAAAACAAGTCTCAGAGAGACTTTGGAAAATACTTTAATCATGATGAAAAGAAGGAAGCGAGAAAGACCTAGTTTAATGCTTAAAAAAAAATTAATAGAGAATTATGAGAAGAGAAGAAGATTTCATCACCAACATTGATCAAATGTCGCGGTATTTGGCTTGTACTACAAAAGGAAAATAAGATACGCGGCTGATACAACAAACAGCGTAGCGTTAGGGTATTAGAGTCTAGACCACACGTGACAGTGAATGAAGAGGGATTGTGGGTAACTGGGAGTGAAAGAGACATAGAAAAAAGGTGAGGATTTTACACAGAAGATTGAATTTATGTAAGCTATTATCTTCTTCTTCTTCTTTCGCCCTGAAAAGGACGGTGGTTGCGTTGTGTCTGTTTACGCCTAAGCTGTGATATCTGCACCTTTCGGTCGACACATCCGACTTCAGCACGGCATTTTTTAGGGACCGGGTTTGCCTTCCCATTTCGATCCGCACTCGCTCAGCCAGACTGCACTGCTGCAGACTGTTTCCAGGATCACCACGTGGAGGTGGAATGCGGTCTTGACCAGCTCTGGTTCGCCGGTCCTGATGCAAGCAGTACAGCTATGGGTCGCTGACTGCATTCACTATTGCTTCATCTTGGGGTCCCAGCTATTATCTAAAATAATAGTAGTAGTCGACTTGTTGCAGTTGAAAGCTCGTAGTTGATCTTCAGTAACGCATATAAGAGAAATCCTAAGGGTGAGCAGTTGCGACTTATGCCTATAAACACCAGTGAGATGTTTTAATGGGCTGACAACCTGTCATGTAAAACAAATGCCGAAGACACCACACTGTAGACAAGCATAACGAAATATGCTTGATGAAGGATTGCGCAGAAACTATGATTGCATATTGACTCCATGCTCCGCAATGAGCTAATGAGTTAGCAAGCTCTCTTAGAACCTACTACAGTGCTGGGTCAATGCTCCGACGCTAGGAGCAAGCTCTCTTAGAACCAACTACAGTGCTGGGTCAATGCTCCGACGCTAGGAGCACGCTCTCTTAGAACCTACTACAGTGCTGGGTCAATGCTCCGACGCTAGGAGCAAGCTCTCTTAGAACCTACTACAGTGCTGGGTCAATGCTCCGACGCTAGGAGCAAGCTCTCTTAGAACCTACGACAGTGCTGGATCAATGCTTCGACGCTAGGAGCGACACGGAGACAGGATGATGAGGAGGAGTTCCAGGGTAGTTCCTGGGGGATGTCTAATGAGACAAAGAAAGAATAGCACCACAGCTCCCTCAGTTATGTCGTAAAAGGTGACTAATATGAGGTTGTGTTTGAGACTGGCTACTTCATTATACAAAACATGTTGCTATAGAAACCACCGCAGCAAGAACATCTGAATGCTTGGCGCAGGCTTCCTGTAGTGGTGGCTCCGTACTCGATAAGAAATGGAAAGGATAATGATGATGATGATTATCTAAAACTAGACATCGCACCATTTTAAAACCATTTCTTCTGTCGTAAATGTCAAACACATGAATGGGACCCAAAGATGCAGCAATATAGAGTGCAGTCAGCGACTCATAGCTTGACTGCTTGCATCAGGATCAGCGAACCAGAGCTGGTCAAGACCGTACTGCACCTCCACGTGGTGGTCCTGGAAACAGTCTGCAGCAGTGCAGTCTGGCTGAGGGAGTACGGATCGAAGAGGGAAGGCAAACCCGGTCCCCAAAAAAAAGGCCGTGCAGAAGTCGGAGACTTCTTCCTTTAGATATACACCTACATAATCAAATGATTGTCCAGAAAACTAAAATTACAGAAAACTGACGGGGTGTCGAGAGGAAAGGAAGGCTTGTGACACTTGACTCTAAATTAATGAGTGGAATGTTAACAAGCCCGCCTTTGTTACGTGATTATATGTATACCAAAAAATCAGTCCCCTGTCTTTAGTTTTAACAGGATGTTAAATGTTAAAAATAAAGCATGAAAAGGTATTGGGTAGCTCTTTTATCTCATCTCATCTCATAATCGGAACCTCATCTACCCCCAGTAAAACGAAGTGTAGAGGTGACCCAAAGAGCTCAAGGCTCCTGGGCAAAACGTGTAATCAAAATGTTTGGCAAACAGGTGATTAGCCCATTGTGCAGAGCTCTTTTATTATGAAACTAAATTGTTAAACATCTCCGTTATTTTTTTGACGGGTTACGTGAGAAGAGATCTGTGAAATCAGAATAAAATACACTGTTGGTCTCTACCTCAGATGATTCTAATATGTGTTCCAGATAATTTCACTCAAAGCACAGTGTGAATTATAATTTCCGTATTTTCCCGAAAAGCTGGTGGACATACTGGATGTAACAGACCTAGAGATTATCATGCCTAGCAAATTCTTGATGTCACGATGAGATTAGGCTTCAAGTGACATAGAATGCGAATTTAGAAAAAAAAAAAAAAAAAACCAGATGTGTAGTCCTCTCAGCACTGACATGCTTTACCCTATCTTGAATTGAGAAAAGATTTCGTTCGTTTTTTTTGGTGTGTGTTTGTATTTTTTTTTTTTAATAGTTGTTATTTTCCCTGTTTACAATGATTTGACAAGTGTGATGCCACTTTCTCATATAGCAGTTGTTCATATTAGGAGCTAAAATTGAATTTTTCAGGTAGGTATTGAACTTTGTGAGGATAAGGAGGAGACAGATAACACTGACAAACAACATTTTTCTTTCTTATATAAGAATAAGTGTTCTTAGGTCAGTTTCTTGCGCTGATTTCAAATCTGAAATCCGTTTATCTCTATCACGTCGGGTTCTTAAGATATTTGTGAATAAATATATTTTTGGGAAACCGTTATTTGCTCCGTTTCATTTTTACTATATAACTTATTAAAAATTAATAAAATGCAAAATAATTCTACTTTTTATACTGCTAAAAGATGCATGACATATGTTACGCTATTTTTCAAATAGTTACTGTATTTTGAAATAATTCTGAGCGAAATATGGCTTCTAGAAGTTGTAGAATCGGTATCGAAACCAGTGCCTCATGATCCAATCACGTGTCCGATCCCAGTTCCACCATAACAATATCCGTTGGACGTGAATGAACCATCAGAAAGTGATAGTTTACCTGCTTTAGAAACTAATTCTGACTCGGATTATATACCGGTGAATGATGGTGTTCACTTAATTAACCATTCAGAACTTTCAGATCTAATACGTGATCTCGCTCTTACCAAAGGACAAGCGGAATTACTCGGTTCGCGACTCAAAGAATGGAATCTTTTAGCGCCCAATACTCCGATATCTAAATTTCGTCATAGACACAGAGAACTTGTTCAATACTTTGAGATGGATGATGGCATTTGCTATTGCAAAGATGTAAACGGTCTAATGGTGCACCTCGGTCGTGAGCACATAGTCAACGAATGGCGACTTTTCATCGATTCTTCCAAGACTAGTCTAAAAGCCGTGTTATTGCATAACGGAAATTTATTTTTATCAATTCCAGTCGCCTACTCTGTTCATATGAAAGAAACTTATGACAATATGGCTATACTTTTGGCAAAAAATAAAGTACAATGACTACCAATGGCGGATTTGTGGAGACCTAAAGGTCATTGCAATTCTCACGGGCATGCAGACTGGGTATACTAAATTTTGTTGCTTCCTATGTGAATGGGACAGCCGCAACAGACAGGAACATTATGCAAGAAAGGTGTGGCCTATCAGGGATCGTATGCAGCTCTGGCATAAAAATGTAATACATGAGCCATTAGTTAACAAAGACGGCATCATTTTACCACCGTTACATATAAAGTTGGGGCTCATGAAGAATTTCGTAAAAGCGTTAGATAAAACGAGCAAAGCTTTCACTTATCTTCGAGAAAAGTTTCCGCAAGTTAGCGATGCAAAGATAAAGGAAGGTATCTTTGTAGGACCTCAGATTAGGAAAGTTATTGCAGACAAACAATTCGAGAACTTGTTACATGGTAGTGAACTTCGCTCATGGATGGCATTCAAATCGATCGTCGATAACTTTCTGTGAAATCACAAATCTGTCGACTATGTGCATATTGTTAAGCAGTGCATAGATGCATACAGAATTATGGGCTGTAACATGTCCCTCAAAATCCATTTGCTTGATTCGCATCTTGACTTTTTCCCTGACAAACTTGGCGAAGTCAGTGATGAACATGGAGAACGATTCCATCAAGATATCGCCGTAATGGAATCACGCTATCAAGGACGGTGGAGTGTGACCATGCTTGCCGATTATTGTTGGATGCTTCATCGCGATGTACCACATGCCATTCACCGACGAAAGTCGACTGCAAAGAAATTCAAGCCTACATAACTGTTACACTTCTTGTATGAATGATGTTATAATACTTTATGCCTTGTTAAAAAACTTCAATTGCGTATTTCTAGAGATCCCGACCTGATAGAGAAAAACGGTTTGCAGATTTAAAAACAGCGCATTAAAATTGACCAGAAAAACATAGAAATGTTAGAGAAAGAAAAAAAAAGTTTTTTTTTGTTAGTCAGTGTAATTTTAAAGTTAGACTTGAAAATGCACAAGATGCGCTGGCCAAACTTCAGTTTCAAGATCTGTGTACTAGGTCTGGTCCAGTTTGCTCACACATGGACAAGGTACTAGCCAAACACAAAATCATACAACAGGCTTATAATAGCAGAGCATTTATAGGGAATCACTGCCACAGATATCTCACACAAAAAGTTTATAAAGATCTTACAAGAGCAATCATTACACAAACACTGAAAATTACAGACAAACAAGATATAACTAACATAGCTTTTATTGCCCAAGAACAATTCAACTCACTGAAAGAAGCATTTGAGAAAGTACACAACAAAATATCACACAGTAAACCAATTAGTAAAGAATCAATAACAGCATCGATAGAGACTTATATGTCTTTGTTCAGAAAGCTATTCCCTAGTAAGACAATTCATAAACAGCACATATTAGAAAAACATTGCGCAGACTGGATCAGAACTCATGATGTATGATTGAGATAATTGTTAGCTCTCATGTTCTGGGGACAATTGGGTGTGTTATTTTAAGGTTATAAATGTGGACATGCAATTTAAACTTTCAATAATTAATGTTTGACGCATGAAACCAAAACAAAACTTTGATATCCATTTTCTGCAGGTTTTCTACTTTTGATTTCTGTAATTTGTTATGCATGTTGAGATTGTGACCGTTTTAGTGTAAATTGAATTAGAAACAAACCATAACAAAATGTAAAAAAACCCCGTAAATTTTACACTATTTCAGACTATTATATCTTCTGTTCTAATTGTGATAAAATGTTTGTTCTTGTTCTAAAATTTACTCTAACATTTCTAGTCTAGCTTTACGCAAAATTAAAGCCGGTATTTATAATAATAAAGTCTGTCAACGAAAAACTGTTTGGAGATGTCGGGAACCTTGAGTTGACTGCTGCCTTTATTAGAGTCATAAATGTGGAAGTCTGAAGGCGAACGAGGAAGAAGAAGAAGAAGAATAATAAAGTAGCATAAAAGCAATTCAAACATGTTTTGGGGACAATTGGGTGTGTTATTTTAGGTAATAAATGTGGACTTGCAATTTAAACTTTCAATAATTAATGTTTGACGCATGAAACCAAAACAAAACTTTGATATCCATTTTCTGCAGGTTTTCTACTTTTGATTTCTGTAATTTGTTATGCATGTTGATTGTGACCGTTTTAGTGTAAATTGAATTAGAAACAAACCATAACAAAATGTAAAAAAAAAACGTAAATTTTACACTATTTCAGATAATTAAATCGTCAGTTCTAATGGTGATAAAATGTTTGTTCTTGTTCTAAAATGTACTCTAACATTTCTAGTCTAGCTTTACGCAAAATTAAAGCCGGTATTTATAATAAAAAAGTAGCCTAAAAGCATTAATTAAGCCCTATCAAAAGTAAACATCGCCACATGTTTTTCCCATTAGGAAGCTGACCACGTGACCTCTGTCAAGTGGGCTATAAATAGCGCGGTCGGGGGAAAAAGGGGAAATAACTAAAAGATCGCTCGCAAACAGCCATGTGCCTGCAATCCTTAAATAAGAAATATATATATTTATGTATACCCACTTAAAAAAAATTATATTTCATGAACAACATACACAATTTTAATTTCCTTAGCGTCGTATTTTTCTTCGATATAAAAGTGTTCTCTGTCTACTTTAGTGCGTTCCCCGGTGATAAGCCAGACTACAAAGGGCAGTACAAGAGGAATTAGATGGACAACGTTGTATAGACTGGAAGATCTGGGATGTGCAGATGACATTGCACTACTCGCACATTCACATCAACACATCCAAGAAAAACAGATAGACTGAATTAGTATAGACATCAGGTGGGTCTGAACATCAGTCTAAAGAAGACAGAGGTCATGACACTCAATGTGGGCAATCCTGAGCCCATAACAATAAGGAACCAGAAGCTAGAACAGACAGACACATTTACATACCTAGGATGCATAGTAACACCAGACGGCGGAACAAGCAACTTCTTTGCTTTGAAGAAACTAGCCAATGGGACTAATAGCTTTAGTACAAACACACCTTTTTATGTGTGTTTGTGTTGTTGTTTATTTATTATTTTTTTGCATCACTTTCAGTAACCTATAGATTTGTTACAGGCTAAGATTGCAAATTTTAAGCCCAGTCATCCTAAATCGTCTTCTGTGGCATGTTTGCTTGTTAGGAAACAGCCACTATTGTTTGCATCCCAAAAACCACACGTGAGCCCACTGTTGATATTACGTAACATCGTGCAATAACCAACCCCACAATCATCAACTCTCATGCAAGATCTTCCTTCTATACGTCAGGATACTGCGGATATTCACGAAGAAAACAGTCTCTTTTATAATTAATGGATTAAAATGCCCTGCTCAGCCCCTGATGGGTTATAATTAGGATATGTAGTGTCTTTAACTAAGCGTTGGATTGACAAAGGGGTTAGAGCTCTGGTTTCTCGCAGCAAAGGTGCCGGGTGAGATTCACCGTATCGACACACTCCAGTCTACCCAGCTGTAAATGGGTACCTGACTTTGCCCTTGAGAGGGAGGAAAAGGTAGCAAAGAAGGGAACTGATCACCCCACCTCTCGATGCTTTGACTACAAGTATTGTCAAGTCTCTAACATTTCACTCCTATACGGCAGAATCTGCTATGGGACAACCTTTACCTTTACCTTTCAGTTTCTATAACTGTTGACAATGTAGTCAATTATTGTCACTTGTTTACAGACTACCCCCTTCGATATCATTTTTGTCTATATGGTATTTACTTAATTGACTTCTTCAGTTCCACTATTGCCGTTCAGTATTGTGGGGAGCTGAAGTTTTCGTTCTGGAACCAATTGAGTCGCATTCGCTGGTGTGAGCCTTTGTTGATGTAGGATTTCTGTAATATTATCTATCCACCCGCTTCTTGGTCTTCCTGGTGTTCTAAATCCAGATCTTCAATTACTGTAGGCGGGTAGTGGTAATTGATCAGGCTTCATTCTCGGGGGATGGCTAAGCTACTTTATTTTCGACCTATTCGTATTTCTCTCCTTCTTCCTAAACTCTCAGATATCAACTTGAATATTTTCAAAGAAAGCAGCGTACTTAATGTAGGATATTGTTCCTACACATTTTCTGACGTTATTATTAAGCGTTTCGTCTCGAACGATGTGCGTATACTCTTCTACGCTCTGGTCAAGGACCATGTTTGATACTGATAGCAAAGAGTTGGCAAGAACATAGTATTTATCAATTGTTGTTTAGTTTGAATTCTGATAATTGGATGTTTCAGTAGTTGTGACAACTGGCAAGTCGCTTTCACTGGTTCTATGATGTACACCAATTAATTAAAAATTCGAAGTTAATATGTTCTTTTAAAAAAAATAAATTTAATACGCATACTTACGTGACCACTCTAGATCAAAAGAAAACAAATAAACATGGACAAATTGAGTGCTAAAGTGTGTATGTGTATACACGCAGGAAAGGTGAATTTCTAATCAATTTCACATGATTGTTTCGTAACTTCTGATAATATTCAGTGCAGAATGTCTACAAGTCAATAATATGGAACACTTTCTACGAAAAAGTTGGAAGTATGAACAACAGAGAATACCAATATTAAATTATTCACAGACAGACAGTTCACCCAAAACTGTAGAACAGATGTTGAGAATAGACAAACCTAGGGAACTGCACAGTAATAGTAAAACAGTATATAAGACAGACAGACAGACACACGCACGCACGCACGCACGCACACACACACGCACGCACGCACGCACACACACACACACACATATATATATATATATATATATATATATATATATATATATATATATATATATATATATATATATATATATATATAATGATTAGTGGGAGTATGGCGGGAAAAAGAAGGTCTAGTGAGGTTCTAGTAATTCATATTAGTAACGACGAATAAGCTGCATCCTGAATATTATCCCGAACACCCCGAGCTTTCACTCCCTCTTTATAAACCACCATTCAGATGTTAAGGTAGGATTTTGAGAAGGTGATATGGGTGTATGCTTCATTGAAGAGTGAGGTTTGTTGTTTGCTTTGTTCTGGTAAACGTGAGTTGAAACGTTTGTCAGCTGTTTGTTAAGTTTGTACGAGCAGCCGAACTTTGAATGTTATAATAATAATAAATTCTTTAAGCACCAAACACGGCGCATAAGGCAGAAACCAGTGCTCTCCAGGTTGTTCGTTGTGACGCCACTCCTCTTAGCTCTTGCACATTGTTTAATCCCAACGTTCCTCAATGATTTTGTTATTTTCCAACTCTCACAGCCGTATGTTAACACTGAGATAACATTTGAATTAAACAGACGAAGCTTGGTATGTATATTCAATGATCGTAATTTCCAAATGTTAGATAATCTATTGAAGGCGCTAGCTGCCAAAGCAATTCTAGTATGAATTTCTCTTGTTGTGTCACCATCCTGAGTCATTTTACTGCCTAAATAATTGAAACTTTCAACTTTCTGTAGTTTTTCCCCGTTCAGGATGATATTAAAGGTCTCGTTAGAAAAGTTCATAACTTTAGTTTTAGAGGCATTTATTTGGAGACCTATTTTAACCGAAAGATGACACAAATTATTTACTGCTTCTTGGGATTGTCTGGGTGTTGAACTTAAGAATGCTAAATCATCTGCGAAATCCAGGTCCCCCAGGAATTTTCCATTTGTCCATTTTATACCTAATTGTTCATTGTGGGTATAGTTTCTCATAACCCAATCAATAGCTATTCCAAAAAGTATGTTATGTCATGTGACAAAAGTAGAAATTATTATTGACTAGACTAAGCCTGACGTGTGGAAGGTTAAAAGGTTAGGAAGTTATGAAAGGGGAGTTGACAGACGTTTTGGAAGGGGACAGATGTGTCACGATGAGTGAAAGAGCTTGTGGAAGACATTTGTCTGTTGTGTGGTTTTTGTTGCTGCAAGGATGGAGGTTGCTTCTGATCCAGGAAGTTGTCGCAGCGACAGAAGTGATGTTTAGTAGTATGTTAGTAATGGAAGGTTCCCGAGATTGATAGTTTTTTTTATGCCTTTTGAATACTGTTTACAACATGGCCTGTATTGTAAAGTGGTTATGTTGTGTCGAGACTGACGTAGTCTTTGAGTTTACTTATTTCTTTGTACAGTGTGGAAAGTCGTACTCTGGACACCTTTGTTGTGCACTCTCTGGGTAAAAGTCTGACAAATTTTAATTTTCTTCTTTGCCAACATACAAAGGTGTCCACGCTATTACAACAGAACACCCTCTAGTATATAAATATGTATTTGCCAAAAATGGCTCCTCTGTTATTTCTGTTCTTCTGCATTCTCTTATGTTCCCGAGAGCTTGAATTGTAAAAATGAGTATTGAAGCCCGTCAGCTTTAGGGAAGGACTGATACAGTCAGTCTTTAGTACCTTTAGTATCGCCATCATTTTGGATGTGGAAGGACATCGTGGAAACCATATGCGAATACTGTCGACAATATATGAATTCCGAAACAAACGTTTGAGAAATCGTCCTACAAAAATTGTGAAGTGAAATACAAGGGGATTGACATAAGTCTTGGGCCTGACCATGAAGGACATGTCACAGAGAGCTGAAATTTTGTATAGTGTTTATTCCTTTTCAATATAGCCACTGTCTGAATTGACACACTTCTGCCATCTCTGCTTGACCTTGAAAAGACCTTGGGGGTAGAACACCCTATTTTTTCAAACTAAACCAGTCATCACATGCCAGTATAACCTCTTCATCGCTGTCAAAATGATTTCCTTTTAGCTGTTTTTTAAGATTTGGGAATAGAAAAAGTCTGATGGAGCCAAATCTGGAGAATATGGTGGGTGTGGAAGAATTTCAATATTCAAATCGTTGGCTGCTAGCTGCACAAGGCGTGCTTTGTGAGAGGGCGTGTTGTCTTGCAGTAAAGGCAGATTTTGAGTGCGCGTTATCCCTCGTTTCCTAATCACAACCTTTCTTAGTTTGGTGAGAAGACTGCATAGTACTGTCCATTAACTGTGTTGCCACGAGACAGATAATCTTTCAAAAGGACGCCTTTGCCGTCCCAAAAAAACAGTCAACATCACTTTTCCTGCAGATTTCTGCGCTCTCGGTTTGACAGGTGTTGGGAGCCCGGGGTTTTCCCTTGCATGCTGGCAATTTTGGATTCGGGGTCATAATGGTGTACCCAAGTCTCATCTACTGTCATCATGGCCTCCAAAAAATTTTGTGACTGACACTTTTTGAGCAACTGTTGACAGCAATTTACCCTCGTTTGCTTCTGTTCACGTGTCAACAGTCGCGGAACCCAGCGTGCACACACTTTTCTCATGTTCAGTCTGTTCTGTAAAATTATATAAACTGTTCTTTCATTTAGTTTTACTCTACTAGCTATCTCCACAATTGTCATTTTTCGATCCTGGTCAATGACTTTCTTCACTCTTGTTGCATTTTTATCGTTGCACTCTGAGGCTGGTCTACCAGATCTTGGCAGATCAGCAACATTTGAGCGACCGCACTTAAACTGTAGACACCAGTTTTTTACCGAAGTATATGAAGGACAAGAATCACGAAACACTGGTTCCATCTCCCTTTGTATTTCTGTAGGTGTTTTTCCCTGAAACATAAGAAATTTTATCACTGCTCTGGCCTTCTTCTTTTCCATTGTTTTGTCAAATTTTTGGAGCAGCAGATCCGGTCAATAGGGTACATTGTGCCGTGTACCGTAGAGGAAAAACCGTTTGAAGAAACAAACGCTTACTTCACACATTCAGTGCAAATATGATGAACTTTAAATGTGCCAAGTTTCATCTTCCTCCTGTGACTCCTTCATGGTCAGGCCGAAGACTTATGTCAATCCCCTTGTACAAACACATATTTAAATAGAAACAGCGGAAAAAAAATATTAAAATAATTTTTGATTTGGGAAAGACTTTTAAGGAACTATATATCAAACCTTAGTTAAATATAGATACAAAAATGAGAACACATTTGTTATTTAAAAAAAATCGTTGTTATATTTTTAATACAAGATACCGGAGATGATCGAGACAAAAAAATGGTGACAGAACGAAACAAAGACGAACTGAAAAGAAGAGGTAAGACAGAACTGGAGACAGACTACAATGAAGTGAGGGGAAAAATGAAAGAAAATCATTATCATTTTCACTTAATTTGGCTCTCATAAATTGGTGCATGCGCAAAATAGAAGGATAGAATTAGTATTACAGGCTGCTAAAGATAGGAACTACCGATGAGTGTAAATGTGGCACTGATAAAATGACGGCCGAACATGTGCTTCAAAGATGTCCAACATATGAGGAACATAGAAAGCACATATGGCCGTCACCAGTACCATTTTGAGACAAAAAACGCTATGGACATGAAAATACACTCAAGCTGACTGTGACAGGTTATGAGAACAGAGCACCTCGATTAGTTCGCTTGACTCCCACAGGCGCCCCTCAAATTTCATTCATTTTTCATTCAACCGACTCGATCACCTTGCTTTACTAATTAGCATGCACGTTCGTTGCACATAAGCCATGCCTTTCTCGCTACCTGCCTTACTTATAGGTTAGCCACTCCTACCTGTCTTCTTTCAAGCGCTAGCAGACCAGCTTTTCAGATCCTGAACTGTCATTCCTTCAAAAGGGGACGGGTCAAGGGCGATAAGACGTACCTTTGATGGTTACATTTGACAGGGGGAATTAAGCGAATGCAAAAAAGGGGCGATAACCACAGTTACCGACCACATCCGTTTGTTCGTGATCCCCAGGGGGACGTAATCAGCTACAGTAAGAGACGGGATCAAAGACTTCTGCTCGCTAGCAAATGGCTATGCGGTCGGCAGAAGTGTGAAAGAAAGCTTTCATTCAGGAATCGAACCGTAGATTTTCCCAAAATACGGGCTAAGGCGTGATATCTCGCACTAGAGAACGAAAGAAAACCTATTTTATATAAATACCTCATCCTATAAAATCAATTATCTAGTCGCCTCAGATTTTTCGGAATATCTAGCTCGAATCCTAGAGCCATTATACAAAGTGGTTCACTTAGAATTTCGTTGGAGATAGTCTCATTTTCTGTGTTGCGGTAAATATATATACTAGCATTTGAGTGATTTAATTGTTAGAGTTCGTCATTATATTTCACAAGGATTTACTGTGTTAAATGATAGCGTATTAAATACATACAGCTAATTTTTCCAGCTGTAAACGTAAATTTAATTACTCGCTATTCCACAGTAATAGATGTTTAATTAATTAATAAGACGCTAAGTGTTTGATAAATGACGAAGTATAATTATCATGTGTAACTTTATAAATGACTAGTGTTCATATCGCGCAATAAAAGCGTTAAGATAAACTAGACTCTTGTGGTTCTTTAAATATAATTTAATACCGGAGTGGTTAAGAGGCCTTGCCGTAAACGTGTGTTAGGTTATAATATTTCTATTACTGCTATGATATTTGTTTTGTTTCCACCAAAATCTAGGCTGATCAACCCTGCGATCTAGCGGTCTGAATAGCTCCAGTAACATTTTTAATTATTATCGGGCCGTGGATTTTGACCTATGCAGTCCTCTTGGTTTCATCCAGAGAGAAAAAAAAGCATTAATAATAAAGTATAGCTGGACACGCAAATTACCCAGATTGTTTACCTACAATTATCAGCCCGTGGTGGCCAAATATCTAGATAACATTGTTCCAGAATACTGACTATCGTTGTTTTCCTTTTCTCGAGTGGATTTATCCAGAACAAAGAATACTTGGGTCCAGAATCGGCACTCAAACCCCAGAGAGGGAGAGAGAGAGAGAGAGAGAGAGAGAGAAACAGATAGGATATCTTTTCCTTATCATTATTGGTTTCAAACAGTTTACCCACCAGACATTTTCCTTTAAATATCGGGACTACTGCGTATTGTCCATGGTGAACATTTGATCGCGGATTATATTTTCTACATTGAACTACCTGACGTGAACTTTCTCATATCCAGTATAAGCACTATCAAAGCGGGCGTTCCCCATTAGGAAAAATTAATCATCCTTGGAGGAACTGGGGCTCACTTGGAAAAGCACCACACTGGACTATGTTAATTAGGCACTGAAGTTACGTTCAAGAATAGTAGGTAAGCGTGATTGAATGTGGCCACAGGTTGACAGATTGACGTATGCAAAATAACAGAATACCACTACAGGCGCTCACTTGGGTTCCTGAGGGTAAGAGGAAAAAAGGAAGACCAAAAGAAACACTTAGAAGAACAATAATAAGAGAAGGAAGAACGTTGGGCCTAAATAATGTGCAAGAGTTAAGAGGAGTGGCGTCACAACGAACAACCTGGAGAGCACTGGTTTCTGCCTTATGCGCCGTGTTTGGTGCTTAAAGAATTTATTATTATTATTATGATATGAAAGAAGAATGAATATTTCTTATATTGTATAATCATTGTACTCACTTCTGTCTTTTCTTGTTCGCTTATACTGAGATTTCTTATTTTGTTTTCAGGATAGATTTACTAGAGACTTTGTTCTTTACTTTATCGTCTATTCCTATACTCTAGGGTTACTCTTTTGACCTTTTGGGGGTTACTAACTTCTGTGGGAACTACCTCTGTTGGGATCTTTTTCGTTTTCCTTTACAAGAGTGAATTGCCTATTGGGCTAATGATTTCCATATTTTTGTCTGTAAACTATATATATATATTATTGATGTAAATGATTGATGTTATGAATTTCTAGTGATAATAAACTTAATAAACCTTTAGTTATTGCGTTGGTCAACCCCAGCCCTATATGTTACCCATAGTTTGTTTTCACGACTGTGCGTATTTGTCACAAAATTGTGTGTACGTGAGTGTAGTGTAACTGGTATTTTGTACCAGGAGAGATAGTGCGTCTAATTTAAATATAGTCGTAAAGATAAGCTGGATTAGAGCAATTACTCAATCCAGAGACTGTTCTTTCTCTGACACTATCACCCTTCGTGAAAAGAAGAAAACTATTTCTTACATCTTACTCTCACATAGTTAACACTATCACCTCTGCTCGGCCGGGACCATACAAATATCAGACCTATCCTATCAAAATTTACGACACTGACCACTGCTTTCTTTGAAAGTATTCAAGTAGACGTCTGAAAGTGTACGACGTAGAAGCAGAAGAAGACTTGTTCTGGAATCCCAAGGTAAAAAAGGGAAACCCGAGGCCTGTAAACAGTAAATAAATATTACACACACACACACACATAAAGGTGTGTTTTCAGGCACTCGTAAGAAATGAAGAAGTAGAAAACTAGACAACAGAAAAACAACAGACGTGAGTGGCTTACCGGGGAATCGAACCCAGGACCTTCCGTGCGGCACCACCGCCTAGCTACAAAGATGGATCTCACTCTCATACTCAAGGGCCTTTTCACTCAGCTGTCTGACTGTGAAGATTAGGTCTTGAGTACTTCGGTTTGCTCGGAATCCGCACTGGACCTCATCCAATTGTGGCTCAGCTAAACGTCGGAGTCTCTGCTCTAGGATTCTAGAGTAGATTTTACCAGGGTCACTGAGAAGGGATATGCCTCTATGGTTTCCACATTGTCGATTGTCACCCTTTTTGAAAATTGGTGTTAAGATGGCAATCTCCCAATCCTTTGGTATGGTCTTGTTGCACCACGCTGCCTGTAGGACCCTTAAGAGTAATAGGTCGCCTGATGCTCCCATGTACTTAACCATTTCTGGTGTTATACGATCATGCCCTGCTGCTTTGCCCATCTTGATTTTCTCCAGTGCTGCCTTCAGTTCTTCCATCTTTATGTCATCTTCACCATCATTGGTTTTCTCTTCTGTGCTAGTGGTTATCATTTCTGATGCTTCACCATGCGCACCATCCAAGAGTTCTGAGAAATATTCTTTCCATCTTTCCATTACTTCCTTCGGGGCAGTAAGCAATTTGCCTTGCTTGTCCTTTATAAATTTGAGAGGGCATTGTTTTTCCTTCCTCATGTTCTTTAGGGTCTTATAGAACAATTTCTGGTTTTCTTGCGCATCTTTTATCTTGCTTTTCTCCAAATTCTTCCCAGGACTTCTGTTTTGCTGTTAGCACCTTGTTCTTTGCTTCTGTTCTGAGTGTCACATATTCTCTATCATCATCATCTCAACCCATAACCCGTCATGGGTCGTAGGGGTGCCATGATGGAAGAAGTGGTTCTTGGTGGCCTGCATAGGTGTTTATCTTCTCTCTAACATAGACATTTGTTTTGTGCTCTTTATAGCAAATGCGCAAAATTCTTCTATAACATTTATGCTCGAAAGCCCGAATCCTTCGCTCCGTATCTGCAGTGAGTATCCAGCCCTCACACCCATACAAGAGAATAGATAATATAAGTGATTTGTATAATTTGATCTTCACAGGAAAACTGATGTTACTTTTCCAGATCACATTCAACCTTGTCATGGCAGCTGAGGCCATCTCAAGTCTTGTCTTGATTTCCTTACTTGATCTTCCATCACTACATATAGTGGACCCGAGATATTTAAAGGTGTTAACTTCTTCTAACGTTTGCCCATTTAACGTAATGTTGGTCGGAACATGTTTCTTATGGCTATTCACCAATATCTTGCTTTTTTCTATATTAATTTCCATCCCATACGTTCTTGTTACTTTCTCCAGTCTAGAGGTAAGGTCTTGAAGTTCTGATTCTGTTCCAGCTATCAGATCAATATCATCAGCAAAACGTAGATTACACAGAGGTCGGCCTCCAATCGATATGATTTATAATCGTAGAAAGCCTCCTGCATAATATGTTCTAGATATATATTAAAGAGCACTGGTGACAGGATACATCCCTGGCGAACTCCTACAGTTGTTTTGAAAAATTCTCCAATGTCGTTGCTTGCAAAAACAGCACTGCTTGCGTCCTTGTATAGTGCTTCAATGATATCTAATATATTCTCTATACTTTTCCATTTATCCTGTTGTGTTTTTAGCTGCTAAGTATGTTTCCATGCCATTTTCTTTTCTCTTATTTTCTCTTTGACTTCATCTGTCCACCAAGGTGTCCTCTTTCTCTTGTTCCCAAGTCGGACTTCATCACATGCTTCTGCAGCAGCTGTCTTTATGATGTCCTTGAATTTCAGCCAAAGGGTTTCCAAGTCATCAGGTTGTTTATCTGTGTTGCTCACCGCTGCAGCAATAAGCCCCTGATATCTAGTCTTAATTTCTGGCTCTCTCAGCTTGTACTGTAGATCTTAATGTTAATTTCTCCTGTTCGTGTACTTAGTTTCTTGCGTGATGTTGGCAGTTCCTAGGCTGAGCAACTCTTTCAGTTGTTCTTTTGATTGTAGCAGGTAGTGATCACTTCCAATCTCTGGCCCCCTGCAGACTCTAGCATCCCGGACATATTTGAATGAGCTCCTCCTAACAATGGCATAGTCGATCACTGACTTCTCATTCTTTGTTGGTTCACATCTAGTGTATGCATGTATGCGCTTATGGGGGAACTTTGTGTTTGTAATGATCATATTCTGCTCACTGCAGAATCTAAGGAGTCGCTTTCCATTGTCATTGAGAGTATCTTCTCCATATCTTCCGATAACTCCACCCCATCTAGCATGGTCATTTCCAACTCTGGCATTGAAATCTCCGAGCATGATAACTTCATCTAGGCAGTCATCCACTGTCCTTTGAAGCAACTCGAAGAATTCCTCGTTGACCTCTGCTCTCTTATCCTCATTTGTCCCAAACACTATGACCAGGTTGACCATGGTTTCTCCTTCTTTTAGTTTTACAACCATAATGTGCTCCGAGACAAAGTCCTATCCCTTGATACTATCTTTTTTGTTTTTGGCCACAATGCAACCCACGCCCCCTTTAGCTCTTTCAGATGTGGGTACACCACTGTAGAGCAGCGTGTTGCCATCGAGATTCATGACTCCTTGTCCTTTTTTCTATGTTTCCGTTATAGCCAGGATTTCTAGTTTTGCTTTCCTCATCTCTTCCACCAACTCCTCTTCTTTCCCATTTATACTTCTTGTGTTCCAAGTTCCATAAGTCGTAGTCCGTAGTCCGTTCCAGTTCGTTGCCTTTAGAATCAGTCCGGTTTTCTCTCTTGTAGTTCTCGTAATCAAAAGTTTAAAGCAAACAGGTGATGCCTGTTGTGCCTTTGCATGGTGGAGGGGCTGCCTCCTTACGGCCTCCATGCAGGCCACCCTCCTCCTTTTTCAGCTGGGCTTGGGACCGGCCTAGGCGGAGTTAAGCATATACACACAGAGGATAAAGAAGACTTGGAAAGCCTTTGAATGGAAAGTGCAGGACAAAAAGACGCGTTTATTTGTTATATACTATTCGTCAAAAGTCAAGGGCCACCCTATTATTTTCAATACACTTTTATATAAGCGCATAGAATGATTAAATGAAGGAAGATTTTAGTAAAAATGGGTGCAATATCTTCCTCTGACAGTCCTCTATGCACATTAAGCATAAAAACAACTCACCGACAACCATGGTGATCACGTGAAATTTGGTTTGGTGACCATAAATTCACACTTTTAATCTGTTTTTTCAAACTTCCGTACAACCAAACAGGTGAAGTAATCGCGCTGATTGACATTTCACGTGCAATGGCGACTTTTCGTGAACAGAGTTCACTCTTAATTTGTTTCACAATCAGCAGATTTAGGGTGGTTTCATCACTTGCAAAAACCATGCCACCGAGAAGAAGTCTTGACACCTTACAAAGAATGAGGGCTATAGCGTGGGTTGAAAGTGGTTTATCTGTCCGTGAGGTTGCTAGACGGCATGCAGTGTCTTACTCTACTATCCAAAGAATTTTGGAGAGATTTCAGGCCACAGGAAGTGTGGAGGATCGCCACCGGCCAGGTCGCCCTAGATGCACCAATAGACATGATGACCGGTACCTCTTGTTGTCAGCCCTGCGCCATCGAACAGTGACTTGTTCCACTCTAAGATGTCAGCTGAGACAAACTGTAAACGTTAATGTCAGTCAAAGCACCATTCGCAAACGTTTACATGAATTTGGACTGGCTGCTCGACGTCCTGCAGTCAGAATCCATCTTACTCCTGTTCATCGCAGAGCCCGTGTTGCTTGGTGTCGCGAGCACATCCGATGGACAAGGCAACAATGGAGTCAAGTTCTCTTCACTGATGAATCTCTCTTCACTGTGTCATTCAATGATGGCAGGATTCGAGTTTGGAGACGACCAGGAGAGCGATTTACTGATGACACAATTCGAGAGGTGGATTGTTATGGTAGGGGTTCTGTCATGTCTGGGGAGGCTTCTACAGACACGGCAGGACCCCACTCTACATCATCCAAGGCAACTTGACCAGCCCAAGATACCAGAACGAAATCTTGAGACCAATTGTTCAGCCTGCTCTGGAGGCCATAGGTGGTAATGCCATCCTCCAAGATGATAACGCTCGACCCCATCGAGCTCGTGTGGTGAATGAGTTTATTCAGCAACACGGGATCATCAGGATGGCGTGGCCAGCTCATTCACCTGACCTGTCTACGACTGAGCACCTCTGGGATGTCCTTGGTCGAAGATTGACAATAAATCACCCCCTGCCAATGGATATTGCACAGCTGACTGCATTTCTGCTTCAGGAATGGCAAGCTGTTCCTCGGGATACTCTTCGGACCCTTGTGGACTCGATGCGTCTACGCTGTCTTGAATGCCTTGCTGCAAACGGTGGTCATACCCGATTTTGAAATGTCTATTTGTCCAATATCTATTGTGTGACTTTTGAAAAGGTGGGTGACTCACTTCACAGCTTCATTGCGTTTGAATGTGTGTTTCCATTTCTTTACGTGACATGTCAATTTGGTATTCAATAAATGCCGTTTTGACTGATACCAATTACGTTTATATCAGATTTGTTTTATGGTTTCAAAAAAGGTTTTTCTAAGTGGCCCTTGACTTTTGACGAGTAGTATATGTCCGTACTCCGAGGGTAGCAGCAAGCAATGAATGAATGAAAATGTCAAAACCTGCACTCAAAGTTATGAAGAGTGTGACAAAACAGGGCGGCCCCTATAGATCTTTGTTTCACTCCGGCAGTATCGGTACATTTGCTGTACTGATTTTTATTATGTGCTCTCAATAATCGCACTTTTCTTTCTTTGTTTCTTCGTTATTTTTCTGCTAAGTAGCAGATTTTTTTAGTATTGTCGAATTGCTTTACGATACCCAGATTTGCTGAGATAATTACTCGCAGTCGCAAGTTGCACAGTAAATTA
Organism: Oreohelix idahoensis; assembly: GCA_024509875.1. NCBI lineage: Eukaryota > Metazoa > Mollusca > Gastropoda > Stylommatophora > Oreohelicidae > Oreohelix > Oreohelix idahoensis. The sequence goes on from JAMPIV010005315.1 coordinate 90,571, forward strand.
ATATTAGACAAACATAAAGGTATGTTTTCAGGCACTCGTAAGAAATAAAGAAGTAGAACACTTGGACAACAGAAAAACAACAGACGTGAGTGGCTTACCCAGGGTTCGAACCCCGTACCTTCCGTACGACAACTCCGCCTAGCTATCAAGCGAATCACACTGACCCCACGGCCAGCTAGGCATCCCCAAAAAAAGATGCTTTACTGGCTATTTATCAGTAAGAAACACAAGATAACACCGGAAGTATACAGTGGGCAACTCAGCCCCTTAATGACGCAATCACTTCTGTTGTTCCACTATTAACAGTATGTGTCAGTCCAAACAAGACAAAGACCTTGATACTGGGTCCAGTAAATAGTAGAAGACTAAAGGACAATAGTATAGAACAGTGGGTAGGTTTCGCTTGATAGCTAGGCGGAGTTGTCGCAAGTTGCACAGCTTGGCTAAGATTAGCACAAGATTTCGTGTACGCGGCGGAAACTTATGACATAAGCGTTTCCTGTCCTACTTGTAATGACAAAAGTACTTTCTGATACAGTAATGATGGTTACATTTTGAACACGCTGTTGTATGAGTTTACCGATCTGTCTGTAGGTTTGTACACAAGGATATCGGACATCTTATTACCATATATGGGAAAGTTGACCTCTGCCTTACGTTCAAAATTATCCAATATTGGAATATTTTGAAATTACTCCCTAACCCGCCTGTTTGAATATGATTGGAGTTTTTTGATAGCTCATAACAAACGAAAGCGTGGGTAGGCAGGGAATATAATCTGATCATTTTCTCAAGCTACTTCACTTGAGAAATCGCTCGCCAAGACAACAGACTGCTACAGTGAAGAATTAGAATTCAGAATCCTCTCTTAATATACCGGACACATTTTATTGGAGTATTTATCAGGACTGACAATATAGCCCAGGAAATCTCTAACATTTTAAATAAGGAAACCGGGACTGAGGAAACTGAAGGCCACACACAAAGTCAGAGAGAGAACTTATTAAATTAACAACACCCCAGACGTGTGTAAGAAACCGATTCAAGTCTATTTTATTCATCTGAGCAAAGAGTCTGTGAGTCAGGATTGGCGTAAGTTGTGATTTACATTTCATATTTTATTACTTACTTGTGAACTAACATATACATATGTATATATTACCATGTGAAGTTTAATGTGTGAAACTCGCTATTGGATGTCAAAGTCATTTGAGGCTGGCAACCTCAGCGTATAGAATGGTGATTCATGAACCACCACTGCATGGGTTGGTGATTGATTTATTGTTAGTTCCGTAAAGAGAACTAAAAGCATAAAGTAGTCCCAGGTTCCATATGGAGCAGGGAGGGAAAGATGAAAGAAATGATGTACATTCTAAGTATAAAACTTACATTTTCAAAGAAGTGTAAATGTCCCTATAAATATAGCCACTTTAAAACTAATGTAAGTTTTCAAACTTTTCAATCAGTGTAACACACAAATGAAAACATATTCAATTTATATTGTGAACACTTTTCAATCAGTGGAGATGTATATGTAAACATTCTCTACTTGTATTATTAACCTTTTCCATTTAAATATACAAGTAACTATGAAAGCTATTCTATTTAAATGTAAAGACAATTTTTTTCCGAGGGATTAAATTTAATTCTTATCCAGGGTAAAGTCTGAGTAATTGGGATGGTGGTATAGGAAGATAGGAACCCATAACTATGGAGTGGAAAACGCCATACTCAGAAGAGCGTTTCGTTCTATTTTTTTTACCATAGTTATTGGTGGTACCAGTAGAAAGTACCATCTCTGGAACAAGAAGGGAACCGTGGCCTAAGCTTTAAGACGAAGGACCCACGTGGTAGACTCTCCTTGACATTTCTGGGAAACGAGCTACCCCGGACAACCTTGATCAGAGACGAGCGTGAGCATAGTGAAAAGAACCAACCCATAAGAAGGAGTAGAACCGTCATTGGCAGCTAAGTTCAAATCTGTGCTGCCGCATGAACTTCTTGTAACATCTTACATTCCCTAAAGACTGTGATGATACCTTTTCTTGATCCATAACTATTAAAATTATTTTCTAACTGTTAAAACCTACAGTGCTTATTAAATGTTGTTATTTGTAATGTTACAAATTTAACTTCGATTTAATCCTTTTAAAGTTACTGCATGTTTGTCTCAGTCAAATTACTGCACACACTCTAAACAGAGCTATACTAAAATAATAGAATTCCACTGAGTAAATCAGGGGTGGGGGCTTAAACGAGCTGAAAGTAATAAGTGCTTAAATCCTTCACAAAAGCGTCGGCAGAATTACAGAGTTAACATACTCAGCCAAAGCAGTATTGTTCTCGCTTATTCTGAATTTCTTGTGAAGACTCCCTTTGTAATAGAAGTGTCATCACCCTTCTATCTACATCTCTGCCAAGAGTAATCTTATGCGAAGGTAGATATCTTTGAAGTCCGTATTAGATACTCTTGAGTTTTGGCCACTGTTGGACCACTACTGCAAAGCAGGGGAGGCAATACCGCCAGAAAGAGAAACGATGCAATGCGGCTACGGTTTACTTTGAAGTCAGCTTGACATTTTGCTAATGATAAACAGTGAGTCACGTGACAGCGGACCAGGTTTTAATAAGTACTCTAGGGGGAAAAAAAGCGTTTTAGCTTAAGTTCGTTCACACTAGAATCCATTGATGAAATATACGTTGTAAATTAGCGTGGACGAAATGAACTCTTGTGTCCGCATTTTGTTTTCTTGTCATGGACTTCTGTGACTCGGGGCATCCTCTTTAGAAGTTTGTTTGGAAAAAAAAAAGAAAGAAATCACAATGCTTACAAAAAGAAACCATCTTTTAAAGCCAGGCTTTAAAAGATTAATCAAACGGGAACATTGGTAGTAAAACAGAATAATTCGAGGAAAATTAATCAGTATTTTTACCGGTACAATATAAAATTTCACCAGCAGACTTTTTTATCTGAGCATTGTGTCTCTTTTCCTTTCTTAATTTAAACTCACTGCAATATTCCATTTCAATATTTATCATTGCTCCAAATCTATTTCTGTTTGATGCTGTTTCTCTAAACCGCTAAAAAACTCTTAGATAATCACATTGTATTCCTTTCTACACAAACACACTTGAGGTTTTTTCCTCCCTTATTGTTTGCTAGTTCCTTCACATTATTTCAAGCTTTTCATAAGTGTGTCTGTCTGCCTCAGGCAAGTAACACAACCAATCAAACAAAGGTGAAATCTTAATATCATTTCCAAGTCTTTGTACCAGGACCGCTTTCATTCCGCATCCTTAGACCAACATGCTGGCAGCCAAAATCGAGGAAGAGTGCTTTCAATTTTTCCAAAAAACAGTTTCCCGTGTTTGATATTAATATCGCATCCGATTGATTTTGCAATCTTTACATGCTTTCCTAAAACGCCAGCTTTCACTTGTCGGTCAAGATTCTTTTTGCTGGCCCGCTGTGATTGAAAAAATATTTGACGGAGAACTAAAATTATATAAATTTAACGAATCAATCCTTGGCGTTGATTACACGATATTTTGACAGCTTGTGAGAGGTATACACTTCTATATTGAAATAAACATGCCCAGGAACTTCACGTGCAGGTATACTGAGGAAATAGATTAGTAGATATTCACCTTCGTCGTCGTCCGCATAATCATCATCTTCGTCATCATCATTATCGTCATGACCATCATCATCATAATCATCACCACCATCATCATCTTAGTTTTCTTCTTGTTTTTCTACGCACACTCTTCTTTCTATTCTTCTATCTCTCAATCTCCCTCTTATTCTTCTAATTTTTCTTGATCGAGCTTTTCTTCAAAGTTTTTCTTTGCTCATCTAATTTTATGTTCTATAACAACAATCGCAACAACAAAGTCAGTTAAAAAAAAAAAAAATGCAACAATCACGAAATTCCGTCATTCAATAATTATTCCTAATTTCAAAATTACGTTTACATGACGTCATAGATGAATGGACATTGTTTGTGTAAGTTCGTCACTATCGTATTGTATTTCAAGCGCAGCAGCGGTGTACCCTGGAGCTCCTGGGCAAACCGTGTTGCTTTCGCGAATGGTTAACCAGCTTTTCATTCATATTCTAACAATTTCATCGATTCATTTCCTGTCCTATATACAGGCATACCTCAGAGATATTGCGGGTTCGGTTCCAGACCACCGCAATAAAGCGAATTTCGCAATAAAGCGGGTCACACCCATTTATATGGTTCCCAAGCGCAAATAAAACCCTAAAATCATGTTTACGCTATGTCTATAATTTTTAAATAATTATCTGACCTAAAGCTCTTTCATATTTGGACATGCGCCCTAACATAACTGGCTAAGGTTGAACAGGACGTGCCTCGCCAAAACGAGTCAAAATTTTATATTAAAAAAAAACAAAACACTGTCTATTAAGTAATAGAGCTAGGTCTAAAAAAAAACAACGTATGTAAAATTAAAAATACTTTATTGCCAACAAAAATGCTAATCCTCATCATCTGAGCGAATCGAAATCTTTTTGCTGGTGGAGAGCCAATATCTATTGGAAGAAGAAGGCACGCTCTAATAAATAAACATGAATAATTTGAAAAAAAAGAGCAAAATCTGCGAAGCGCAATAAAGCGAAGCACAATAAAGCGAAGCGCAATAATGCGAAGTATGCCTGTAATCCACTGTTCTACAGTAGACGGCTCGTATTACCGATCGTCCGCATTTTGATCAAATAAACAAATACTATGTCCTTATATGTGCCAAGAGTAGTCTGGCTTGATTTTTTTCTTTTATAAACGTGTCTGCTAAGAAATTTCTCATAACCATTCCCCCCAACACATACACATAAAATATGTTTTTGTTTTTTTATTTTGTTTTTGTTAATTACTTGGCTCAATGAAACCATTTTGGAAGTTGTAGGCTACTGACCTTGTGCTTTATGCAGCGCATATGTGTTTGTACAATTCCAATAAATAAACAGGGAAACCCGAGGCTTATAAACAGTACATAAATAATACACACATAAAGGTATGTTTCAAGCACTCGTGAGAAATAAAGAACTAGAAAACCAGACAACAGAAAAACAACAGAAGTGAGAGGCTTACCAGAGAATCGAACACTTCTTTATTTCTCACGAGTGCCTGTAACATACCCTTATGTGTGTATTAATTATGTACAATGTCACCGTTCGTCTTAACCATTTTATGAAGCACTGACAAAATATTATCATCAACCAGGAACTGCTTACACGGCGCTGGAACTGGGCTGGCCATGCCCTCGGAAGAGCCCCAGCACCATAAAAAGAACTGCTAAGCTATTGAAGACGAAAGAGAAATAGACCAAAGCAAAGTGGAGACAGTTTGTTGCTGCACTCCAAGACGCCACTGAATGTGTGACCACTGACTGTTTTGTCAGTCAGGGGCTAAGGATCAAAGAAGAAGCACTGGGCCATCCACCGGAATTGGCCAGTTGCAGAAGACCTGATCCAAAGAACGTCACGTGATCTTTAAGTGTTGAATTCTTGACCTCATGGTCCAGGGATGAGATATAGCTCATTAATTATTGTTCTTACTAGCAATAACCCGTCAACATTGACAGGTTATTAATTATATTGTGTTGTTTCTGTTACTATCACTACTGTGGTCATTTCATTGCAGGCGACCGTCATTAGATATTTGTAGTGAAAATTATATGGATGTATTAAATATGAAGACATTGAATAACCTTATCAAAATGACAGGTGGAGCAGTGATAATGATCTAATGGATCGTAAATTGACTAAATAACTAACATTTCTTTTATGACAACATGTCTCGTAATTGTTCGTGCATCTTTTAAAATCTTGCCCTCGTCGACTTACTGCCTCTGAGAAGCCATGGTCGACTTACTGTCTCTGAGAACAACGTTTGAAGTTTGACGAAACTCCAGTTCATGTACTGTTTATAAATCGTATTGTTGGCTTCTTTCCATAATCAAACTGTTCATGCACACCTTCATTTGCGCACTTTTTATATTTTCAGGAGAGTACATATAAGGGGAAACAATACAATTATTGTCTAACTTTCAACCACAGTTGCACCCCCTTAGCTGTGGCTGAAAGTTAATGTACTCTCTCGAAAATAGAAAATGTGCGCAAAATGTGACTGACCGACCGAAGTACTTACGGAGGGAATTATGATATTGAATTATGTACTTTCCGGTGATGGTGACTTGAAATCTTTTTACATTCTTTTTTTTTCAGAATTTTGTACTCAACATATTGAGAGACGAGAAAGTAGGAAAGGCTGAGTGAACAAATAACAAACATCACAAATTAAATGTTCACAATTCTAGATGAATTTGAAGTGGACAAACTCCTAGTTTATATAACGAAATGCAGTCTTTAACAATGACAATTTTCCTTTGGAGTTATTTCAGTCAACATTGGTCGATTCTTCGCTCCAGTCCACGAACCCAAAGTAAATTTTGGGAACACAATCTCCTGGCGCAGTTTAGAATGGGCACTAGCAACTTAGGTTAGATGCCTTCGAATCACTTGGTCTGGAAATTTTGTATTCCTTTTATGACGGGTGATCTGATTCCTTAGTACTCCAGTCTTTGTATTTAAAAAATGCAGGTTTCACTTTTTAAGTTTTAAAGTTGCCCAAATATTCTGATCTGTCCTGGTCCTTTAAGTTTCCAGTCTTTGTATTTAAAATGCGGGTTTACTTTTAAGTTTTAAAGTTGCCCAAACACTCTGATCTGTCACTTATAATATAGGAATTCTTAGTCCGATCCTTCTCTCTCTGGCTTCGGGAGTTGTTAGTTTGACGTTGCGATGCAGTCTGATTTTTGACTCCGATGTCGCTAGATTATATTTCCAATTCTCAGTTCAAAATTCCAGATTGTACTTCCGACGAATTGCCAACGAGAACCATTGTGTATTCCGGCTCTCACTTTACATCAATCCAATCTCTTTTGCACTATATGGGTTAGGGTGCTTAAATCATAATACCCCCGCGTGTTTTAAAATATCACACTTAAAAATTCCATCGCATGACTTCTTTCTAATAATGCTGTAATACTTCTGATGGCATTCTTCATGTAAAACTTGTAAACACATATGTGCACTCATTTCCTGTTTAGATGCTGATATGAGTAAATATCATATCATGTTTTGTATTCGATCACTTCCTGATATATATTGTTTACACACGGTATCCCGTGGTTGCAGGAAGTGACGTCTTGACTCCTGCTTTGAATTGACAGCAGACGTCAGTTTTGATTTGGGACAAGCTAGCGTCTCTAACCGGCAGTCTGCTTGTGTCGTTTGACCAGTATGCATGGAATGTGTCCAGTAGGACCTGCTTTTAAAATGTGTTAATTGCCTTTGGGCATCTTTATATTTCACCTGCAAGATCGATTACCATCACTGCCTTATGCTTTCATTAACAGTATAATGTCAGATTAGTCTTAGCAGTGTGTATGGAATTCTTGGGCACGTAAGTTGACTGTTCCATTAAAACTGAGAGTATCAGAATCAAGGACAGTAGAGACATGTGCTAGAAAAAGCTACGATGTCATACCATACTCAATGTGGAGTACTGTGTTAATAAATGTAATGAACTGTGCCAAGAAGTTAGGCCTTGTTACTGAGTACCTGAGGTGCGGGCCAGGGAGATTGTGTGTGACTGGCCAAATTTAAATATATATATATATATATATTATAATCCCGGCTTGGCCCCCAGAAACTGGTACGGGTAAATTTTAAGAATGTTATTGTTTTCAGAAACCGTCCTCCCGACGTCCTGTGGTAAGAGTGCCTTAGACTTCAGGCTTGACACTCCTTATTACAGTGGCCTGCTGAATACCCTCCAGGGTTATCCTTGCATATTCCGTTTCAGGAATTATAATATATATATATTTAAATTTGGCCAGTCACACACAATCTCCCTGGCCCGCACCTCAGGTACTCAGTAACAAGGCCTAACATCTTGGCACAGTTCATTACATTTATTAACACAGTACTCCACATTGAGTATGGTATGACATCGTAGCTTTTTCTAGCACATGTCTCTACTGTCCTTGATTCTGATACTCTCAGTTTTAATGGAACAGTCAACTTACGTGCCCAAGAATTCCATACACACTGCTAAGACTAATCTGACATTATACTGTTAATGAAAGCATAAGGCAGTGATGGTAATCGATCTTGCAGGTGAAATATAAAGATGCCCAAAGGCAATTAACACATTTTAAAAGCAGGTCCTACTGGACACATTCCATGCATACTGGTCAAACGACACAAGCAGACTGCCGGTTAGAGACGCTAGCTTGTCCCAAATCAAAACTGACGTCTGCTGTCAATTCAAAGCAGGAGTCAAGACGTCACTTCCTGCAACCACGGGATACCATGTGTAAACAATATATATCAGGAAGTGACCGAATACAAAACATGATATGATATTTACTCATATCAGATGCTTTCCGCCAAATATTGTCTCCCCAGACAGATTATCTGTAATAATTACACAGGGGTTGGCCGGTGGAAGCTATTATCTCATTATCACCTGTGTTTTCGCCCATCCCTCAGACGGCTTTCTGTGGCAGACAATATGGCGTTCTATTCATCGATCGTTCGAGACCATATTGTGTCCATAGAGATCGACTCCTATCAAAGGTGGCTAAGCGACTCAATTGATAACATCATACCTCCTGACCGGTGTATTTAACCTGGTATTATTACGGTTCACCTGACGAAACGTAAACAAGTCTAGGTGCGGTCTCAGCAAAAAGAATGTAAGCGCAATAAATATGTCACATAATAGGACGATGAGTGAGAAAAATGAAGAAATGAAGTGATACTGCCGGAGGGGATGAGAGTTATAAAAAGTGCAAGACTGATCCGAAAACCCGGATAGCTCAAGGAACATGAAAAGACTCCGAGCCGCCACTGCTCGTCTTCTCCCGTCTAATTCAAAAGAGATTTGAAGAAACGTGCCGACCCACAACATATAGTTTGGTCGCCTAGTGTAGATGAGCAAATGAAGCATGTGTGCAGGGACCTTAGGAGCTGTCTAAATGAAATATGTTTAAAGAAAGGTACGTATAAGCAGTGACATTGTTAGGAGTTTTTTTTTTGGAGTGGGTTATACGGGTCGGAGGTGCCTAATCCAGGGCTTAATCTTGGAAAACTCTCTCTCTCTCTGTCTCTTTATCTCTCTCTCCCCCTCCCCCCAATTATTTATGTTATAATACTCCATTGTAATTTGGTAATGGCTTAAAAAATAAGGTATACCTAAGAACGGTGGCTATCATAGTGAGCAGATTCTTGTTTTTGTACGCTAGCCTGCGTCACGGATTCAGTTGAGTGAACAAATATTCGGTCGTCTTCGAGGAAATGATATCTAAATATAAACTGTTATGACTTTTATCTGCAAATACAAACATGCACGATGAACGTAAAGACTGGCTCATCTTTCTTTCTTTCTTTCTTTCTTTGAAGTTCTTTTCTGATAACGAGGCAAAGTAACTTTTGAATTACGTTGACTTTGGCTCTTAATTTATATGGCTTAAAAAGAATTGCGAATACAGAAGTGATTGCGTCATTAATTAGGCTGGATCGACCCTAGGTACATATCCGGTGTTACGTGTTGAAAATAGCACTAATGACCCCTGCCCACGAAGCACTTTTTTGTGGTGCCTAGTTGGCAGGAAGGATAGTGCGGTTCACTTCCGTTGCAAGGCGATGGTGCCGTTCAGAAGGTCCTGGGTTCGATTCTCTGGTAAGCTTCTCACTTCGGTTGTTTTTCTGTTTAGTTTTCTACTTGTCTGATACATACCTTTATGTGTGCATTATTTATTTACTGTTTACAGGCTCTACTGTTTTCCCTCTTCATTTATTTAAATGCTAATGTTCACACTGTGAAATGTTAACGTGTATTTAGACAGCGTTAAAGTTGTGTTATGAAATCGCGCTGAAGTTGTCTCACATATGAAGCCACATCTCTCTCGTGCAATAGAATCAAGGTTCGTCTTATAAATTACTCTAAAGTTGTTTCTTATATATAAAGCCACAGCTCTCTCGTGCAATAGAATCAAGGTTCGTCTTATAAATTACTCTAAAGTTGTTTCTTATATATAAAGCCACAGCTCTCTCGTGCAATAGAATCAAGGTTCGTCTTATAAATTACTCTAAAGTTGTTTCTTATATACAAAGCCACAGCTCTCTCGTGTAATAGAATCAAGGTTCGTCTTATAAATTACTCTAAAGTTGTTTCTTATACATAAAGTCAGATCTCTCTCATGCAAGAGAAAAATTTTTCCAAACAAATGACGCGCTAATGTTGTCTCTTATAAAGTACTCTAAAGTTGTTTCTTATACATGGGACCCAAAGATGCAGCAATAGAGAATGCAGTCAGCGACCCATAGCTTGACTGCTTGCATCAGGGTCAGCGAACCAGAGCTGACCAAGACCCTACTCCACCTCCACGTGGTGGTCCTGGAAACAGGCTGCATCACTGCAGTCTGGCTGAGCGAGTAGGGATCGCAGAGGGAAGGCAAACCCGGTCCCAAAAAATGCCGTGCTGAAGTCGGATGTGTCGACCGAAAGGTGCAGATATCACAGCTCCGGCGTAAACAGACACAACGCAACCAACGTCCTTTTCAGGACGAACGAGGAAGAAGAAGAAGAAGTTTCTTATACATAAAGTCACGTCTCTCTCATGCAAGAGAAAAATGTTGCCAAACAAATGACGCGCTAATGTTGTCTCATAAATTACGCCAAAACTCTCTCTTGCAATAAAGTTGTATTCTTATAAACAACTGTCTCGTACAAATTACTCAAAAAGTTATTTCCATCATCATCACCATCATCATCACATATACCATCATCATCACCGTCAACCTTACCATCATCATCACCTTTCAGCGCCCAAAGGAGCGTAGCTAAGACAACAAAATTTTGCCAATCCGTACGCACCATCAGCTCAAGGTCTTTCCATGTCGTGTTCATCCCCTTCATGTCTGTCTACAGTTCTTTTCTCCACGTCTTCTTTGATCTTTCTCTCACTCTCATACACTAGTAATTACAGAACAAAGACTTCCTTGTAAAGCTATCAACATGTCTTCTCAATGTATATCCTACACTTCGCCAGCGTCTTCTTCTAACTTCCATTCAATTTACTCAAAAAAGTTTTTATAAAATTCACAATATATCCAAACTGTCTCGTTGTTTCTGACATTAAATTGTTACTTCATTGCTGTCTCCAAGAGTTAATATTATGTAATCATGACTTTTTTTCTAATTGCCGCTCACCGTTTACCTGTACCTTTCATCCTCTCATTACTTCTTCTTTATTTTCCACTGACAATACTGTAAGCTCTCCAGTACTCTGTCGGCGTCTGTGGCCTAATGGATATGAACGCAGTTTCATAATCCAGATATACCAGGTTCGAAACCTGCTGAATGCGGTTTGGTAGCAGATCGCTTTGTGTGGATTTTTAACAATGGTATAAGCGCCGTACCGTTCAGAAAGCAATGGCAAACTACTGAATGAAAAAAAATGCCTAGAAAAATCACAAACAGACAATAAAAGCTGGGGTTGATTGCCACGTCCTGTAAAGGATAAGCAAATAACTCCAGTACTCTACAAACTCCACAATGGAACATTCTTTGTTAAGTTTCTGTCTTATTTTACTTATTGGAATTTGAGACAAATGTTCCATTGATTACTTCGAAACAGACAAACACATATGCACGCCCACACACGCATACGCGCACACCATACTAATACAGAAGTCAAAATGCTGGCACTATCTCTTCATTGATTACTACCTACCCACGTTTTCTCATTGATCGTGAACAGGGATTTGAAAGGGGTTCTAATGCCCGTCTTTGCAGTGTGCGTGTGTGTGACTTAATTAAAACTATTTTGTGTCAGCAATGAAAGTGAGTGTCGGTTTTTGCAGAAGTTTCCTGGCTAAAGGTGTTTAGTGAAGAAATTATCCCATTTTTGTTAGAAATAAACGCAAGACTAAGATGAAGATACGGATATGATTGATTGTTATTGTTGAACATAATCATTGCACTACGGGTAAACCCATAGGTGCTCAGTCTCCCTCAGTATATGTCGAAGAGTGTGAATGCTAAATGTTCCTTTAGCTCGCTGGTTATATATGGGACGGATGCATCCTCTCATACGTCCATGTCTTAATACCAAATTTCAACAGTCTTAACCTTGATGATTTACCTATTGCAGTGTCATTCTCTAACAGACGATCATTAATTGTTCTCAATATCTCGCCCTTATCCATATCCAGTGTCCCTAATGTGGGTGTTCTTGATGCTAGTCTGTCAGCTCTCTCATTACTGCTTACTCCTGCATGATCAGGACAATAGATCCACACCAGCTCCTGCACATTCGAAGCTTCTATGGAGGTTTTCCATTCATGCCTTAGCCAACCATTTTGAACTTTTCGATATGATTGAAAGAAGGAAAAAATTACAATGAATGATAAATCATTATTTTTGTGAGAATTTAGGTCATTGCACAAGAAATGTATATTTTAGATGAACAAGAAGTTTGATCATTTTGTTTGTTGAAGTTTTAGTGGGGCATACAGGATGGGGTAATCGATTCTACACTCAACACTCCTTTGTCCCTGTTATCGAAGAATGCATGGTAGGATACAGTGTGACTATTATATGCTCCCCTTAGGGGCCCCGGTAACGCACGGAGGCATCCTCAGGGTTAGAGAAACAGATGTAGACCCCCCCCCCCCCCCAAAAAAAAACACATACACACACACTCTCACAGACAGACAACAGAACTGGTGACAGAAATGAAAGTGACGAGAAAGATATGGGAGCTGATGGCTGGTGACAGGAGGACTTGGCAGACGGTTACTGAAAGTCTACGCTCACTGGAGATCTAAATGGTATAGACCAAGAAATATGTTGCATACATGTACTTGTACTTCTAAAATGCTGACTCAACTTGTTTTTTTTTTAAAATTAGCAACCGAGAAGAATACACTTTTGTAAATGGGTGCTTCCGTTAAATAGAAGAAGTGAAATGTTACAACAAGGTCACCAAAGTGGAATTGATGACAAGAACCAGACTAGTGTCAGTGGAACAAGAGATAAGAATACGCTGGCGATGCGTAAGGCATACACTGAGGAAACATGTTTACATCATCATAAGGCAGATCTGTTTCTGGAATCCTCAGGGTAAGACAGGTAGATGCATGTCACGGGTTGTCTCCCCTGCTCTACAGTAGATTACTCTTGGCAGAAATATAAATAGACGTTTGATGCTTCTATTTCAAAGGAGCCTCACAGGCATTTTTACAATGGCAAGCATAACAACTGAATCATCTAAGCTTATTATAAACTTTATATTATCCGCCCACTTCTGTGAGAAATATATGTTTTGACTCGTATTTTATATAGCTCTGTATTTATGTATTGTTTTTTTAAGAAAAATGAGTTGTACTTGTGCAAACATCAAAACCATTCAATACTTTGATAGACTCCAACAATGAATTTAAATTTACAAGATAACAAGAGATGTATTTGTGAAATATTGCATCAGCAGGGTTAAAAAAAATAAAATTGATTTGTCAAGAAAACGTCATGGGATGTCTATCTTCCTTGGATAATTTTATTTTTAGTGGAGTTTACCAAATAAAGCCCGTGCACTGTTTCAGTACTGGGTACTGTTAAACTCTTTCTTTGTGTGTAGTTGTTAACTCATACTGGCTACTAGTTGTTGAATCATGCTTTATTTGCTAAATGATGTGAACGTCCACCAGTGGATAAATGTAGATGTTGGGACTGGTGTAGTAAAGTGTAACGATTGTCAACTCATCAAACCCAGCACAGTTTTGGTCATACAGGTCATCTTGTCCTGGAACGTGATGAGGCTCCGACAAGAATGTGAGTGTAAACAATGAGTGTGTATCTGAATGTCAGTACGCGAATGGTAGAATGATTCGATAGAGTTGACAGGTTGGTAGTACATCACTCATACTCACACTGTTCGAATTCAAGAAGTACTGGAACTACGGTGGTCTTTTTATAACATTTAATGGGACGCACACTTGGACAGTACGTGTATGGTTACAGGAACAAATGTCGACATAGACAGTATAATGTTGATCACAGGAATATCATCTTAAGTTAGCATTCATGCTTGGCAAATATCATAATGGAGCATTCGTAAATAAGCATTCAGCGTTCCATCATGTAAATCATCTGGCTTTACTGACTGGGCACGTCAGACCATAACCAATACATAGGAAGGCTCCTAGACCTAACCTCGTCTAGCGAATATTCCTTCACGTAAAGTTCAATATATATATATTTCATAATATAGGAATCCCAGACATGGGTTCTCACATGTAGCAGTGATCTCTTGGTTCATCGAGCGATAGTACAGGCATCCCTTTTTCTCACTCGATAAATACAAAGTATATGAATTTCAACATGGCTGTTCTCTCTCTCGTGAGCTTCACTCACTATAGAATATAGACCAAAATTAGTCATTCATTAAATGTCCTCATTTCTTCATAGGTTATCTCATAGAGGTAATTGAATAATATCATACAATCCAGTGCTGATACATAGGAATGTCTTCTTCCTTTGAATGGATATTCTTTTTAAAAGTACCACTGTGCATCTGCTTATCAACAACGATGGCGAAGCCCAAGTTCATAATAAATTGTGGTTTTACCTTTTTATGCGAAATATAACTTTGCCATTCCTTGGCAAAAGAGAATAAACACTGGGGTAAAGTACATACAACATGTCTAAATGATTATCACTTTTCCCCATCCATATATAGATCACTATTTCGGCAAAAAGCCTGCTACAACAAAACTCGGCATCCTCACAGGATGACAGCCATGGATCACACCCCTTTGCTAGCGATACTTCCGCTGCATAGCCTTTGACCTTTTCTAGCGACAACCAAATTAGTTCGACTTAGAAATGCAAAGATATCCATATATAAGACAGACTCGTCCTACTCATACAAACACTACGTATAAATTCAGGCCATAGATATACTGAAGCAAGAACAATCTATTCCTACCCAGCCACAGAATAAATCGCAGTAGGCCTAGAGTCGTCTGCGGAGTCCGATCGAAGATGACAGAACTATTTTCAAGGGAAGCAACCCAAAAATGACTTCTCCTTAAGCACTTAAAAAGGAAATACTTTGCTTACAAAATATTTGCGAACATAATAAGAATATAAATGTATTATATTGCAAGATAGTAAAAATTGCCCTTTACAGTCTTACCACACCTCCCGGGAAAAAAAAAAATAAAATTTTTTTTTTTTTTAAATACATCTAGGAGCACCGTAGAATAGGCTCACAACGCAAGAATACTGCGCAGATGAAAATATCAGGAATAACTATAATTCCTAATATGACTGGTGAGAATATATATCTCAAAATCTGAGAGAAATTGTTTCCCTACGAATAAATGTTTCCAGGAAGGTGTGATGTACGTATAATACAATTCTGGTAATTATACAATGCATACCAAAAATTCACACTACAATCTTAAATTTATGATTTATGAAGAAACAATCATCAAAGAACAGCGGTGAATTAACATCAATAAACCGCTAAGTAGCGATACCATCATTCTATTATTAAATTACAAATGTGTATCTTAGTAAAGAAACCAAAAAATAACTGTTGTAAAGTTATACATATTAAAAAGATCCAATATTTAACAGTTAAGTGGCATCATGTGGGCATCTGGACAGAATGTCCGCCATCACATTTTCTGAACCACGGATAGCTCGTACCGAAAAATGAAAAGGTTGAAGAGCGATTGCGTATCGAGTTGATCTCGAGCTCTTCAAGTTTTTACTTTGGATAGCCGTAAGAGCTTTTTGGTCAGTTTCCACTACGAAATGCGCGCCCAGAAGGAATCTTTGGAGTTTGAGAATTGACCAAACCATTGCCAATAATTCACGGTCTAAAACCGAGTAATTCCTTTCTGCAGCATTAAGTTTTCTGGATATGTACATTACAGGATGCAGAGTTCCAGAGTACTCTTGCATTAGTGCCGCTCCAATCCCAGTGGATGAAGCGTCACTACGAAGAACAAATGTCTTATCTGTTGTAGGTAACACTAAAATAGGTGGTGATGAAAACATAGTTTTGATCTTCTCTAGTGAAGATTGGCATTCATGAGACCAGTGAACCATGTTAGGCGACCCTTTCTTTAATAGTGTAGAGAGAGGTGCCATGATAGAGGACAGATTCGGAATGAAACGTCCATAAAATTGTATGAGACCTAAAAGACTTCGCACTTGCTTTTTAGTCCTAGGGATAGAGATGTTAAGTATCTTAGTGATATTATGGTCTTCTGTCTTCAAGAAACCGTGACCTACTCGATGGCCTAAGAAAGCAATTTCGCTAAAGCCAATACAAGCTTTAGATGGTTTTGCTGTCAGGTTATACTCACGCAGAGTTGATAATAATTCAACTAATCCTGAATAGTGATCTTCCCAAGTATCGCTGAAAAGACAGATGTCGTCTAGATAAGCAATGACATCTGACCGATACGATAGGATTCGACGCATCATGCGTACAAATGTAGCTGGTGCGTTCATAAGGCCGAAAGGCATAAAATTCCATTGGAAAAGGCCTCTGGGAGTAGAGAAAGCGGTAAGAGGTTTGGCGCGTTCGGATAATGGAACTTGCCAATATCCTTTAGACAAATCAAGTTTAGTGAAAAAATGCGATTTAGAAAGACGAGTAAGTAACTCTTCTAGTAAAGGCATAGGTTCAGCATCGAACTTCGTAACTTGATTCAATTTGCGATAGTCAACGCAAAGACGTATGTTATTGTCTTTTTTTCGAACAATAACCATCGGCGAAGAATATGCAGAAGTGGATGGTTCGATTATTTGTAAATCTATCATTTCATCCAACTCCTTTTCAACCTGTGTTTGGAAATGTATAGGGATAGGATAAGGCCTAACCCTAATTGGAGTATGTTCAGTTAGAACAATGTCATGCTCAATGACATGAGTTTGTCCAGGGATGTCAGTGAGGACATCCTGAAATGTTTGTAACATAGACGAAACTTGTCGCCGTTCTCCTAGAGACAAATCAGGAGAAACAGTAACGTCTTTCCATGATTCACTAGAATGAAGTGGGATCATTGGAAGCGGGAGATTAACATCCGAAAAACTTGTTTCCTCATCCTGTATTACAGACAGTGATGAGTAATGACCATGTTTGACATGAGAATCGTCCGTTGCCTGGAAAATAGGCTGTAGATAGTCAGGACGTTCATGGAACTCCGTAAGCATATTGATGTGGAAGGTTTTATGCTTCCCGTTAATATCGACGATGTAGTCAACATCTGAAATTTTCGATATTATATCGTACGGACCTTTCCAACTAATAAGGAGTCTATTTTCACGACAAGGTAGCAAAACAAATGCTTTGTCACCAGGACAAAGTTGTCGTAAAGTTCTCTTCTTATTAGCAAATTGTCTTGCCTTCTGCTTAGCAAACTCAGAAGAGGACGTTGCCAATTTGCATGCTTCGATAATCTTTTGTCTCAGCGCGATGACATACTCGTAAGAAGATTTTGTGTCATCGTCAATATTGTCAGCTGTTATAAGATCATGCAGCAAAGACATTGGGCCGCGCGGTCGCGCGCCAAAGACAAGTTCAAAGGGCGAAAACCCTGTATGTTCATTGGGGACCTCTCTGTACGCGAAGAGGGCCGCGGGTAAAACCCTATCCCAATCCTGAGGATGATCCTCAGTTATCTTCCCTAATAAGTTCTTAAGTGTTCTATTTAGTCGCTCGACCATCCCATTGGACATAGGATGATAGATGCTACTCAAAGATCTCTCTATCTGTAGAGTAGACATTACTTGAGACATGGTATCCGATATCAGTTGGGTGCCATGATCTGATAATATTTCTCCGGGGAATCCCAGCCGAGAAAATATAAGCCAAAGAGCATCTGCAATGTCAGCGGTAGTAATGCTCTTTAGAGGGATAGCCTCTGGCCAACGTGTGCACATGTCTACACACGTTAAGATAAACTGATGTCCTCTAGCAGATTTGATCTTGAATGGACCAATGATGTCTATCGCCATTTTCTGGAATGGACGAATAGGAATATCTGCAGCCTGAATAGGCGCAGCATGACGAGGACCTTTGGATTTGACTTCTTGACATACTTTACAGGATCGACAATAGATCCGTATGTCCTTGTTCACAAAAGGCCAAAAGAAAGCCGCAAGAACTCTTGACTTAGTACGGGAAAAAACCCATGTGACCAGCACACTGAGAGTCGTGTGCATGTTGTAAGATCTTAACTCTCAAATTCTTGGGTACAAGAATCTGAGAATGACTTGACTTAGTGGAGTCTTGCACCATACGTACAAGTACGCCATTCTTCATTGTAATCCAAGATTTACAATTTGAATCTTTATTCGGATCACCTTTTGTTACAAGAGTGAAGAATTTCTTAAGAGTCGGATCTTCTTCTTGTTGTTTTATAAACGAGTCACGAGAAATTACCAAGGGATCATCTTGGTTATGCACTTCATTATCTTCAACAGATGAAGTTTCAGGCATATTGAGAGCTTGAGCTCTAGTGACTACTGCATTAGCAGATTGCATATTTTGATTTTCCCAAACGGAAATTTGCTCCGGAGTGCATTCTTTGACTCCGTGAATGCGACCGATGATAAGATCAGCGATCGGATCCGGCAAAAGACATGCGTGTACATCTCCTGTGAAGAAAGGAGTAGCAATCCTAATGATAGCGGTAGAGTATTTCTCTATGGTGCCGCCAAATGTTACGCATTTGACTACTTTGCCTGTAGAATGAGAAGGATCTATGAGTGACTGCCTAACCCCAATAGTTGTGCATCCAGAATCAAAAAGTACTGAGACTGGATTGTCATTTACTAAACCTTTGTGTAAGACAAGAGAACCTCTCCCATCATGCGCGATTGACGCAGGAAGAGCGGGAAGAGGATGGCCACAGCTTAAAGTAGACACTGTGGTTGGCTCAAATAATGTTTTGCATTGGGGGCACTGAGATGCTCTCCCAAAATCAAAAGCGGCACATGCCATATTATTAGAGTCATCATTATCTTTATTTTGTTTATAGGCTTCGTGGGACTCTTGCTGTGCAGAGTTCGCCTGGTAATGAGCTTTATGTTTTTTGAATTGTGCTCTACCTCTGTTATTATTGCCTCTGTACTTATCATTGTTTCCACTATTATAACCTCTACTCGGGTTTGAATCATAGCTCCTTTGGTTACTATCATCATATTCATTATAATGAGTATCTCGGTAATTATGATCCTGTTGTCTCCATGAAGGAAAACTTGGATAGTTTCTAGAATGACTTCCTTTGCGAAAGTTCCTGTAATTATGACCACCCCTGAATCGAGGGCTGTCAGCTCTTCTCCAGGTATTCGAAGAAGAACCCTGAAATGATTGGTTACCTTGGTTCTGATAACTGTAATAGTTACCTTTTTTATTAAACCTATTTTGAGGTCCTTGGAATTTGTGAGAGTGATTAGGGTTGTATGGTGTTGCAGAAGCAACTGGCATACCTTCTTTAACCTTACTGTTGCTAATAGCTACGTCCGGATGTGCAGTGACGTATTGGGTACAATACTGTTCCATTTCTTTTAGAGACTTAGGTTTACGCTCATGTAAGAATTCGAGGAAAGGTTTATTTATACTTGACATAATCTTGTCTCTGAGTATCAAGTCCATAAGGGCTTCATAAGTCTTTTCTGTTTTGGATAGCTCAATCCAACGATCAAATGTAAGTCGTGTCCTTGCAATGAATTCTGAGAATTCTACACCTGCCTCAGGCACCATTGTCTTAAACAACTTCCGATAACCCTCTTCAGACAACTGATACTTCTTTAATAAGGCTGCCCTAATAACATCATAGTTATCTTTGTCAGCCTCTTCAACCAAACTTAAACTAGTCAGAGAATCACCTTTCAGATTTTCTGATAACTGGTTAGCATATTGTGATTTGTCCACATTATGTGCTCGACACGAGCGTTCAAATCTGTTTAGCCAGAATGTTATGTCATCACTGGAAGGGTTGAACGCTGGTACCTTGACCTTGTAAGTAAAGGGTTTACCATTACCACTAGATGCTTGATTAACATTACTTATGTTTGTTAACTTTAACTTTTCTAACTCAAATGCTAAAAGTTCTTTTTGGTGTTCATGTTCTCTTATTGCTTTTTTTTCTTGAGCTTCAGCTTGTAATTTTCTCTCTTCTGCAGCAGCCTGTAATTTTTTCTCTTCAGCAGCAGCTTCATCTTTTCTTTTCTCTTTTTCCATTTCCATCTGGAATCTTTTTTCATCAGTCTGTATCTGCAATTTCTTTTGTTCATCCTCTCTTTGTAATTTTCTTTCCTCAGCTTCTAATTTCTTTTCTTCAATCAATGCTTTTCTTTCTTCAGCAGCCAATGCTTTGTCATATTGAGCAACTGCCCATTCTTCTAACTGCTGACCAGTCTTATCAAGAGCCCTGCCTTGTGTGATAAAATAATCCAAGGTAGACATCTTGTCTAATAAGATCAGTAATTTGCAAAAGTAAATAAATTTACTTTCTTAGTCTTAATCAAAGACTTTGTATGATAACTTTGTAACCTGTGAAAAATAGTACTTAACTATCCCAATCACTGTGGGAAACAAGCCTTACAAAGGTCTTGTATAAATCCTTATATAATAACAGCTATAAGTTGCTGGTTCACTCTATAATATAAGTGCAGTGCACCAGAAATAGTGTTTTATATCATCAACTGTGTACCTTTAGTAATAGCAATTAACTATCAGTTGATTCTTGTACATCAATTTATATGATCAACTATATTTTAAATAGTGTATGTCGATCAGGCACAAAACAAAACAGTTATACAGAAAAACATGAAAACATTTGCGGAAATGAAATAAATCAAATGGGAAAAACAATAAAAGATAAACCGCAAGAGGATAACAAATACAAATAACGCCACAGTATATAAATATAAATTGAGAATAGAACTGAAAGATAGAATAGGGTAGACCAACAAATTACAAACAAATCAAAACAAACTAAAGAACAGAGGAATATTACAAAAACAACAATGAGTACAGACTTCACAGCTAACACTAATAGCAACAGCTGTCGCAGCAAATTTCCAATGAAGAAAATTGCACCTATAGAAACGCACACATCAGACCCTCTATTACGTGGGATACTCTGCTGTGTGACACCGCCCAACCGAAACAACAACCCGCTGGATACAAACAAATATCACATATAAATAGTTAAACATAAATACATAAATGCATAAATAGTATGGCAATATGATGTAAATAGAGTGTTGCAGAAAGAATGTGTTGGAATGAAGGCTCAGTTACACTGCCTAATAGTACAGTACTGTGGTACTTTATTAAACAAATACTTCTGGTCTAATTATTTTAAATTCAACACAGAAATAGAAGCTCCATCGTTGATTTGAATGATAACAATCAATGTAGGACTTCTCAGTTCAATAACATTTTCTTTCGCAAACACTGTCAAATATTCTCCAGTCCTGATGTGTAATGTTCTATGTTTCAACCAAGCTTGCTGTGTAACACTGTCAGTTGTATGGCAAATGTCCAATGAACCAAATGTCAACAAACCCTGACCTAGTTACTGCATACTCTCGACAGGACAGGTCACGCTGACATCACTGTAGAGTTGTACTGCTGATGTATTTGTGTGTCGTAACAGACCCCAAGGAACGTCTGGTCTCAGTAGTTTACTTCTCAATATGGTCACTGTGCAGGTTGACCCAGGAAGCTGGCACACCAGTTGTTAAACTCTTTCTTTGTGTGTAGTTGTTAACTCATACTGGCTACTAGTTGTTGAATCATGCTTTATTTGCTAAATGATGTGAATGTCCACCAGTGGATAAATGTAGATGTTGGGACTGGTGTAGTAAAGTGTAACGATTGTCAACTCATCAAAACCCAGCACAGTTTTGGTCATACAGGTCATCTTGTCCTGGAACGTGATGAGGCTCCGACAAGAATGTGAGTGTAAACAATGAGTGTGTATCTGAATGTCAGTACGCGAATGGTAGAATGATTCGATAGAGTTGACAGGTTGGTAGTACATCACTCATACTCACACTGTTCGAATTCAAGAAGTACTGGAACTACGGTGGTCTTTTTATAACATTTAATGGGACGCACACTTGGACAGTACGTGTATGGTTACAGGAACAAATGTCGACATAGACAGCATAATGTTGATCACAGGAATATCATCTTAAGTTAGCATTCATGCTTGGCAAATATCATAATGGAGCATTCGTAAATAAGCATTCAGCGTTCCATCATGTAAATCATCTGGCTTTACTGACTGGGCACGTCAGACCATAACCAATACATAGGAAGGCTCCTAGACCTAACCTCGTCTAGCGAATATTCCTTCACGTAAAGTTCAATATATATATATTTCATAATATAGGAATCCCAGACATGGGTTCTCACATGTAGCAGTGATCTCTTGGTTCATCGAGCGATAGTACAGGCATCCCTTTTTCTCACTCGATAAATACAAAGTATATGAATTTCAACATGGCTGTTCTCTCTCTCGTGAGCTTCACTCACTATAGAATATAGACCAAAATTAGTCATTCATTAAATGTCCTCATTTCTTCATAGGTTCTCTCATAGAGGTAATTGAATAATATCATACAATCCAGTGCTGATACATAGGAATGTCTTCTTCCTTTGAATGGATATTCTTTTTAAAAGTACCACTGTGCATCTGCTTATCAACAACGATGGCGAAGCCCAAGTTCATAATAAATTGTGGTTTTACCTTTTTATGCGAAATATAACTTTGCCATTCCTTGGCAAAAGAGAATAAACACTGGGGTAAAGTACATACAACATGTCTAAATGATTATCACTTTTCCCCATCCATATATAGATCACTATTTCGGCAAAAAGCCTGCTAAAACAAAACTCGGCATCCTCACAGGATGACAGCCATGGATCACACCCTTTGCTAGCGATACTTCCGCTGCATAGCCTTTGACCTTTTCTAGCGACAACCAAATTAGTTCGACTTAGAAATGCAAAGATATCCATATATAAGACAGACTCGTCCTACTCATACAAACACTACGTATAAATTCAGGCCATAGATATACTGAAGCAAGAACAATCTATTCCTACCCAGCCACAGAATAAATCGCAGTAGGCCTAGAGTCGTCTGCGGAGTCCGATCGAAGATGACAGAACTATTTTCAAGGGAAGCAACCCAAAAATGACTTCTCCTTAAGCACTTAAAAAGGAAATACTTTGCTTACAAAATATTTGCGAACATAATAAGAATATGTTTCTTCTCAAATCAGGAGTCGAGTGGCGTGGTAACAGCGCGATCCTTGGGTCGCAGGAGTAACCGTCTCCGGCCTAACCTTTTCGACTGTCCTCTAAACCCGTTTGTTATAGATTGTGTCCAACGGCGAATTCTGGTAACTGGTACCAAAAACTTAGAGACAGAGAGAATGACTCCTCTTTTAAGTATTATGCTTCCTGAGGTAAGTATCAGACAACCTCCACTTTCCTCCACCATTTCATCTTCCTCTGAATGTTTCTGATGTACACGAGAATGAATTCTCTGGTCACCTAGACAGATGAAAAAGTGCTCATAAGAACAAAAGTAGACAAATGCATATATATATATATATATATATATATATATATATATATATATATATATATATATATATAAATATATATATATATATATATATATATATATATATATATATATATATATATATATATATATATATATATATATATATATATATATACACACACAACTAATCTGACATAAAATACCATGATGTCCCTCACAAAGCAGTCTTCAGCTCTTGCACTGGTGGTTTGTAGCAAGTTATGTTATGTGATGAGGTTGCCATCCCGGTTTGCAACTGTACACCAGTACGCAATTCATACACATTAAATGCACATATACAATAGGAAAATGTACATGTTACAACTAACCGCAATAGGGTTAATAATAATGCCAGACTTTGATGCACAGGCATGCTGATAGAGTGTTCTCCGGCTGTTTAAGATGCAGTCTTTGCCCATGAGCTAATATTAGTTGCTTTGTTATAGCTATTTGCCTTTAACACTGGGAAGATTTATGGGGTTGGGATTATAAAAACCTTTATCGAATAATGGTACTGGCAATTTCACACAAGCTAATACATATTCTGACACTAATCACTGCCTATAGAATCTTCTATCTGTCACTTCCTGGTCTGATTTCAGTGATAAAGATTGAAAAATACAGCGAGGAAACTTCAAACGCTCTAGGAACCAGACTGACCGGAAATCCTTACGGAATCTACATGTGGTGTCCTTATACCTCATTGGTGATAAATATACTCCCAGACTAACGTCTTAGGATTATCTAACAAACACCTCAGCCATGGCGGAAGCAGTACTTGCTTCATTCAATAACCCGTCGGTCTAAACAATACAGATGGCGTCCAACGGCCGACCGAATGTTGACTTAATATTTTTTTCCATTTGGCAAGTCGCTGTTTCTCCACGTCCAAGCATAACATGTCTAAGCGTGTGGGTGTGTCGAGGTGCTTACAGAGCATAAGATAATATCGGCAGATGAAGGCGTAAAAGTAATATAATGACCAGATGAAAAGAAAAAAAAGGAATGATAGAATGAATATTGACCGAGAGGAGTGAAGAAAGAAAAATTGGATGAACGAATAGGACGTATTTTGTCACAATGGAGACCGGAAGAAAACAATGATAAATAAGTGGAAACAGAAATGAAAGGTAGACCTGAAGGCAACTTGAGATGATGGCGTGGGACAGGAGGGCATGGTATGTTTTTGCTGAAGGCCTATGCTCATTGGGGAACTGAAGGTTATTGAATACACTGATTGTTCTTGCTGCTTTTTTTTCTCTTCTTTTTCACAACTGAGCCATTCGTATCTTCCTGTTCCTCCTTTTTGTCACCATTTCCGCCCACTCCTTCTTCAAATATAATGTATATCTTTCATGTGTGTGAGTTTGCATTATCACTTCTGTTAAGTTCGCGTGTGCATGTTTGTGTATGTACATGTATGGATACGATGTATGTACAGAATTATGTTAATAATGTGCTAGTGTTTCTAATAGACTAGTTAGCTGTAACATACAGGAGTCGCGTGGACACAGACCTATGTAAATAATTGTGCAGCTACTGTGATGGGGTGTACATAGGTAGAAACTGAAGTGTATCTCCTTGACAGATACTTAGTCCAAGGTCATCCATTATTCATTTGGCAACATTTGGTTGATTCAAAACAACGAATAATTGTTACAGTCAGAAAATTTCCAATGCGGAACATTTAGTCAATCATGTTATTTAATGGGAGAGTACTTGTATCAGGGGGCTTAACCCAGTTTAAAATGAATATAAAAACTCCAGGGAAACTGCTGGACACTTTTGTTATGGCTCGTTCAATTCAAACTATACGTGTTTTGATAACAGTGATAAAATGTAACGCACGTGGTGCAGTTTCAACAACAGATATAGCCAGTGAAACGGTCTGCCTTGTGTTTTTATTATTGTTAGCTTCATGACACATATGCTGTAGTGTCAGTATTTATCTAGTATGTGTTTATCCTTTTTTGCTCCTTTATTTATTTATGTGTTTTAAATGATATTTGTTTTTAAATAGGAATATTTTCCCATGCTTGATCACGTGTTTGCTTTTCCAGAGTTTTATTGTTCTTCTTGTGCCTTCTATAACATTTATTTATGCTTGAAGCTTGTCGTACAACGAATTCCCGCCACCAAGTTTAGCATCGCTCGACAATCTTCAAGCATAAATACATACTTTGGAAGACACTAGAAGCTGAATAAAAACCAGCAGTTGTGAGGATTTTTGTTGGAAACACAGAACTGTTTTATGACCTATTTTGAAACATTCATGTCTGTTTTCGGATTTCAGAGCATTCGGAATTTGGAATAAGTGCAGCCTGTATGCAACTTTTAACTCTGCTGCTCGATCTCCTTCCTGCAGTTATCTCAAAGGAGAGCTGGACAATACAGAATAAATGATATTTTACCGAATGTTAACTTCACTTCAAAGAAAAGATGACTTTCCTGTCGTGTGTAGTTTTCGAATGAAGTAAATTTTAATAAGCTAGCTCCTGGGTTTTCGCTAAGAACGTGGAAAAAGTATATTTAATCTTGGGAATCATCAACAAGTGTGATCTTCACATCGAAGGTCGGCTGCAATGTACAAGTATCTCCAACGTCTTCTGTCTCTTGTGCCGGTGGTGCACTCTTTCCTGTCCATCTCTTGATACATGTACACGCACACACAACCGAGCATTGCAATGTACAAACGACAAAAAAAAGTTGGTGGAGGGGGAAGAGTTGCTACACTATTTGAGACAATTATGTATACAAGGTATGTTTAATTAGAGTTATTTCACTATTGTTCAGAATCCAGCTTACTTATGTGTACATCTGCATTGACCATTGCTCAGGAATTAGTGTGGATTAAGCTTTAAAGTTATACGTGCACTCATGTTGTTGGCTGTGACAACGTGCACTCAAGTTGTTGGCTGTGACAACGTGCACTCATGTTGTTGGCTGTGACAACGTGCACTCATGTTGTTGGCTGTGACCATGATATGGAAAGGGAAAACGATGACATTTAGCTTAAATAGTGAACTAAAAATGAAGTTCAGTCGGTTATAGCCGTCTCCGAAAAGACTAATCTAGACCAATAAATCGATGAAAATAGCTTGTGAAAAGTTCAAATTCTAACGGAAATTCCAGCAACATTTAGAGCGAAGTGAAGCGCTGTGCTTTACAATAAGTTGGGGAATTACCAAACAATCGATGACGAATGAAATAGCGATGAGAATTTCGACTGTGGCATGGACAGAAGTACCATACGGTCATTGAGCCAAAGGATTTGATTAATGCCATGGCTTTGAAATTTGATGAGTATCTCTAGTGCATACTTTGTCCATTTGTTCGTATCTGTGGTTGGTAAAGAGATTGCATGAGATTGACCTCAAAGATTAGATAAAAGCTAGAGCTAAAGAAAAAAAAGGACAAAAGCTGAATCTTTCAAGAATAGTAGAGGTGATGGTTTTGTTCCTGATGACCGGCTGGTGTCACGGTTTTCTACTTCTTTCTTTTTGAGCAAAGTTTGCGCATTTCTTCTCAGAATTTGTTGTAAATGACAAATATCTTAATAATCTACATCTGTGCTATTTGATTCCAAAACAGATGATGATGATGATGATGATGATATAATCCCTTTAGCTGTGAGCAGGTAGCTCTTGACAGCCCGTTGCCTCTCTGACAAAGGTGCAAGTCTTCCTCAGTTGCTGTGATGATGTGTAGAGTGTATTGTGGATGGTTGGGTTCGATGGAAGTAGTTGGCGTCGCAGGTCTGTTAGTCTTGGGCATTGTAACAGCAGGTTTTCAACTGATTCCTCATGGTGGTGGCAGTGCCTACAGTTTGGTTCACGTAGTGGGTCTATTCTATTTAAATGTTTATTGACAGGGGCATGGCCTGTTCTCAGCTGGAAAATTAGACTCTGATCTCTTCTTTTCAGTTGTTTAACTGGATCTTGAGGGTTTGGTTTAGCTTGATGTTTGAAGAATGGCCGCCCTGTCTGGGAGGAAGCCCATTGGTTTAGCCATTCTTCCCTATAATTGTTTCTCAGGATCTGTTGGCAGGTTTGCAGTGTGGTACTTGATGGGAACTGGGGCAGTGCTGCTCCTCTTTTGGATAGTTTGTCGGCTTTTTTCATTTCCTGGGACTCCGACATGCCCTGGGATCCACTGGAGTGTAACTTCGACGCAATAGGAAGTGAACAGTTGGTCAATAAATCTACAGATGTTATTAATATTAGGGGACATTTTGCTTTCTAGGGCTTGGAGTGCTGATTTTGAGTCTGAGAATATAACAATATCCTCAGGTGGAGTGATGCCACTTTCAAAGTCTGAGATTATCCGGCACAATGCTTTTTTCTAGTGCTGTTATTTCTGCATCATAGCTGGAACAAATTTCTCCGCAAGGGCCAAAGATGCAAGGGTGGTCTTCTGGGTGCTGGTTGGGGTATTTTATCACTGCGCCATATCCAGCATTGATGGTAGCTTTAAATGCAGATCCATCTGTGTAGACATGGATGATGTCTTGTGGATATGAATCTATAGTTTCTAAAGCGATGGTTTTCAGTAGTGGTCCTAGAGTGTTCTTGTCTGCTGAGGGGTCAGAGAGTTCAGTTCTTACTATGGGAGTAGTTGCCTGCCAACAAGGTGGTTCATTATTGACAGTTACCATCGGCTTTCTAACTGCTGGTAGGTGGTGTTTGATGCTAGCTTCTTTTGCATTTTTAAGAAAAGATGTCTTTTGTATTCTGTGTTTTTGGTGCCACTGCTCTATCATTTTCCTATTCTCCTCCTTTGTGTCCATTCTCAGATACCTTTCGTATGTTTCCACTGCTGAACGTTCTCTTCTTAGGTTTAAGGGTTCAATATTGGTGTTGATTTCGCATGCATCTGTCGGCGTTGTCTTCATGGCACCACTTATAAACCGTAGAGCGTGATTTTGGACTTTGTCTAGCTTTTGTAAGAGGCTTTTACTTGCAATAGTTTGGAGGGGGAGCGAGTAGTCAATTACTGGGCGCACATATCCAGTATAGAGTAGGCGTAATGAGTGCTGATCTGCTCCCCACCCACAGGAAGAAAGGTGCTTAATGAGCCTGAGTCTTGTGGATGCTTTCTCAATCAGCTTGTCTATGTGGGGTCTCATGGTAAGTCTACGGTCGAGCTCGACTCCAAGATATCTCGGGCATTCTTCATATGCTAATTTCTCTCCATTCATCCAGACCTCGATGTTGTTCTCATTAACTCTCTTGTTTAGACTGAACAGGCCATACACAGTTTTCTCTACATTGATTTCAAGTTTCCAGAACTGGCAGTATGCAGAGATGGTTGTCAGGTTTTGTTCATATTTTTGGTGATGGTTTGGAGGTATTTTCCTTTTGTCCAGATGACTAGGTCATCAGCAAATAGTGCTTTTTGGCAGGTGATGACATCTGGTAGGTCATTTATAAATATAAGAAACAGTGTACAACTTAGTGCCGATCCCTGAGGCAGTCCTTCCTCCAGGGTTCTTTGTTTTGATGTTGTTCCACTGAATGTTGTTTGGATTGTTCTGTTGTGGAAGAAACCTTTTAACCAGTTGTACATTCGCCCTGATATTCCCATTCTTCGCATTTTGAAGAGGAGGCCTATCCTCCAGACTCGATCATAGGCTTGTCTAAGATCAATAAATGTTGCAAGCACATTTCTTTTTTCTTGGAAGGCATCACCTATCTCTTGGGTGAATCGTATCAACTGATCCATTGTCTGTTTGTTTCTTCTAAAACCTGACTGATTGGTGTTTAAGATCTTATTGCTTTCTAGCCACCAATATAGCCTTTCATTTATCATCCTTTCAGTGATCTTGCCTAGGTTTGATGTCAAGGAGATCGGTCGATAGCTTGTTACTTCATTGGATGGTTTGTCCTTCTTAAGGACTGGGATGATATTGGCTTTTCTCCAGTCTGTTGGTAACTTGCCTTCTCTCCAGGTCTTGTTAATGAGGTCAAGGATGGTGGAGAGTTCATAATTTGAGAGGTTTGAGATCATCTCGTTAGTGAGCCGATCAGGTCCAGCAGCTTTTCCTTTCTTGCATTTCTTTAGGGCCATCTTGAGTTCTGAAAGAGTGAAGTTCTTTTCAAAGACCTCACAGCTAGCTGTTGGTTGTTTCTCCATCATTTTGGTGAGTGATCTGATAGCACTGTCAAGTCTCTTGCGTGGTTGTTTTTTGTTTACGTTAGCAAAGTGCTTATTGAAGGCTTCTGCTTTCTGTGCATCCCTTGTTAGTGGTGGTTCAGTGCTTGTAATGATGGGTTCAGGGTTTTTCTTTTTTTTAATTCCTGAGAGATTTGATATGAGGCACCATGCTTTCTTTCCGTCTTTCCGCAAGTTTAACTCTCCACATTTCTTAACCCATGTTTCTCTTTTTGCTTTTTTGCTCAGACGTTTAACTTTTGCAGTTAGGCGGTTATAATTTGCTTTGTTGGCGGGGGTTGGGTGTTTCTCAGCTTGCCGTCTTGCTTTTTTCCTCTCGTTTACAGCAGCCTCCAGTTCTGTACTCCAGTAAGGTTTAAACTTTCTCCTACATCCTCGTGGAATGGCTTCTTTAGCAGACTGCAGTAGTGCTGTAGTGATTTTACTATATACCTTGTCTATGTCTAGCGTCATGTCGATGGCCTCGAATCGTTGTCGTACTTGTCTCCTGAAGAAATGCCAGTCTGCCTTTTTGTAGTTCCATGGGGGTGATGTTAAGCAATTTCTTTTTATTTCCCTGGTGTTTGTGATCTCAAGGAGGATGGGTCTGTGGTCACTTCCGATGTCGTCGAGCACTCTAACTGAGCAATGTGGGTGGATATCCGCTGTTACTAGGGTGAGATCTGGTCTGCTTTTTGTTCCACTGGCGCGGTGGAGCAATGTTGGTGGGGTGTGAGCATTCTGCAGTAGGATGAGTGTGGTAGTGTTAGTGAGTTCTTCTATAGCTACTCCTGTTGGGTTCCTGTCTGTGTAGCCCCACAGAGGTGAATGACCATTCATGTCACCAGCAATGATCATTCTCCTCAAGTCCGTGGTCTGGAAAGGCTTCAGAGCAAGGTGTGTTTTTGGCGGGTTGTAAATGTTAATGATTTTCAATGGTTTTCCACCACTCCAGACTATCACTTCCTGTAGATCTGTTTCGTCATTGGTTTCAAGAGCGGAAACCTCAGCCTGTGTATCATTCCGGATAAGTGTCACTAATCCTTGACATTTTATACACTTGCACTGGTACACTGTATAGCCTGTGATATGGAAGGAGGTGTCTTTTGGTAGCATTGCTTCTTGGATAACTGCAACATGGATTTTTAGGTCCAGTAGAAGCTTGGTTAGTTCAAGTATTTTGTTTCGGATTCCTGATATGTTGAGTTGGAGGATGCGTAGTGAGTCTGTGTTATATATATTATTATTACTGGTAGTATACTTTTCACTACCCTCCCCAGGTACCGAAGGGCAGCGCGGGCCTTGATAACCGAGGCGACACCCGAGCTCGTATAGAGTCTGTTGTCTTAGAGGCATGTTCATGATTTCGGGGGGGGGGGGGGTATGGATGCATTTTTTAGTATCCCCGAAGGGAGGCAGTCCAGTGTATCAGTATCCCAGGATCGTCACGTCCTGCCAGAAAAATAGCATATACATCTGGGTCAGCTAATTCATCATTCTTCAGTCAGCTTTGCCAACCCTTCTGCAGTGATGGTATATCTGGCGTTCCCCGCCACCTAGAAGGCTGTCACAGAGGGACAAAGGTGCAATGTCCGCTGGCCTGCATCTCTTCGTCATCCATGGGGATTATTGGATAGGAGACAAACAGTGAAGAATGAGGCAAGAAAGCATTTAACCCATGAAGTGGGGGTGGATTGGTGCAGACCAGAGCTTGTACCACTCGCCGGTGGGTTTTGCATCTACACCTATAGGGTTCCACCAACTCCACAGCCCTTTTGTCTGGCCCCTCACCAAGGACCTGTCCGGCTTGGGTGACCCTGCCAGGAGTAAAACAGGAACCTTATATTATATAGAGTACCTTATTTAAGATAAAGTAATCAATTACCTTAGTAATGTTAAGGTCACAGGGTCGGCGAATGTTTCCAATTCAGACAGACCAATCAGTGTCTAGCGTGGATAATCCTACACCGTATGCATGCCTGAGTGTTTATTGGAACTGTCTCATTATGGCTGCTTACACGTGCCTTATCAGATTTTTGTATCACTTAGACAAATATTAAAAGATAACCTTCCGCGGCGAATAAGATCACGATAAAAAAAAAAACCCTCTAGTTCATCTTGTTTTAATTTGTAATATTGGCAAAGATAAATAATAGATGAAAGTTACAGACTTTCATAAATGAATGCTTGAAAGGAATAGATGGATTAAAATGGTATGACAATATCATGTGTGTAGAACTGATGGAAAGAACTAAACATATACCAGTGGAACAAGGTGTGAGGAGAAGACTCTGCGATATATAGGATACAAATTGAGTAAACCAGCTGATAACATTACAGGGCAGTCTTTGTTTTGAAACCTCCACTGAAAGAGAAATACAAGGATATAGAAAAACAAAGTGAGAATGAAATTTGTGACGTACATGAAAGAGTGGTTGGTCTCTAACGGCAAAGTTAACGGGTTTTGGGGTCGACACTTGGTATTGTTAGGCTCCAGTCTACTCAGCTGTAAGTGGATACGTGACTCTGCTCTTAAGTTAGGGATGGCAAAGGCAGTCAGGAAGGGAACTTGTCACCCTAACTCACAAAGCTGGGCCTAACATACTGACATCTCTAACACTTCATAACCCTAAGCTAGTATCTGCTATGGGACTACTTTTACATTTTTTTACACGAAAGGGATAAAAAAAGACAGGAAAAAAAATCTCAACAGAGACATAGAGCAAGGCGTGAATATAAGGGCCTATTATCCCTAGGCAACTATAGGATAATGAATGGGTGAATGAATGAAATAAAAGCCGCAAAAGATTGTGACGTATAATGGAAATATAGCCTACAGTATCTGACACTCTTTCGTGATCCCGTTAGCGTTCTATGATTTGCTAGTAAAATTCAAGCATTTTCCTGCCTG
The DNA here is from genome assembly GCA_024509875.1 of Oreohelix idahoensis. NCBI lineage: Eukaryota > Metazoa > Mollusca > Gastropoda > Stylommatophora > Oreohelicidae > Oreohelix > Oreohelix idahoensis. The sequence goes on from JAMPIV010005315.1 coordinate 123,384, forward strand.
CGTTTACTCATTTTTAATCCACGCCTCTTTTCTTGAACGTAAACAAACGAAAAGTTTACCAACTTCCGTGACCTGCCAGTCATAACAGGGAGCGAACCACGTTTGTTTACCTGAGTTTCTCACGCGAGCTGATCTGTCATTCATTGGACATCAGACAGACAACGCGTGAATAACACCGGACCTTTTGAAGTGAGTCGCTCGGGCAAAAATATTTTCCCCGAGGATCCTTTGATGTTCGTACATACAGGGGGAGATAACGCTTTGATCTCCAAAAGCGGGCTAAATCTCGGAAGAAATCCGTTACGCGGTTCCAAGTCTCTGTTGTCGATTAGCAACGCCGACAGAGCGACCGTGGAAACCTTTTATCTTGGGAGTTTAGGTTTCTGATTTCTCTGCTATGCACAGATGTAAAAATTAGCACCTCTGAAGAGCAGATAACCGGGATGGTATATAAACGGTGGCTTCCCAAAACATTTATCAGTTGTCGCTCAGAATTTTTCGGATAGTCTAAACACGTAGTCTAGAACCATTGTGGAAGGTGTGTTAATAGCATTCTTGGGGATTTCATTTTGATTTTCTGGTAATATAAATTTGTGCTTAAGCGTACTAAAGTGTTAAAGTTTACCATTATAATTTACTTAAAGTCTAGCTGTTAAAGACCAGTGGAAAATAAAGCGTAGCTATTTGTTTACTAGTTGTTCAGTTTAATGATAATTTATCACCCGCTCTATCACACAAGAAGAGACGTTTTAGTTGACTAATTTATACACTAGGCACGACTGATAAGTGACAGAATAAAATTCACGTTATATTTCATTTTGTGTAATTTTAGTAAGTGACTGTTATCTAATACCATACGACGACCCACAGACGCCGAAAATCTAATAGCTATTAATGACAGGCGATATTTGTTAAGTGCGCGTATGGATAATTAATTAATAATTGACATTGTGCGCTGATCGTGATCGGAGCAGGAGGGGAAAGGCTGCATACCTCAACCAAACCTGCACCCGCTAAGCAACGTGCGATAGGATAGGCTAGAGACACCGTGTGCCTTTTAACTTTAATCAGGACTGACGGAGAGGATAAGAGATCGTCTTGTCCCCTTCCGTGCACATATATGTAGCTGTCTATATTAGTAGCATTTTTTTCATAATGTTTCTCTATTCTTAAGCATGACCTGATCATAGGGCGACCAGCGGTCTATTTTGGTCCTTTTCTTCATTTAATTATTGGTGAATGTTGTCTTCTTCTTGTCTTACACGTCCCCAAGTTCATTTGTGAACAGGATTGGCCAAAGAGACACATAAACATTTTAAATAGTAAAGTTAACTGGACTTACCAATACCCAGATATTCATTCAATTTTATCAGCCCACTGTGGCGTAACACAAATAACATTACTATCTGACTTTTGACAGTCGTATCAGCGGATTTATCCAGCAAGTTACGCTGTTTCAAAATCGGCACTCACCCCAGAGCCAGCCGATAGGATTCACCATCATAAATAAAAGTCTTTTTTAGCAACCAGATGTTTCCCTATACTGCGAGGATTTTCTATTGTTTTCTCGGTTTTTTTTTCTACATTAACTATTCGAGGTGACATTTGTCTATCCAGGAATCAACCACCAAATTAGGCGTCCCCCTTAAAAAATTTAATTATCAAGGAGGGACTGGGACCAATTTGGAAGATAAAGACACTGGAAATTATATATTCAGGGGTTGTATGTCCAAGAGATTTTTTCACCAAGAGTAGGTAAGAAGAGCGAGTGAGTGGCCACGTATGTCAGAGAGAATGAATTTTCTTTGTTACAGGAAAATTGTACTATCTGGATTCTGCTTAAATATTGTTTATTTTACTGGATAGCTTTAGTAGGAACTTTGTTCTTTTCTTTACTGTCTATGCTATAACATAGTGCTAACATTTGACCTTTGGGGTTATTAACTTGTTGGGTTCTTTTTTTTTCTCAATAAGGGGAGGGCACATGTATTCTGTTAATTTTCTATGCATGTAATTCTGATTTTATTTGATCTTTCTTTTTGATGTTGTCAAGTTTGATGATAATGAACAACAAAAGAACTTACCTTTGTGTGTTGGTCAGACCCATACCCAATTAACCATAGTTTTTTCACGTTTGTGTGTCTTGTTGTCTCATAATTTTGTGTGTGTGTAGTTAAACTTATATTTACATATATCTGGAGGGTAAGATTGTCTTATACTAAAAGATAGTCGTATAGATAGGCTGGACTAGAGAAACTTCTCATTCCAGAGACAGATCTTCTCCTTAAACTATTCACTCGTGAAATCTATTTCTCACACCTTTATTTCTCACGTACTTATCACCATCCACTCTACTCAGGCGGGATCATAAATATCTTTCAAAACCTATCTAAAATTACGACAAAGATTAAAGATAGCCCTTATGTTCTTTTTTCCACTTTCACAAACATTGACAACATTTTAATTTCATTTATTCGCTTGTTTAAATTTTTTTCAGCATGAGTTTTTCTCCACTTCAGTACCACATCGCAGCAGGTAATATGCAAACAAAGAAACTGAATTTTTTGTTGTTAAGTGTTGATGGAATATCAGATGAGGTTGATACCGTTGTATGTGTGTTAACAGTGTATAAACACAAAGACAAAGTAACTGAGGGAGAGAATATAACGAAGCTACAGTTAAAGCCATGGTCGTCTGTTTTCTGGTGAAGAAATATGAATAAGTGACAACACTGTCATTGGTGCTCTAGTTCCACTTATGATTCTTTGTCCAGGATGAAAGCATCAGTCCATATTTTGACTAGATGAACTTTATTACTTAATGCTCGCAAATCTTTAAGTATAAATGCTGAAATGTCGGTTACAGTTGATAAATACACATATTGAGATCCTCGCCGGTGCTACGGAGCTCGTGCACTGTGCTGAGATCCTCCCTTTGTGATCTAAGGGAGGAGATCGGGGCACTGATGGAGTTGTCCGTGTGCAATGAAGATGGCCATTCAAACCAAACCAACCAAACCAACCAAACCAACCTAACCAACCAAACCAACCTAACCAACCAAATCAACCAAACCACTTAACAATTTTAGCATGTTGAAAGTGTCATTTATGTTCCGAGTAATCCAACTAGGTTCACTTGAAACACGAAGGGTATTTAAGGAAAACTGAAGCTAGATAGATGTGGGTTAGATGGTGCGTCAGATTGCAGGGAGGAGATATTATTGCATATGTTATGTTCGTGATGGGTTTAGATAAATAAACGATGGCCTGAGGGTAGATATGCGCTACTTGCTAAATAAGAATTTACAAGTTCGAGAAAAGAAAGTAATAGAATAAAGAATATCGCTGACTCGAAATTGTTGGCCGTTTCTGTTTGTGTTTTTTTAGTTGCTTTATTTTTTATTTTATGATTATTATTTTAAAGATTATTTTGTTTGTTTGTTAATATACTACTGGACAAAAGTTAAGGGCGACCATTCAGTTTAGACAAGGTCTGATGGGCAAATTAAAGGAAGTGCAAATTGTCATTAAAAACTTAGCGTGAAATGTGTTTGTGTATAGCCGTGTTAATTGTTGCAGTGGTGTAGGTTAATTTTTTTTAAATGTCCAAAAACTGGGTCACTTTAACCCGCACGTGAAAATTGCCATTGTTGCTGCAAAAACGCATGGTTTTTGCAACACGCCCCACTAGTTCAAAAGGTGAAAAAGTGAGTTCAATTTGAATGCACGTGGAAAATGATCATCGGTAAAGAGTGTTCACCGTTGGTATGCAATAAATCAGTATGACAAGTGGTCGAAATGATCACTGCATTAGCCATGCCACCAAGGAGAAGTCTCAGCACTGTAGACCGTGGTCGAGCCATGGCATGGATTCAGGATGGTCAATCTGTTCGTCATGTTGCAAGACGTTTAGCAGTATCCCACTCTACCATTCATAGACTTCTTGAGAGATTTCAAGCTACCGGACATAAGGAAAATTTACCCTGCTCACGAAGAATTATATAAACCTTGTCTAAACTGAATGGCGGCCCTTAACTTTTGTCCAGTAGTATACTTTATGCGGTCTTGTAAATGTGTGTATTAAAAAAAAAAAAAGGAAGTTCTGATCGGCCAGTATTTTAGCTTCCTTTTGTGATTTTGTCATTTTCGTCTAGGTCTTCCGTAATTCACAATTGTTATAAAGTTTAATTACAATTACTCTTTCAATGTCAAGAAAAAAAGAGGAGGAGATAAAGAGAAGAAGACGAAGACAAAGGAGGAAGAGGAGAGTTGAATAAGAAAAAAAAGTAGGATAAAACACGGAAAATACAATGTGTTGTAGAGGAAATGTAATTGTTCACTCGACCGTACATAAGGATATTACAAGCTTGGATTGATTACCGTTTTTCTACTGCCCTAATTTCCAGAGAGCTTTACATTCACTTGTAAAATACGTGCGTTTTGCCGTATGTTAATTATCATATTCAAATATTTTACGTATATTGGGCTAACGTTTTTTTTTCCTGTTTCTTCTCCGCCAGGGCTGAATGTTTCTTCTCCTAGATCAATGCTTCTTGGGAGCCGCGCTAGCGTAGTGGTTAGAACACCGCTCTGGCGACCGGGTGATACAGGATCAAACCCGGGCGACGGCATTTGAGGATTTTCGTCGACCGGGATTTGGACTGGATTAACTCGAGACCTGGCGAGGACATTTGAAGAAGTGTCGTCGACCAGGGACTGGCGGCTCCTGAGCCGACCCAGCTGCAATGGGTACCTCCGAAATCGGCGAGTATTTGCCTGAATGGCGAGGGACACCTGTCTCTGTACAAGAAATAAAGGGATACTCACGTAAAATCAATGTCAGGTTAGACATAAATAATAACCTGAGATTTCGCCTCGAGTATTAGCGGGCGTACGAAAAAAAAAAAAAAAAATGCTTCTTAATCTTCACTGTGCCATGTACCTCTTTGACTGTCTAGTGAAACGTACAGACCCCTTCTTAGAAACATTATGCACAAACACGTAATTAAACGTTTTGCAAACAAAAAGTACATTTTAATACACACAAAAGATAGTTGAACTTACAAATAGTCATATTAGATTATAAAATTAAGCTGTAAAAGTATATATTTCTTTAAATGCAAACAATTTCTGATAATTCTGGTGGAAATAAAATTCAAATGTTTAAATTAGATTTGAAATAAAATTCAAATGTTTAGATTAGACACACGGAGCCGTTAGAATCCATTCACGAACGCTGGGGGTCCGTCGACAACAGGTTAAGAAGCCCTGTCTTAAATCAAGTTTGAAATCTAGGCTTGCTCAAGACTTTCATAGAATGATATGAGAACTACGTTAGGTGTATCTATCCGTTCAACGACTATCAGATGGCTGCTACATAAGCACATTAGCAATTTACAAGCCAGCAATTAGCCAAGGTAGAAAACACTGTTTCATCACGAGCTGCACTTCCCCCTTTCGTAGTTTAGTTTTTAGTTCAGTTAAACGGGATATTTTTCATCGTCAATTAAAAAAAAAAAAGTTCACTTGTTTATTACTACTTCTTCCTTAAGCGTCATCAGGAGATGTACTTTTACTTAGTAGTTAAAAAAAAAGGGATAATCTTAATGCACGCGGAGCCCTTGGTGGAATTACTTTGTACCGTTCTTCTTTTTTTCCAGACTAAATTTCCCTCCACTGCCTTTTCAATGTACATCAAGTATAACATGTTAGCACTACTCAAAATTAGCCAACTTAGACAGCCGACTTTCTCGCTAGACCAGCACTGTATACTTTTGGTTAGGTTTAACTTCTAGGACGTTCTCTGGCAAGAATTCTGATCTTCTTCTGTTTAAGCTTGTGGTTTCAAGTGCTTGTCTGCAGATAACGAAACTATTCTATTGTATATGTCTGTCCTCGATTCAACGTGATAATCCAGATAGTGTTCTAATGTACCGTTTCTTCAATTTGCCTTGTATAACGACACCAGATTTGTTTTAGTAATATCACTTCATTACGTCAATAGGATAAAGTTCTTTCATAAATCTCTGGAACTAATGTTTACCTTTAGACTACTAAATTACAGTGACCTAATCGGATTACCTTTTCTTATAACATCAACTGTAGGTTCTAATGACGATGTTTGTACTTTTCAACATATGTTATGTCAGGCTTATAAGTAATTAATGTTAATATGAGTGTGCTATATTATTATTTTACTTTACGTTGAATTTCTTGAAATTGATATGTAACATGCAAATGAGAATAAATGAATTCAATATGAAAGGTGAGCGAAAGGAAGGGCAGAATGTTAGACGGGCCTGCGTGCCCAATTCTCAACCCTTTGAAAATAAAGTTCGTTCGTTCGTTCGTTTGACCTCCCTTTGGAGTGATAGACGGTAACATCTACAAACACCACGACAAACCTTACAAAGGGAGGTCACTTTAATATACTACTCTAAAGATAGAGATTATCTCTCTGGATACATTACATGTGTCATAAGTCAAACAACCGATGAAGCTCTTTAATATCTTTTTTTTTATCTCTGTGTTTTAGCGTTTTATGTGATTCATAGGCAATTAAGTTTTCTTGGTTTGAGCATTGTATTATTGTCATGAATACCAAGTACCTGTGGGTTTCTGCTTAAAGTTGTTTCTTTCTTTTCCTATCAGTATTCTTTACTATGTATAAGCGAATATATTAAACTCAGTTGAGAATTTGGTTATATGACAGGAACAGCTTAATTCCTGTGTCATTTGAGAATGTAACTCAGTAATTCAGATGCTTTCTGCTTACCCTATGGGCGTGGGATATCATGAAAGATCTCCCCTCTGTGATTTCGCTTCTGTTGCTGACGATCTTTCTTGTTGTCACCAGAGTTTTCAAATGTCCTCTTCTAAGTGTAGTCGAGGCGTGTGTATGAAATTAATTTCCACAACAGTTTGGAGGCAGATGCGTCCAGCATTAGGAAACAATAATGAGATATTCCAAGTGGTTATATGATGTGTTAAGGGGTGGGTGAAAGGTTGCGAATAACAATACTTTAAAAAAAAAAAAGCCAAAAAGAAATTAAAAATAAAAATAAATACATAAATAAACTGCCGCTTACTTTCATCATCATAACCCTCAACTCCCAAAGGAGCATAGACCTTCAACAAACACATGCCAAGTCCTCCTGTCACGTGCCATCATCTCAAGTTCTTTCCACGTTCTCCTTATCATTTTCACCTCCGTTTCCAGCTCTCTTCTCCATGTGCTTCTTGGTCTACCTCTGCCTCTCTTGCCCTGGGAGTTCCAGAACAAGGACTGCCTTGTAATGCTATCAACAGGTTTCCTCAGTGTGTGTCCTCTCCATCGCCATCGTCTTCTTCTCATCTCTTGTTCCACTGGCACTTGTCTGGTTCTTGTCATCAGTACCACGTTGGTAACCTTGTCATACCATTTTAATCCCTCTATTCTACGCAAGCACCCATTTATGAAAGTCTGTAGCTTTTTGGTTGTTGTCTTTGTTGTTCTCCATGTCTCAGAACCATACAATAGGACTGACTTCACATTTGAGTTGAAGATTCTTATTTTCCTGTTGGATCCGATTTCTCTTGATCTCCATATATTTCCCAATGCAATGAAAGCTCCTCTTGCCTTTTGTATTCTTATTTTGATATCGCTGTCTGTCCCTCCAACTTTGTCTATATTACTGCCAAGATATGTGTACGATTCTACATCTTGTATTGGTGTTTCTTCAAGTTCAACCCTGTTATCATTACCTGCATTTATTCTCATTATTTTTGTCTTTTCCCTGTGTATTTTCAGACCCAATTGCTGTGACCTCTCATCGAGTGTTTTTAATTTGTCCTGCATCTGATTACGGTTATGGGACAGAAGAGCCAAGTCATCAGCAAAATCCAGATCATCCAACTGCTTAGTCAGAGTCCACTGGATTCCATTTCTGTTGTGTGTTGTCGATGATCTCATAACCCAGTCTATTGCTAGTAAGAAAAGAAATGGAGACAAGAGGCATTCTTGTCGCACTCCTGTTCTTATCCCAAACGGTTATGTACGCTGTCCTTCGTGAAGAACTCTGCATGTCATGTCTTCATATGTTATCTGTATTAAATTAATCGTCTTCCGGGGAACTCCATAATGCCTCATCAATTTCCAAAGGGATTCTCTGTCTACACTGTCAAATGCCTTTTCGTAGTCCACAAATCCGATGTATAGTGGTGAATTCCATTCCAGACTTTGTTCAACTATTATTCTCAAAGTGGCTATCTGGTCTGTACATGATCTGTTTTGTCGAAAACCTGCTTGTTCATCTCTCAGTTTCTTGTCTATGGACTCTTTTAATCTCTCAAGGATAATCCTGTTTAATACTTTTCCTGGCACTGATAGTAACATTATTCCTCTATAATTTGTGCACTCTTGTAAATTTCCCTTCTTAGGCAACTTAACCAGATATCCTTCCTTCCATTCTGCTGGTATCTCTTCCTTTTTCCAGACTTTACCAAGTAATTTATATAACATCTCTGTAGCCGTGTCGATATCTGCTTTGATGGCCTCTGCTGGAATGCCATCAGGTCCAGACGCTTTTCCATCTCTTAGAAGCTTTATGGCTTTCTTTATTTCTTCCTTCGTTGGTCTTTCACCGTTAATTTGTAGCTCTTCTTCTGCTGGCTGGATGTCCGGGGGGTTTTGTGGAGCTGGTCTATTGAGAAGGTCCCCAAAATATTCTGTCCACCTCTTCATTTGCTCTTGTATATTGCTGAGCAGTTTCCCATTCTTGTCTTTTATGAGGCAACTTGTTTGCTTGTATTTCCCTGTTAGCTTCTTTGTGCTGCTATACAGTTCTCTCATATTTCCTTTGGCTGCAGCATCTTCTGCCTCTCTTGCCAACTCCTCAATATACTTCCTCTTGTCTCTTTTGATACTTCTTTTTACTTCTTTGTTTGCTTCTGTGTACACTTCTTGAGCCTTGGCTTTGGAACTTCTGGTTTTGCTTGTGTTTAAATCTGCTTTCTTGTTTTTTCTGTCTTTTATCTTATTGATGGTTTCTGTTGTTATCCATGCTTTTTGTTGTCTTTCCTTTTCCCCCAGTATTTCTTCACATGTCTCATTCCATACAGTTTTGACTTGCTGCCAATAGTCTTCTGCATTCTCTACATCTTCCAGCTGTTGGAGCACTTGGAATTTGTTGGATACTGTGACCGCAAATTTGTCTCTTGTTTCTTGATTTCTTAGATGTCCTACATTAAATTGTTGTCTATAATTTTGCATTGTTGCATATCTCTTGAAGGTGGTGATCTGATGCCACATCGGCTCCTCTATATACCTTTACATCCTGCAATGATGATCTAAACTTCTTGTTTATGCATATATGATCAATCTGATTTTCTGTTCTATGGTCTGGTGATATCCATGTTTCCTTGTGTATTCTCTTATGTGGAAACATGCTTCCTCCTATAGCCAGTTGATTTGAAGCACAGAAGTTTGAGAATAGTTCCCCATTTTCATTCATTATTCCTAGCCCATGTTTTCTCATGACTTCTTCAAATCCGGTATTGACTGTACCTATCTTTGCATTCATGTCACCCATCAAAATTGTGATGTCTCTTCTTTTTACTTTATCCATAATTTCCTGTAGTCTAGTATAAAATGCTTCTTTCACAGACACTTCTTTGTCATTAGTTGGTGCATAACATTGGATGACATTTACATGTATTTTCTTTTTAGCTGTTTTAAAAGTGGCTGTTATTATTCTGGGTCCAACAGCTTCCCATTCAATGAGTGCTTTCTGTGCTTCTTTAGATAACATAAGAGCTACCCCTTCACTGTGGTGTGAACTTTCGTCTTCATGTCCTGAGGACAGCACCAATTCACCTGTGATGAGTTTCTTCTTGTCTACCCCCTTCCACTTTGTTTCACACATTCCCAGAACCTCCATTTTATATTCCCTCATTTCTGCTGCTACTTGTGCCACTTTCCCTTGTTCGTTTAATGTTCGAACATTCCAGGTGCCAAATCTGGAATTTCTCCTAGAAGAAAGAAGGTTAGTCAGCAACACAGACTCCTTTCGGCTTTCTCTGTGTTGCATCATACGCCTCCCTGCGAGAGGACCTTCCCCTGCCTTGGATGGCTGTGTTTTATTTTCCTTATTTGACTTGTCCATATTTGTTGAAGTTTTTTTGTGGTTTAAATTTTTTACAGGATGGGGTAACCAGCCCTATGCCCAACCCTCCTTAGTCGCTTTCTACGTCATGCATGGAAGTGAACAGTGTTACTATTCTTTGCTCCCCTTTCGGGCCCCGGTAACTCACGGTTGGCCGCTTACTTTAGTTGCTCTAAAATTACTGAATTCAGTAAGAAACCAAAAGATGTATCTTGATTCAGAGATGCGTACGTTAAAATACTCCTTGAAAGTGTATATTATTTTATTTTTGTGTTTTCTTGGATACCCTGATCATTGTCAAATCGAATAACGTATACTATGTGTCCTTGTATACACATGATGTGACAACAAAGCCTGTTTCTTATTTGATTGTAACATTCTTGATGAAGACCTTTTCCACAATCATGAATCTGGAAGATTTTCACCCGTATGAAATAACCTCCTTGTGAAGCAAGAGTGATAAATGTGTTCTTGACTGTCTCCCATGCAATATTTTAGCAGATGATGTGGTCGAAATAGAATTAGGAGTTCTTCTGTTGGCAGGCAGCAATTCGTCTAGCACAAGATTTTTTGTCTTCTCTCCTCAGCAGATTTTTTTTTTAACGACAGACTTGAAAGTGCTGATGAAGGTTCAGCTTATCAATTTGATGGAAGTAGTTTGTGACGGACGATGAAACTCAGCTGACCCTGAAGTTAGATGATATGGTAGATACCTCGTAGCATCAGTGCCCCCGATTATTGTTGTAACTTTTCGTCAAACGGGAATTCCTCCATCTGGACTCATGAAAAATGCACAACAGAAACGTGGACTCATTAGCATGCAACCTTTCCACGTAGATTGTCAACACGTTTTCTACTTAATGTGTAGACTGCTATCTTCCGTGCATTCAGAGAATCGCATTGATTTAAGGAGAGGTTAAACCACGCCCACGTCTATCCCTAGAGCAATCTAGAGCAGTTATTTTCCTCACCTTGGTCAGTACGCCTGCCTTAAAGGCGTTGCCTAAATCAAACGAAGAAGCGGCATGCAATCAAAGACACTGAGGGATCTAAGAGCGAACCAAGCTAGTCTCTCGCAGGAATTTCACATCTCTGTGTCAACCAGAAAACCGCTCAAAATACGGAACGAACGGGCAAGACGAAGCGACCACAGAATTGGATAACCGGACGAGGAGCGGGCGGCTAGAATCTCGATTTTACCTAAAGTTCAAGAAAGGTGTTAGATTCTAACATGTCCCCCCAAAATTTCATTCCATTTCATATATATAGAGACCTTGAAGAATGCCATTTTATCACTCGTTGCCAGACATTTTAAAATTCACTAGCTTATAGTTAAATCCTGCTAGAATTCCCTCTGGATTCTTGGCTATATTGGAGTGTAGTTATTCTGTGCTAAACGGTAAATATATATTAGTTTCTAGTGATCAGTGGTCTAGTTCATTCATTTTATTTCACTGGATTTTGTGTTGATTTAAATCTCTTAAATTAAACCTATCTCAAAAGTTTCCAGTTGAAAATTTAATGATATATCTATTATAGTATTTCCAAAGATAATAGATGCTTAAAATGCTTAAATTAACTTTTAAAGTCACGAAGGAATTTTTAACTAACTAATTGAGTTAAGTTCTAGATATATGTGTGTGTTTTAATCATTAAACTCGCGAAGTGTTTTCTTAAATACATAATTAAATCCGCGAGTGCATATAATAGTCGTAACGGTAAATTTATCGCGCTTTACAGTAGAATGTTATTTGATTTTTCGGTATGAATTACATGTTTTCTATTTTTCATATAGGGTGATCCTAACCTTTGCATCCCAGCAAAGCAAAGCAAAGCGGTACTTGTGTGATATTTCACCGCTAAAATCAAATTTTCCAAATTTATTAAATAAACTGACAACCGTACTTTTTCTTGACTGAATTTTTTTCATTTCAATTTTTTCTTTTTTTTCCGCCTGCGCGGGATTAGTCCATTTAACAGGTAGGGGTTGTGGGTTAGTATTTGAGGGCTGCCACCTCGGGGGCGCATTCCCATGGTCAGTTATGACTGAAGGGGCTATTATTATTATTATTATTATTATGTATTTATTTTTTTTAATGTAAAATTTTTGCCTCGTCTTGGCGGGGCGCGTCCCGTTCAACCTAGTCATCATCATCATCATCAGCTTTCAAGTCCCTAAGGAGCATTTGCTTTATACCAAGTCTTCCTGTCCTGTGCCATCAGCTCAAGGTCGTTCCATAATTTCTTCATCCTCTTCTTGTCTGTCATCAGTTCTCTTCTCCGTGTATTCCTTGGTCTTCTTCTGCCTCTCTTACCCTGGGGGTTCCAGACCAAGGACTGCCTGGTAAAGCTATAAGCAAGTTTGCTCAGTGTGTATCCTATCCATCTTCAGCGTCTTCTTCTCATGTCTCGTTCTTCTGGCACTTGCCTGGTTCGTGTCATCAGTTGCACATTAGTGATCTTGTCATACCACTACAATCCTTCTATTTTAGACAAGCAACCATTTATGAGGGCGTCCGTGGTTTCAGCGCAGGCTTCTCGCGACAAAGGTAGTGGGGTGGAGACATGGTGGCGTCACGCCACAATCTACCCAGCTGTAAGTGGATGGATACCTGACTCTGCTCTGAAAGGTAATGGCAGCCAGGAGGGTAGCTGGTTATAGCACTACTCTGAGATCATCCAGGTCTGTATTATTTTGGCTTTTCAATGCCGCAATTACTGACTGTGCATCAGAAAAGAAAGCAACCCTTCTCTCTGCGCTTTCTTCTGTCAATATAACCTCTGCTACAGTTTTCAGGGCCTCTGCCTCTGCTCTGAAGTTGTTGGAGAATCGTCCTGTCGCCACTGACAGCATTTTTTCTGCACCAGTGCTTAAGGTCAGAAATACGCCCCCACCTCCATTTTCTGTTGCATTTGTTTCTGATCCATCTGTGTATGCATGGGTCCAGGTGTTGCATGGATAATGTTTCTCTATGTATTTTGTAAACGACTGTGACTGACGAAGGAATCCAAATACATCATTCAGCTTTTGATAAGCTCTCTGGCGTTTTGACAAGGTAGCAAGCTATCAATAAGGACAAGAAATGTTCGGCTTTTAAACTGCTGAGAATGCGTTTGAGATTCATCAATTGTGCTGGAACCACTGAAATCACCATACTCTCGATTTCGTTTGTGTTTCCTTCGAGTTTGTTCTTGATAATGCTCACACTCAGTCACATCCTTGGCCTTTTGCTCTATGTCTGCAAAAGTAGACCGCATAGCTTGAATATACCCCCGCAGGGATTCATAGAGTGCACAAGCCGTATTCAAATCTTGGTCAGAAGATTGCAAAGAAGCACTGGTCATTTGAAAACGGTGTAATACTTGATCCCACAGTATGATCATTATTCCAGTTTCTTACTTCATCATGGTTGAAAGTAGACAACGAGCCTGTTGACGACACTCTGCCTTCTGATCATTGTTATCTGAAATATCATCCAAGACTTGTTTTATTGCAGAAAAGCTGTGTAAAAGTGCTTTTGTCGCATCTGCCCAAGCGGACCATTTCACAAATGGCAAATGGGACTTATTATGACTACCGCCAGCACATAATGCAGTAGAAAGGAGACCCCATCGGTAGGTAGAAGCAGAAAAGAAAGTGTACAGGCTTTCAACAAATCCAAAGAATATGACTGCTTCTGTCCGCAAACAGTTAAGATAAAAGTAATAAAAAGTCACACTAAGTCACCCTGTTATGCTCTTTCTCTCACAATTTCGTGACATCAAATGAAAAGGCGCTAAAGATGGCACACATCACAAGATCATTGGTTTAACGCTCGTATTAGAAGATGACCAAAAAATGATGTACATATTTATTGGCGCGGGGCCCTAAAAGCGCGGGACTCGTAGCAAATGCTACTTTTGCTACTACGTTAATCCGGCTCTGATTAGGTAAATATTTGACAAGGATCAGTGCATAGTGAGGGAGGGAGACCAACTTCCCACCCAGCCCTCTCCACCCAGCTCTCCACACCCAGCGGTGAAAACAAATAAAGGATTTATTGCCAGGGTACAGTTTTGTTGGTTTTGTGGGCCCTAAACAGGACCGTGGTGCAGTTTTGTGGGGCCTGAAAAGGATCGTGGTGGTTGTAGTTTTGTGGGCCCTGAAAAGGATCGTGGTGGTTGTAGTTTTGTGGGCCCTGAAAAGGACCGTAGTAGGTGCAGTTTTGTGGTTTTTGTGGGCCCTGAAAAGGACCGTGGTAGGTGCAGTTTTGTGGTTTTTGTGGGCCCTGAAAAGGACCGGGAGGGGAACAGATCACCAAGGATCGCTGAAGCTTGGCCCATATCAGGACATACACATGTTCGTTCGTAGCTGCATAATTTACAGAGGAGGCCAAAATTCTGCAATGTCAAACAGGATATTGTCGAACGGGTCTGACTGACGAACTTTATTCCGATGTCGCCACAAAAATTCACACATGTAGGAATCTAACATGTGTCTGTGTGTCCCGTTCTGACGTTTGTTGCGTTCTTTCGCAGATTTCCACAACCTCTCTATTCGTTGTGTGTTTGCTCCTGTATTTGGGTCGACAAAATTTGCAGAATGATTTACCGTTTGGTGAGTTAAACCTGGCAAATTCTGAATGGTACCATATGCGCGCCATTGATCAGAAACAACTGTCGTACCAGGACGAATGTTGGCTATGATAAGGGGCATAAGTGTAGCCGCTGAGCGGTCCGGCACTGGAACCATGAAACACTCACTTGTTTCACGACATAGGCCACCAAATACCCACTGCTGTGGAAATACACGACCGACGTTATTTTTTCTGCGTGTGAAGACACTTTCGTCTATCTCTATCGTGGTATTGGGACCGCCAATTACAGCGGGATTTGCAATTAGTACATTTGCACAAACCTCACGGAGGTTGCTGTTCCATTTAATGGCAGCTTGATTGGCAATTCCTAGCTCTGATTTACAGAAATCAATGCTAGTCATCTCTTTACTCCAACAGTAAATGAACAGAATAATCTGCCTGAAGGACAGACGTGCACCCTGTAACCATGTGCCAGAACGAAGAGATATATTCTGCTTACATATGTAACATCTCTAACGATCTTGGCGAACCGACAAGGACAAATTCATCTGGTGATTGTTAGCACACTGTCGGACGGTGTGTAGAATGCCCCGATTCTGCAAAAACTTCACACAGTTCTCTTTGTTACGTGTAAAATCTGACACCTCCAGGAAATTCATCTTCCACGTCTCTGGACACTGCTATCAAATGACAAATGGAACGATAAGATTTCCCGCTCGAAAGCAGCGCCAAGGCACGGAATTTAAGAAAAAAAAAATGAAATAAAAAAAAAGTAAGAAAAAGTACCGCGAAAAATCGGCAAATCCAATCGCAATGTCTAGGACAGGGGTCGGCAAACTACGGCACGCGTGCCAAGCGTGGCACGTGGAACGATTTTCAATGGCACGCTGAGTGAATTAAAATACTGTACAGTATATGATTTCATTTTAAAAAAATTGAATTTTTCATTAAATAGAAGCAAATAATTCTTTTAAAGCTATACCTTTTTTTACAACTCTTCAAAACGAAAGTTTTTAGACATTGGAGGTAAGAATGTGCGATCTGATGCAAACTAAAGGCCTGATCATACTATACTGCACGTAAGACTTCGTTTTTACGGACCGTTTCCGAGAACAAACATTCTTCAACGAATTTCAAGGGGAGTGGTTATACTTTGCGGCGCCCGCTAGTCTGGCGTCTACCTGCTACCGTAGTTTGCAGGGTGAGATTCTTGAAAAGAATCCCAAGCGAATTTTGACGGGCAAACCCAGACGTAATATCATAATTACGCAATAGTGTCTGGCTTGCGCCTGGACGAGCGTATTTATTTCGTTTTCGCTCGCAGTTTTTGACTCCCAGTGTGAGTTTGAAGCAACAATGACTGACCTCGACGAAGTTATATTTCCGTCCTATCCTTCCCCTCTCTCCCGACCACCACCACCTCTACAGTTCTCTCGGCTGTCGCATACTCATGCCCGTACAGTCCGTTGACCACAGCACAAAAGTTGGTGTTGTTTTTAAGTGATACTGTATCGTTAAAATGACTCAAAAAAGACAAAAAACTTTATATACGCTCGTTTCAAGACTTTTGGACAAACGAATATGGATTCATACAACAAAGGGATCGTGCTGTTTGTGCTTTATGTTATGTAAGTGTCGTGTGCCGTACGTCAAGTGTACAAAGACACTATCAAACTAAACATCAGTCCATGTTTAAAAACTCTGAGGAGAAAAGTGAAGCCATAAAAATGGTTGTTTCTGGCTACAAAAAACAAAGTAGTAATTTTAGTCAAGTACTTGGAACCAAAAATAAAACTACAGAATGTAGTTACAAAATTGCACAGTGTGTAGCTTCGAAGGGCAAACCTTTCACAGATGGATAATACATCAAGGAAACTTTTTTGAGCAGTGCTGAAATTTTGTTTAGTGATATACCAAATAAAGAAACAATACTGTCTTGGATTCGAGAAATACCGGCTTCTGCGAGATCAATCGAGAGGCGCATAACTGATATGGCTGAAAATGTAACGATAAAACAAACAACCGGGTTACAACAAGCTGTTGTATTTAGTGTCGCTCTTGACGAAAGTGTCGATGTGAATGACGTGGCGCGCCTAGCTATAGCTGCGCGATATTGTGACAACGACCGTATTTATTAAGAGCTGTGCTGCTTGATACCTTTTGATGGTACAGCCAAAGGAGAGGACATTATAACTGCATTTGTAAGCTATTTCGAAAATCAGAACATTAAAATGAATAAAATATTCTGTGTTACTACTGATGCCGCCCCTGCATTTGTCGGAAAGAACAAAGGATTTGTTAAACTTCTTGAGGATCGTATTGGACGTCAAGTATTGAGCTTCCATTGCATTATACACCAGGAGAGTTTGTGTGCGAAGATTTCGTCACTATCCGTGAACTCTGTAATGGAAACTGTTGTCAAGATATTTAACTTCATAGTTTCTCGCTCTTCATTGACCCACAGGCAATTCAAGTCTCTTCTACAAGAAATGGAGAGCGCATATGCGGACCTCCCGCTGTACAGCAATGTTCGTTGGCTTAGTCGAGGTAATGTTTTGAACAGATTTGTATCATGTCTAGAAGCAATCAAGGTGTTTCTTGATGAAAAAGAACATTTCCCGGAATTGAATGAAGAGGACTGGCTGTGCAAGCTGGTGTTTCTGGCTGACATAACTACAAATCTGAATGAATTAAACTTGCGTTTACAAACAGTACTTGATCTTTTAAACACTGGAAAGGATTTGCGTCAAAATTAGACATATTTTGCAGAGATATTACCACTAGCACATACAAGTACCTTCCAAACGTAAAGGCTCATTCAAATCGATTTACTGTCAACAGAGATGAGCTTCAGAAGTACGTTGAAGCGCTCAACGGAGAGTTTGCTAAACGAGGTCAAGACTTCAAAATTCACGGATCCATGTTTTCTTACCTCATCAAGCCCGACTTAATTGATCATACCAACATCCCATTTGACCTATCTCTTTTCGAGTGGATGGATGTTGACAATTTTGAAATGCAACACATCGAATTCAAGGCATCAGAGTTATGGACGATAAAATTTGTAGAATTGCGAAAAACTCTTGAAGGA
Organism: Oreohelix idahoensis; assembly: GCA_024509875.1. Classification (NCBI taxonomy): domain Eukaryota; kingdom Metazoa; phylum Mollusca; class Gastropoda; order Stylommatophora; family Oreohelicidae; genus Oreohelix; species Oreohelix idahoensis. Next base: position 141,193 of record JAMPIV010005315.1, read on the forward strand.
AGCTGCTTGGAAAAGTCAGCTGCCATCCTCAACTGCTGGACATCCCTGCCTGAAGCGTTCACCTGTTTGAAGAAAGTTGCATTTGCTCTACTTTCGGCTTTTGGGTCAACTTATACATGTGAACAAATTTTCTCACATGAAAGCTGTTTTAAGTCCACAGAGAAGTCGCCTAACACCTGTGCATTCAGAAGCCTTTGTGAAGCTGAAATTGACAAAATACACACCTGATATTGAACAATTAACCAAGGAGAAGCAAGGACACGGGTCGCATTAATTGATTAATGACTCAGTTCAATAATAATCAATGATTACTCATATTAAAATTATAATAACGTGTTTTATGTTTGGTTTTTTTAATTGTTTTGTTCTTCAAACTATTGGACTTTCTGTCTTAACAAAATATACATATGGCAATTTTATTATAAAATTTCAAACTACTGTAATGTGTTCAGAACTTAAATTTTGCAAAACATAATATTTGTATTAATATTTGTTCCTATTTATATTAAAATATTGAATAATCTACAAAGAATAGAATAGTTATTTAATGTATCGGAAACATGTTAATACAATATCATTTTTAAATTGTTTCAATAATTGTTGTATATAAAAATATGATGGACTTAGGTTGGCACGCTGAGTGACTTTGCAACATTACTTCGGCACGACACTACTAAAAGTTTGCCGACCCCTGGTCTAGGATGTAGAGTTGTCACATTTTTGCCACCCCCTTACGCGAACGTCACAAATCTCTTACCCACCCCGTCCCCTTTTTTTATCCTTATTTTTTGTAATCCTGAAAAAATACAACTTACTCGAATATTTTTTTTTAAGTTTTGTCTCGTTTTGGCGAGGCGCGTCCCGTTCAATCTAGTCGGTTATATTAGGGCGCATGTCCAAATATAAAAGACCCTTAAGTCTAGGGAATTGCTAGTCATCGTAATCATCATCATCATCAGCTTTCAAGTCCCTATCAGAGTCAGGTACCCATTTACAGCTGGTTAGACTGATGCGTGACACCTGTTCCCGTCCTCGTTGCTGTTGCCTTCTCTAACTCAAGATCAGAGTCAGGTACCCATTTACAGCTGGTTAGACTGATGCGTGACACCTGTTCCCGTCCTCGTTGCTGTTGCCTTCTCTAACTCAAGATCAGAGTCAGGTACCCATTTACAGCTGGTTAGACTGATGCGTGACACCTGTTCCCGTCCTCGTCGCTGTTGCCTTCTCTAACTCAAGATCAGAGTCAGGTACCCATTTACAGCTGGTTAGACTGATGCGTGACACCTGTTCCCGTCCTCGTTGCTGTTGCCTTCTCTAACTTAAGATCAGAGTCAGGTACCCATTTACAGCTGGTTAGACTGATACGTGACACTACCAAGCTTTGAACCCGAAACCCGGTAACTTATCGCGGTAGTGGAGCACTGTTGACGCATCTTAGGTCCCAATTCAATACCGTTTTATTGGTTATAAATTTAAAATTTCGGGGAGGGGGGGGGGGTGTTTGAGGGCGGGTCTGTCTTAAGCGTGTCAACTATGAATGCACGACGAACTTGCCCTCCCAAATCACAATGTGAAATCAACCTTTTTCAGTCAAGAAAAAGTACGGTTGTCAGTTTGGGTAATAAATTTCCAGAAATTGATTTTAGCGGTGAATTAACACACAAGAACCAGCAAAGCATAAACATTGTATTAGAGTCCTGCAGACTCAGTTCTTAAAACCCTCCAGAATTTGATGAGACTGTGGTTTAAATTTTAACCTTGTGGCGATCCTGTTGTGATTCCGCTATCTAACGTTAACAGAAATAAAGCCCCTCCCCCTTCCCCCCCCCCCCCTCCCCCCCAAGTACAATTTATCACCTCATCAATTAAATTAAGATTTAACTGGAGAAGAACATTGCCAGAGCTTATTTGCATTACTTTACTGCTCTATTACGAAAGAAAAATAGAAATCTTCCGAACACTGGCTGTGCATATTTTCTTCACTGGATTTTAAAACCCTCGAAGTAAACCATCCCTTACCAGTCAGTTGTTATCATCACGCCTTAAGGATTTTTACCACCAGCGGCGAAATCAATGAGACCATACCATATTCACCACCTGAATCTAAGACTGTGCCATCCAGTAGAACTTTTCTTTTAACATAACAAAAAACCAGAACAATCAGCTTCACCTTCCAGCGATTTCCGGTCTGTACTAACACATAAACCTGATAATCTGGGGCTGGACACAGAAGACCTACGACGATTGTTTAATTGATGTTTTTTTGTATTTCTATGGAGTGCCAGGTTCTACAATCGGTAAGTGTGTGTGAACAAATGTGTGATGGCCATCAAGAGCGTGCATGAATGACAGGAGATTTATTGTTGCAAACTATTTGCTAATTTACCTACCTGGTAAATACAGTCACTGTATTCCCTACATTGTACCTTTAAGTGGGATTTTTTTGTTAACTCTGTTTACCCCCCCCTTTTTTCATTTGCTTAGTAAAGGGAAGAACAATTGAGAAATAACAGGATTTTTCTTCTACCCATACATAATATTGTAACACCTCTTTTCAGAGTAATTAAGTTTACTGTTGGGTTACATCATCTATTTTTCTGATAATTACCTATCTTTGGACTGGGTTTATCTCTGTCTATTTCAAGAGGGAAGGGCATAGGGGATACCACTCTTCATAAACCCCTCCCCACCTTGTTATTTGCATTTTCTGTACCTATGACATTTTGCTTGTAAACAAATGATACATGTCGTGACTGATTTCTAAATGATAAATAAACACATAAAACTTATTTAGTACTGTGTTGGAATACCCAAGCCCAATTTACCCATATCTGTTTAATATAGTCTGTATTCACGTAACGTCCGTGTGTTTGAAGCACAAAATTGGTGTGAGCGCATGTGTGTTTGGAAACTGGCAAATAATCCTTTAGCCAGGAGAGTTTAAGGAGTAGATTGAGAGAAACAGATTGTCGTAAAAAGGTCTGTCCTTACTCTCCCCAGCACTCTGTGAAACAACTATTTACTTTCTAACCCTTTCTAGCACTGAGTTTTCACCATCATTCTCCACTCTAAACGGGATCACTATTCACAAGACTCTTTCTCTCAAAATAAATTTACGACAATAATTGGCTGGCTCGCCGGGATGTCGGGATTTTGAGTTTGATCTTAAAGTCTGGGTCTAACCAGATAGAGTGTGAATGATCTGTCTTTGTGAGTTAGGGAAATAAATAAAAATAAATACACCCCTAGACAACGCCGTTTAGTAATTTGGGTCGTCCACACAGCATATTTACAGGTTGTTTTCTTTCCACAGAGCAGGAAATTACGGATAAACAAAAAATATTCGTTATTTAAATTATTTTCTGTCAGAGAAAATTAAATTGTTTCTTATACGATTTGCTGGGGTTGCGTGATTGTTTTTCAGTCACTAAAGGTTTTTTGAAGGTAAAAGAGTTGAGCTTAGCTAAAGACGCCTTGTTCTGACTTCCTTATGTCTAGTTAACAACGTCTCTTCTCATAAACTGACTTCAGAGGGCGGAGTTTTGTGGCGGAGAATTAAAAGTTTAGGAAAAATATTTTTTTTCCTTTAAATTATTTTAAAAATAAATTTTTCTCCACTGTTAGCAATAGTAGATGTTTTTCTAGTGTGACTTACCATTAACGTGGCATAGTCGCCTGCATTAAGAGTCGTAATTGACAGATAATAGCAGCGATAAGTTAGCACAGTACAAGGTAGGAGGTAACACAAGTAAATTTATACTTTGTGCTTTTTTTTCTCGTTGCGGCTTTGCGTTTTTCCCCTTCTTGTTCCTTCTTACTATTCTCTAGTAGTAGAAGGATACAGTTTTTTGACATGGCAGAAAGAATTAGGATGAGGTCCATGTTGAGGCTGGAGGCGAAAGAAACAAGATTAGAGGGAGAAGCCGCGAACGTGTTTGTATACACGGAACTTGAAAAGTATGACGTGGAGCAAGAAAAAGAGAGAGCTGAGAAGAAAGAAGCGGACGATCGTCAATTGGAACACAAGAAAATTGAGGCAGAGATGGAAGCCCGCAGGGAAAGAGAGAAGGAGAGACAACGTGAGGAGAGAGAGAAGGAGAGACAGCACGAATTGGCGCTTAAGGCTTTAGAGAGTCGGGGCGCCTCTACTTCGAATAACGGAGAGCCGTCTTCTCCCCAGTCTCAGTCAACGGATCTCTCCAGCACTCAGTCTGCCCAATTAACTGCGATGTCTTTTGCTTTAGAGTCTTTTCCTAGCCCCAATGAGAAAATTGACACCTTCCTAGAAAAATTCGAGAGGCTCGCAAATCTTTATGGGTTAGAGAGTTTCCGTTGGTCACTTAAACTCTCAACGTCATTGAAAGGTAATGCTTATGGCGTATACATAAAGCTGGGAATCAACCAACATGATTACGACATGCTAAAGAAGGCCTTGCTAGAGCGGTTTGAGATGACCACCCGAAAATTTCTGCAAATGTTCAGAAACAGCCGAAAAGAGAACACGGAAACTTTTCCCCAGTTCTCTTCACGTCTCACGGGCTATTTGACAAAGTGCATTGAATTATCTGAATTACCTCTTACATATGAGGGACTACTTGAACTTGTTCTTGTGGAACAGATAAAGTCAACTTTGTCAAACGAAACCCGTAGATTTTTGGCTGAACAGGGCGCAGTCAGGCTTGAGGACATCCTCAATAAGGCAGAACGCTATACCAATGCAACGGCCGAACTTCCCAGCACTAAACGTAAACCCATAGATGAGCCATCTCGTAAACAAAATCAAGAGCAGTCATCATATTCCACAAATTCCTCTCAGAATTATAAGAAACGAGAAAATAATACCCAGAGACCTCCCCAGGAAAAATCGAAATTCTACAAAACCCGATTTCCCCCAAACAACAATTCTGATCAACCCACCAAGCCTACGTGGCAGCGCGGCCACCAAGGTTAAGGAAAAGGGAAGACCCATACACCAGGGACGTCTGATCATGGCAAGCAGACCGAGCCCAACCGCATCGGATGTTTGCATACAGCCTCGCAAGGTAGAGTCAATGTCAGTGATTCTCAACCTGAGGGGACAGACCCTCAACGCTGGGTACTGTAATTTTGAATGGTACCTCAACTACGTGTCTCTTTGACACTGGATTAAGTTTTGATAGTATTGTCGCTAGGCACCTAGTCAAACCCGGTCAGGAGACAGAGGAAACCGTCAAACTGAGTGGAGTTTTCAAGAGTGATGCACACAGGACGCTTCCTATTGCACTGGTAGAGATACACTCTGATTTTGTCAGAGGTGTTATTAAAGCGGCCATAATGGATGATCCGATATACCCAGTTATTTTGGGATGTAGATATGTGTTTGTTGGGAGATCAAAGGAGCCGATTGTGGCAGCGGTAACCACAAGAGGGCAAACTAAGAAGGAGAGGGAGCCTGCGCCAAATTTGTTGCCGAATGAACTGACAGAGGCGCAACAAAGGGACCCTACTCTGGAGCCCTGCTTTAGAAAACTGCCCATGGCTAAGGACCCCAGACACCACGGAGACATCTTTTCGAAGGATGGCGTATTGTATCGTAGAACGGGCGACCCTGATACAGGGAATAACCAGCTCCTAGTACCGACGCAGTACAGAAGCCAGATCTTAGAAATGGGGCACTCTCTTCCCTTTAGCGGACATATGGGAGAAAACGTCACTATTCAGCGAATAAAAAACCACTATTGGTGGCCAGGAATGAACTCTGACATTATCAGGTACGTTAAATCCTACGCCCAGTGCCAACGGGTAGCACCCAAGCAATTGACACCCCCAGTACCTATGGGGCAAATGCCAATAGTAGGTACTCCATTTGAACGGGTTGCTGTCGACATCATTGGACCCATGGAAAGGACCAAAAGAAGGAACAGGTTCATCCTGACCTTAGTCGACACTTGCACTATGTGGGCCGAAGCTATACCCCTAACATGCACAGATTCCAAGCAATGTCGCAGAAGCCCTCGTGCAAATTTTTACACGGTTGGGATTCCCTCAACAAGTTTTGACGGACAATGGATCCCAATTCCGTAGCCTGTTAATGGAGGAGATCTTTAAGATCTTGAGGGCCAAACATATCCACACAAGTCCCTACCATCCGGCCAGAAATGGGCTCGTGGAACGTTTTAACGGCAGCCTCACCATGATGTTACGTAAGCTGGGTCAGGAGAAACCGGAAGACTGGGACCTATATATATCTGCTGCCTTATTCGTTTACAGAGAGGTTCCCCAAGCGTCTACGGGATTCGCGCCAGCTACACTTTTATTTGGCAGACCTATTAAGGGGCCACTAGAAGCCTTACTTCGGTCCCTGACAGACCAAAAAGCTGACGAGACAGTCGTCTCTGCAAGCAAGTATGTATCTGAGCTCAAGGAAAAGCTAAAGCTAGGATGGGATCTAGCTACGACCAACCTTAACAAAGCCCGCGCTAAACATGCTAAAAGATACAACAAAGCTGCAAAAGAGAGAGAACTCCAACCAGGGGAGAAAGTTTTGTTGCTACTTCCAACCGGAAGCAATAAACTTCGCATCGGATGGCAAGGACCCTTTACCGTCCTTAAAGAGATCTCACGCACCAATTACAAGATCTCCATTAAAGGAAAGGAGAAGGTCTTTCACGTAAATCTCCTTAAGAAATATTTAAAAAGTCCAGTGCCATCCTCCGAGCATCTCCTGGCTGTCGCCATAGCAACGGAAGACGAGGAAGATGATGATGGTTGCATGGAGTACCCATTGCAACCCACAGAATCCTTTAAAGATGTCAAGTTCGGCGACAATCTCTCACAAGAACAACAAACAGAAACCAGGGCGCTACTAAAACAGTACAGTGCAGTCTTAACGGATGTACCTGGTCGAACAAATCTCATTGAATTTGATATGAAATTAACAAACGAGACCCCTGTTCGAACCAGAGTTTACCCCATCCCGTATGCTAAAGATGATGCACTCCGCGGAGAAATCGACAAGCTGCGTCAGGCAGGAATTATCAGTGAGTCTACATTTCCTTACAGTTCGAGTGAAGTACTGTTGCAGAAGCCCAATAAGGAAGTTCGGCTGTGTATAGATTACCGGTTGCTAAACGCTGTAACGGAATTCCAGCCCGAACCTCTCCAAACTGTTTTTGAGTTGTTCACCAAGCTTAGCAAAGCAAAAATTTTTCCAAGATTGACCTCAGTAAAGGTTATTATCAAATACCAGTCAAGGAGGAAATTAAACCTTTGTTAGCTTTCAGCACTAGTGAAGGACATTACACATTTAATGTGATGCCGTTCGGATTGCATAACGCACTAGGAGTGTTTACCAGGATGATGAGGAAGCTTCTAGATCCTTCGCAAAGTCCCCAGATCCATAATTTAATGGATGACATTAATTGCATCAGAGACCTACGACGAACATATTGCTACGGTTGCTATGCTCCTCAGGAGACTACAGGAAACTGGTCTCACAGCCAGACCTAGCAAAAGTCTCATCGGGTTTCAAAAGCTAGACTTCCTGGGGCATACTATTTCTCACGGCTGTAGTTGGCCCGTTAAGAAGAACGTGGAGAAAATAATTGCAGCTAAAAGGCCCCGAACCAAGAAAGACACTCGTTCCTTCCTATCACTATGTGCATACTATCAGAAATTCATCCAGAACTTCAGCGGACTGACAGCACCTCTGACGGACCTCACAAAGAAAGGTTGTCCTGATAAGGTCATTTGGGATCAAAATTGCGAATACGCGTACAGCACTTTAAAAGGACAGTTGTCTGCATACCCAATATTGAGGTTACCTGACCTCAAGAAACCTTTCGTATTGCGGGTCGACGCGTCAGGTCAGGGCATCGGGTCAACACTGCTGCAAGCCGAGGACAGTGACCAGAATATGCTATTTCCAGTTGCTTACGGCAGTCGGAAATTAAATAAAGCTGAACGGAACTACAGCGTTGTCGAAAGAGAATGTCTTGCTCTGATTGACGGTATCAGACGCCATCATGAGTTTCTCTACGGAACATCTTTCACGGTGCAAACAGACCACGCTCTATTAGCGTTTCTTGGTGCTAATAAAGAATTTAATGCAAGGATCATGCGTTGGGCCCTTCTTTTAAGCGTTTACTCTTTCAAAGTGGAATATATTCCGAGAAGACAGAATGTCGGGGCAGATTTCCTGAGTAGAAACTGGACTACGGAGGAAGAGGAGGAAGTTGAAGATACCAATCACCCTAAAGCTATCGATCAGTGCAGCTTCATTGTCATAAATCAAACATGAAAAGATGTTTTCATGTCTCAAAAGAGGGGACGATTGTGACGGACGATGAAACTCAGCTGACCCTGAAGTTAGATGATATGGTAGATACCTCGTAGCATCAGTGCCCCCGATTATTGTTGTAACTTTTCGTCAAACGGGAATTCCTCCACCTGGACTCATGAGAAATGCACAACAGAAACGTGGACTCATTAGCATGCAACCTTTCCACGTAGATTGTCAACACGTTTGCTACTTAATATGTAGACTGCTATCTTCCGTGCATTCAGAGAATCGCATTGATTTAAGGAGAGGTTAAAGCACGCCCACGTCTATCCCTAGAGCAATACAGAGCAATTATTTTCATCACCTTGGTCAGTACGCCTGCCTTAAAGGCTTTGCCTAAATCAAACGTAGAAGCGGCATGCAATCAAAGACACTGAGGGATCTAAGAGCGAACCAAGCTAGTCTCTCGCAGGAATTTCACATCTCTGTGTCAACCAGAAAACCGCTCAAAATACGGAACGAACGGGCAAGACGAAGCGACCACATAATTGGATAACCGGACGAGGAGCGGGTGGCTAGAATCTCGATTTTACCCAAAGTTCAAGAAAGGTGTTAGATTCTAACATGTCCCCCCAATCTTTATTCCATTTCATATATATAGAGACCTTGAAGAATACAATTTTATCACTCGTTGCCAGACATTTTAAAATTCACTAGCTTATAGTTAAATCCAGCTAGAATTCCCTCTGGATTCTTGGCTATATTGGAGTGTAGTTATTCTGTGCTAAACGGTAAAATATATATTAGTTTCTAGTGATCAGTGGTCTAGTTCATTTATTTTATTTCACTGGATTTTGTGTTGATTTAAATCTCTTAAATTAAACCTATCTCAAAAGTTTCCAGTTGAAAATTTAATGATATATCTATTATAGTATTTCCAAAGATAATAGATGCTTAAAATGCTTAAATTAACTTTTAAAGTCACGAAGGAATTTTTAACTAACTAATTGAGTTAACTTCTAGATATATGTGTGTGTTTTAATCATTAAACTCGCGAAGTGTTTTCTTAAATACATAATTAAATCCGCGAGTGCATATAATAGTCGTAACGGTAAATTTATCGCGCTTTACAGTAGAATGTTATTTGATTTTTCGGTATGAATTACATGTTTTCTATTTTTCATATAGGGTGATCCTAACCTTTGCATCCCAGCAAAGCAAAGCAAAGCATTAACATTGTATTAGAGTCCTGCAGACTCAGTTCTTAAAACCCTCCAGAATTTGATGAGACTGTGGTTTAAATTTTAACCTTGTGGCGATCCTGTTGTGATTCCGCTATCAAACGTTACCAGAAATAAAGCCCATTCCCCCCCAAGTACAATTTATCACCTCATCAATTAATTTAAGATTTAACTGGAGAAGAACATTGCCAGAGCTTATTTGCATTACTTTACTGCTCTATTACGAAAGAAAAATAGACATCTTCCGAACACTGGCTGTGCATATTTTCTTCACTGGATTTTAAAACCCTCGAAGTAAACCATCCCTTACCGGTCAGTTGTTATCATCACGCCTTAAGGATTTTTACCACCAGCGGCGAAATCAATGAGACCATACCATATTCACCACCTGAATCTAAGACTGTGCCATCCAGTAGAACTTTTCTTTTAACATAACAAAAAACCAGAACAATCAGCTTCACCTTCCAGCGATTTCCGGTCTGTACTAACACATAAACCTGATAATCTGGGGCTGGACACAGAAGACCTACGACGATTGTTTAATTGATGTTTTTTTGTATTTCTATGGAGTGCCAGGTTCTACAATCGGTAAGTGTGTGTGAACAAATATGTGATGGCCATCAAGAGCGTGCATGAATGACAGGAGATTTATTGTTGCAAACTATTTGCTAATTTACCTACCTGGTAAATACAGTCACTGTATTCCCTACATTGTTCCTTTAAGTGGGATTTTTTTGTTAACTCTGTTTACCCCCCCCTTTTTCATTTGCTTAGTAAAGGGAAGAACAATTGAGAAATAACAGGATTTTTCTTCTACCCATACATAATATTGTAACACCTCTTTTCAGAGTAATTAAGTTTACTGTTGGGTTACATCATCTATTTTTCTGATAATTACCTATCTTTGGACTGGGTTTATCTCTGTCTATTTCAAGAGGGAAGGGCATAGTGGATACCACTCTTCATAAACCCCTCCCCACCTTGTTATTTGTATTTTCTGTACCTATGATATTTTGCTTGTAAACAAATGATACATGTCGTGACTGATTTCTAAATGATAAATAAACACATAAAACGTATTTAGTACTGTGTTGGAATACCCAAGCCCAATTTACCCATATCTGTTTAATATAGTCTGTATTCACGTAACGTCCGTGTGTTTGAAGCACCAAATTGGTGTGAGCGCATGTGTGTTTGGAAACTGGCAAATAATCCTTTAGCCAGGAGAGTTTAAGGAGTAGATTGAGAGAAACAGATTGTCGTAAAAAGGTCTGTCCTTACTCTCCCCAGCACTCTGTGAAACAACTATTTACTTTCTAACCCTTTCTAGCACTGAGTTTTCACCATCATTCTCCACTCTAAACGGGATCACTATTCACAAGACTCTTTCTCTCAAAATAAATTTACGACATAGTTGTGGTCAAATATTTAATTCCATTGGGTCGATTGTCTGAAACATTTGTCTTTGGCAACCCTTCATGAACTAAAATCGTGCTCTGTGTACTAACTGTTTCTTCTGTAGTGGTGGAACTCATACCACAGAAGTAAATACATTAGGAATGTGTGTCATCCGCACAATGAGCCAGTATTGATTCATAAAATATGAATTTCCTGCATAATTATTGTAATCTCTGTCCCAAAGTCGTTAAAGTCCAGGCCAGCACTGATATTTGTGTCATTGACTGTCTTTACTGACTTGGCATAAGGCACATGTCTTTGTTGTCACTACAACTTTGGCGTTGACACATGGCCATTATCAGTGACCTTTTACCTATAGTTTTACACGTCCTACTCTGAAATGACCCTGATGCAGTAAATGTAGGATTCTCTTGCAAAGTCACGAAGAAACTTTGAAGCAATTAAATTTATCTCGAAGAAGTAAATTGTCCTTGTGGGTAGACAACTTCAGACGACGATCAAAATAAGAGGTTTGAACGAGTCATCTTTGTGAGGCAGGGAGTCTGACCGTGCTTTTTACATAAAATTGAGGATTTTGCTAAGTGTTTCATATTTGGATATCTAAAACGCAATTAACAGATAATCAACAAGAAGATCAGCATGTGTAAAGTGAAACACCGAAACATGAAATTTCAGATGGATCAAGAGTGGATCTGGCCGCATGGAAGTATTGATAGTGCTTCATCAATTGCATGCTTTTTGTTGGTTGATATTTGATCATTCATCTGTAAGGCTTAAATGAACGTTGAAGATGTTATATTAATAAAACAGATAATTTGAGTTCCTGTAAAAACATAACAGAGAATGACGTATGATGCTTTAGCAGTTCAATAGTCATGTTCAGTCTATATAGATATTCGTGAAATTCGCTAAAACAAAGGATAATAGAGAATGTTTATTTTTCTTTTTAAACGGACTGTAGTTTCTTTTGACTTCAACATATCTTATGAAAGCAGTAGATTACTCTGATAGATCAGAATCCCAGTGGGAAAGAACAGCTCGAACGCAATACGACAACAAGTTATTTGGAATCATCATCCTACTCAATCTGCAAGTAGGTATTGGAGAGAAAAGTTTTCGAGAAATATTCTCAATTTGACGCTTCATTTCGGGAAAACTCACCATGTCTTGGTAATGGACAATACTCCTCATTAAAGTAATAGTTTATAGTGACTTTGAAATTATCACAGTTTCGGACAATTTAATTTGACTGCGGGCACAAAGACGATGTGCTGCGTCATTGCTTGTTTGTATTGCCTTGTCATTTTCTGATTGAGTGTGTCGTCCAAGTTTGTGGAGTAAGCTGTTTTAATTTTGTTCTTAACTACTTCCTGTCTGGCAACACACACACGCACGCACGCACGCACGCACGCACGCACGCACGCACGCACGCACGCACGCAAGCACACACACACACACACACATATTCATGTGTGTATAGGTGACATCGTAATCATCATCATCAACAATGTAGTAAAATCTGCGAGATAATCGCTCATTTCAGTAAGATTTTAGTCCTATGATAATAAATAGCCCCGCCCGTATGTGTCTGACTATAAGCATCTCACACTCCCGCATCGCGCTGAATTTTGTGCCATGGTAATGCTTAGAAACGATCCCGCCGTATAAACCTACTCGCTTTCCTTGTGACGTACTTTAAACATTTTTAACATTTTGCCCGACCTGATAGAGACTGCGGCAAGACTTATAATTAACGATCTTCCAGAAAAGTGCTGCCAAGTTACTGTCTGAATTAACGTAATACTTTAACGCCTCTAATAGTAGTAATCCTTACATTTTTTGGTAGTGTAACACTAGACAGCAGTAATAATTAACGCCAATTCTAACACCCGCCGCGCAAAACCCCGCTTCGCTTGACACGCGGTGGGATTGGCCCGATGATATATATACACACAGACAGTTTAAATTCTCGCCGAGTAATGTTTTTCTGACGTCACTCAAACAAGTTAGTTATTTGAATAAAAATGCTAGAGAGAGATGAGAGGGGGAAGGTGGCCGACTTGTGTAACATTTTTATTTGACGATTGACAGTGAAAAAATTGAAAATCTAAACTATAATGAAACTGACCATAAAAATCATATGGTAGCATAGCTTAGTATCTCCTGAGCCCAAATATGGTTTAAAATATATGGTAGTCCAATTATTAGCCAAGTTATTGAGATAATACTATATGTCTAGTAACACTAAGACGGACAGACTGTGGTTCCTGCTTGTTTTTTTTCATAACGTTAGTGGGGACGCCAGCTTAAAAAGAGGCATGGTAGTAATTCAAATTCTATTAGTTGGTATAGGAGTGAAAGGGGAGAGATAGGAAAAATGTAACTAAAAACGAAACATCTTTTTCTATTGGGCATAACTAACGCAGACTGACCAATCGACTACAAGACACAGAGTTTGTTTGGAATTTTTTTTTGTTTTTCAAAAACTACATTTGAATTCTGGTAGACGCAAGTTTTCCATTGGCCAGTACTAATAGATATTAGCAAAAAGCTTTCTCTGCTCATCGCCAGTTGACAAAAACTTTTTCTATTAAATACGCTGAGATCAGCTGTGTTAATTTATAAAATAAAGAATTAATTAGCAGTCTGGGCAGGGCAGAGAAAAACTGAGGCCATTCTTTGCAAGTCAGCGTTATTTGTTACTATTTCTTGAAATTGTGGTAAGAATGCTTTATCTATTAATATGTTTATTACAACTGCCAAAGTTAGATACTGCTATTGGGAAAAGTGAAGGACATGCCGGGAGCAGACATTGTTGAGTCCTCACATTGAACTGTATCTAACTGTGGTATATTGTCATGATTTTGTTTTAATATTATTGTATTAGAATATGTTAGTAAGCCTCCGTGTTCCATGAACACTGTTCAACATGCCTGGAGCGTTTATAATTTAAAAAAAAGAGAGCAAATCATACAAAAGGAAATATGGTTACTCCACGTTATTGTATTGAGGAAAACTATGGAAAAGTACAGTGGCGTATCTGCCATAGAGACCTGAGGTGTAGTCACAGCAAGGTGTGAGTCATATAAAATTAGGGGCGAGTGCACCTGTATGCACCCGAGGCTGACCCCATACCACCGTATGTAAATAATAATAAAAAAGTGTGATCAGATATAAAAAGGCCAGGGTATCTTTTTATTGCAGAGGTTTTATTTCCTGTTACCAGCCGGTGACAGGAAACCTGATGAGTGAGTGTAACGCCAACAAGTCTCCGGTAAAACGTTTATGCTGTCAGCAGATAGCTGGAGGAGCTTGTGCGTGTTGAGATATCTATATTTTCTGCAACGACATACTAAATTAACCTTCTACAAAGAATCCCAGGTGATGTGTTAGCATCTGGGTATATCTGACACTTCAGTTATAATAAACTTTGGTATTTTCAATCATACCCAGAAGTTTAGGGGGCGTGATGAAACTACAGCCCCTCCTAAAAAAATGACAAACACCATTAGATAATAAAGCTGTAATCTGTGAATACACCAACAGGAGAGATAGAGTGACTTTATACTTATTGGACAAAGTGTCCACACATTTTAGTTAATCCTTTTTTTTAATGTAAACTATCTTTTCCTCATTTTCAAAGACCTGTCCAAAAGAGATGGCGGGACAGGCAGATTAAATTGTAAAAAGAAAATATTGAATTTTAAAGAAAAACCTTAACCACTGTTTTAGTCAATTCCTTATAGTGAGTTAAAGTGTTTTGTGTTTATGTACCATCAATTTCATTTCTCCCCTAGACATTAGGTACATCATACACCAGACACTAGAGCCAAAATAGTGACCGTGTGAGATCTAGGGAGGTAGCGTTAGGTTCCCTGCAAATACCTCATCATCATCTATTAGAGTCAGGGGCCTACATGTGCTTGACCTCACACGGTTAACACAGACACAGATTTCTTTCCTTTTAGGTATAACATCATAACCTCCCCAGCAAATTAAACTTGCTACAAACAACATCATTATCATCATCATCAACAACATCATCATCATCATCACCATTCAGCTTCCAAAGGAAGTCAGGTCTTCGACAAAGTCTGTCCATATCTTCTTTATGCCCTTCATGTCTGTCTCCAGTTCTCTTCTCTATGTGTTCTATGGTCTCCCTTGACCTCTCTTACCCTGGGGATTTTATAATAAAAAACTGCCTGCTATCAACAGGTTTTTTTGTGTGTGTCAGTGTGTGTTCTATCCATCTCTAGCGTCTTCTTCTCATCTCTTGTTCCACTGGGTCTTGTCTGGTTCTTGTCTTCAGTTCCTCTTTAGTGATCATGTCATACGATTTCAAAACTTCAAGTCCACACATTTATTAAAGTCGAGTTATTTTTGGTTGGTGTTTTTATTGTTCTTTATGCTTCAGAGATGTACAATAGGATTGATTCGACATTCGGAATTAAGATTTTGTTTCTGTGTTGGTTTTGATTTCTTTTGATCCCCATATACAAGGTATTTCACAATGCAGTGAAAGATTCTTTTGCCTTTTGTGTTCTTACTTTGATATCAATGCTTGTTTCTCCAACAGTGTCTAAATATTGCTGCCAAGTTATATTTATAATTCTACATCTTGCAGTGGTGTTTCTACAAGTGCAGGTTTATCATGGTTTCTTGCGTTTATTCTGATTATCTTCGTTTTCTCGCTGTGAATTTTAGACTCACGTGCCTTGACCTCACATCTCGTATTTTCAGAAGTTTTTTTGTGGTCTGACATTTCTACACGATTGGGTAGCTGGCACCATGCTCAATCCTCCTTAGTCGCTTCTTAGGACATGCGAGGTAGGTTACAGTGTTACTAATCTTTACTCCCATTTCAGGCCCCGGTAACACGCGGGTAATGTGTGTGTATTTGGTACTTACTAGAGTAATCTATTTCTCGATAGTTTTTGCTGCATGCTAATGGCTAGAATGACTGAATTTCTAATTTTAAAAAATGGATCACGTGACTTCCGAGAACACGGTTAAAGCCTCTAGAAAATCAGTAGTCCTATAAATATAAATAAATAACACTGTTTTTAATTACCATTTATTGTCCACAATGAATTACATTACTGGCATGTCATGTGATCAAAACAACACATAACTCTCATGTCATCTCTACCAAGTGCGGCCTAGAAACTACTTCGACTATGGAAACTTCACACTTCATGCTGAAAAGTCATCATTTCGCATAGGAAACAAACATTATACGGAAGAGCATTCGCATGCGACTTAAAATAAGCCACACCCCATAGACATCACGTGACAACATTCTATTCTGGATTGATGCCAGTGTGGCGAAGAAGGACATTGACTTTATGTGGAACGAAAAGCTAATGACACGAATGCAACATTAAGACTAAACATACTCTGGGGATGGATAGGGCACAAAGTGAGGAAATCTATTGATAGCAGTACACGGTAGTCATGATTCTGGAATACCCAGGAATACAGGTAGAAGGAAATAGAAAAACACATGGATTAGAGAATATAAATGAAAGAGATGAAGATGACATTAATATACCTAAAGATAATAGCATCCAACAGGAGGACTTGATATGAGTTTGTTAAGGAATATCCTCCTTTGGAAGCTAAAGGTTAAAGAGTGAATGAACAACATAAAGACTTATGTGCTAGAAGCGCATAGTAGAATAAAGTATTAAATATAATTGATTGATGACACGAAACATGAGCCACATTGTTCAACGTTTCAGAGTACAAAAGAACGTAGACTTGGAATAAGGAAACCACTATCCCTCATAATTATGTCTTTAAAACTTAAGCTGTAGAAAGAAGAGATAACAAGTGAGAGAGATTTACAATGAGGATAAAGATTGGGTAGGCTCGCAAACTGTAATAACATTGATAGAAGTAGGGTCAGGAATTAATTCTCTCTCTCTCGCTCAATCTCTTTCTCTCACCATGTCTCTCTATCTCTCTTTCTTTTCACCTCTGTCTCTCTCTCTATCTTTTCACCTCTATGTCTCTCTCTATCTCTATCTCTCTATATATCTTTCTATCTCTATATATCTATCTATCTCTCTATCTCACTCTCTCTTATCTCTATCTCTGTCTCTCTATCTCTCTCTATCTCTCTCCCAACAGCCGTTACTGTATGATATATAGGGCGATTGAAAAGTAGCTTCATATTGTTAAATTTTTATACCCTCACTTTTATCAACTGGGTATATGTGAAACTAATATCAAAACAATGCACAATAACTGCCATTTTGACTAGTGCGTTTAAAAAAATGTTTTATTTTTGTAACAAAAACAACAGAAAACAAAATAAAATCTAAAATAACAAATAAACTGACGTTAGAAGAGACACACACAATTGCTGCCCGCTAGGAAATCATGTGTTGAGAAAACAGTACATAAATATTAGACAAACATAAAGGTATGTTTTCAGGCACTCCCTCGGGTTTCCCTTCCTTATGTGTTATAAAAGTTGAGAAAACAGGCCTCATGTTGAGCTGTGTGTAATGTTAATGTACCATATCATTGCATGTAACTAAAATGACAGCTTAATGTCTTTACTGTGATTTTTTTCATATACGTTAGCTGGATAGGGGCGAAGAAATAACACTTTAAAAAATAGGATGTGATTTTTCAATCATCTATTAATACTACCAACTCGGCCTTGTGCGCTCGTTTGATCATACAGGGTGTCCCAATAAGTCTGGCTTAATAGGAAACGTACTAAAACGGCAACACAATAGCTTATTCATAAAACTAGCTCACACATTCACAGAACTTACTCAATGTGTTCACTTTTATTTTTCTAATTCCCAAATGTAGACGTTATACCCAGTTAGCATGCACGAGGTGAATGATGTCAGCAGCAATCGTGTACACGCGTCAATAAAGCGCTATGATGCTAAACTTTTGGGACACCATGTAGTCTGAGTCCCAAACGTCTGCCCTGTACACGATACAATAAAAACTTATTTGTTGCAGGTAAGACTTACAACATTTTAAAACAATCTTTAGCGAATATACAACAATTTTATATACGTTATGAGATGTTTTCTTGTAAAAGTAGATTTGTCGCCTGCTTTAGAAAAAAAAATCAAGTACAGGGGGAAATTTTTTATCAATTTTGGTGTCTAGCTATAACCTAAAAACTGTACCGGACTAAAGGAGATAAATTCAGTTTTTTAAAGGTAAAGTGTTCAGTTACAGATTAGTTCTGACAGCAGGTTGTGGAACTGAATGTCTTTACTCAGATTACAGACATGTGAAACTTCACGTCGATACTCAGATTACAGACATGCGAAACTATACGTCGATTACAGACATGTGAAACTTTCTTGTAGCCTCTAGGCCTGCAGTTCGGTAGCTGCTAGATTGCTAGTCTTAGAAACATAAGTTAGCACTCAGCTTGTGAATACCAGAACCCCGAATTTCTAACGTACTTCAAAGGACTGTTAGAATTCATTCAATCATTCAGTCCTGCACCAAGCATTCTCATGTTCTTGCAGCAGTGGTTTCTGTAACAATGTTTTCTACATGATGATGTTGCCAGTTCAATAAATAACCTGACATTAGTCGCCTTGTACCATCTGATTTAAGGGGAAATAGTCCAATTCTTTCTTTGTCCCATCAGAGACCCCCGACAGCCACACGGGGCACTGTTATAATTAGTAGTCAAGCATTAAAGAGCGACAGACCGGATAGCTACACTGCGTAATGTAGTAAAACAGTGCGTGACACTGAATTCATTACGTGACACTGCTTTTGTAGACTATGTCTTTAGTAGTTTAGATAGAGAATAACTCTGGAAATTGATGACAGTTTATGGAGTTTCCTACAAGTTCACCAGCCTGATAACGAAAACAGATGAAGACATGAAATGAAGTATTCTTTACGAAGCACAGCTAAGCATGGAGGCATATCTGGACTCATCCTTATATGACCACCAGCTAAATACAATGCTATAGTACACGGAAGTTGAAAAGTGAGCCTGTCTGTGAGGATAGCTACACCTTCACTGACACTTGAAATCACCCGCACACTTCCAGGGATTCACCCGGTGGTGAAACGTCGAGAACCCAGCATTGCACACTAAGCTTGGCGGAGTCATGTGAGTACCAGACGTAACTCTGACTTTTATCTGGTTGACTGCATGCAGGAGGATCTCACTATGGACCCGTGATAGACAGTGGGAGCTGAGAAGTGGCTCTGTGTAGGACGTGACAATTCCTTGGGAGAGCACACATCTAGAGTACAGTATTTTAGCTCTGCATGTTTGGAGAGCCACCTTGAATGATGAGGAATGCATAGTATGCCACGTGCTTGAGACCAGATGTGATGATCCTTTAAATGCCAGCCAAGCTGGAGAAACTGGAGCTCAAGACTTCAACTCAACACGTTTCGGAATGGCAGAAAGCCAAAGGAAAAGCCTAGATCTACATTGTAGATAATACCAAGGAGTCTTCAACTTGGTATTGACTGCAAAAGAACAAAAAGCTCAGCAGCCCTAGTTAAACTACAACGATATTGTTGCGTGATAAATTCTCGCAACATCGTTTTATTACAATATCTATTTTATAACGCAAGGGCAACAACTGCTTGAAATTTATAGTCACTTTTCTCGGTAAGCATTTGTCTTCTCGCGTTGGTATTGAATGCAGTTAAGTTTTGAGCTGTGGTTTTTTTGCGCTGGACTGCGCATGACTGGTCTTGTTTTTTGGTCGATCGGTTTCCGCCCACCACTAGTGGAGTGAGCGATTTGAATGGCGAAAGAGATGCCTCGTTGAAGAGGGGATCTCCGCTATTTTTTGTTCTGTCAGGGATGTGTAGTCCTCTTAATGGATATTTCGTTTATTCGAGATAATACCTCTAGTGTTTTCCCACATGTCGGGAGGCGTGATATTTCTGTGTATTTCATGAAAGCAAGGTAAATTGACTTTTTCATTAACTCTATCGATTTTGGGTCGTGAGCGATTTCGATTCATAGCCTGTCTTCGAAAGTCGTCGTCACGAGATGTTTTCCCAGCTCACATGTCGCTGTATTGTACTGCATCGGTTGATGCATGTCCCAAGGACCATTACTTGCTACTTTGTTAAATGAACTAGGTTTGGAAAACCTTTATTATCTAGAGGATATTTTTGAGGACATTATTTATACTTCGGCAGACGTGTCTGTCTTGCTGAAGTCAGACTAAGGAGAGTGAACTGATCTCATACATCTGGTTATCTCCTGGCTGTTATAGAAAAGGATGGAGTTTTTCACCTGACTACATTTACAGCACTATGAAATATAACATGCATCTGACTCATCATTGTAATGCTGTCTACCGTCTATTGCTGTATTGAATGTTGCTGTGATAATGACTGTTTGATGTGCCTACATATTCGCGTAACCATTTTGTCACTGTGGCGTCCACAATAAATAATGAAGAAAAACGTCAACGGCTGTTTCAAGAATCATTGACTTTATACGTCGTGAGTTTACTGACGTCCTATGTGGATTGCCCTGTTATTTTTGTATGAACATTGTTTTGACTGAACACATCTGCACACTACACAAAACCAGACATGCGGATACCATCCATCATCATATGGCATCACGCATCATTTGGTGGCCATAAGCTGGTTTGATTCTGGTACCAGCAAACACGGGGTCCCTTACCCACTTCATTTTCAACAAGAATTCATCAGCATCCTTCAAGAAATTAACATTCTTCAATACAGTCAACATCTTCAAAATTTTCAAAGTACTCGGCGTTGCCCGGTAAAAGTCAAAATTTCAACTTTTTGACGGAAACAAGAATTTGACAGTACCCGGCGTTGTTACATGTTGCCGGATAACTCGGACTGCTGTTATCTTTTACGCAAGTCAAGCAAGTTGCTGCTGTCAAGGTTCCAGTGCTGTCGTTTTTGTGAAGGTCAAGTGCCGGTTGAAACGGGTTGTTTTCTGAAGAAGGCCAAGTACCGATTTCCATCAACTTACTTTTGGATTAGAAGGTCAAGTGCCGAAACAACTCAACACACAGTATTTCAGAAGCTCTTGTACCATCGTGTTAGCAGTGGAAGCAGTTCAGATGTGCCATCATCGTTGGAGCTTCGCTCTTTAGGACGTTGATTGACATCCGTTTTTTCTGCTGTTCTACGATTGGAAGCCTATAAGTTAAGTGGCCTGTTTGTATGTAAACTGTGCCCTTATACTTCTGCTGAGTCTTCTGTGTATCATCTCATTCTATATGTTATATGTCTATATGTTATTTGTATATTTATATGTTTATATTTCAGCGGGTTCTCGGTTGGGTGGTGTCTCCGTTAGATTATGCCACGTCATAGAGGTCGTCTATTGTGAGCGTTTTCTGTAGGGTTTGCAAATTTCCGATACTGGAATTTGCTAAGCGACTTCTGTTGCTATTTATGTTAGCTGTGATGACATGTTTTAATATTGTTTTCGTTATTATTTCGCATTCTTTAGTTTTGTTTTGATTTGTTTGTATTTGTTAGCCTACTCTTGTCTATAATTTAGTTTCATACAACATTTTTGTTTATACACTGTGGTGTCATGTATTTTGTTTAATTCTATCGCAGATATCGTCACATTTTTTGTGATATTTCATTAATTTCTGCTTTATTTTTAGTTGATTTCTGCGAACGTTTTTGTATTGTTGCTGATCTTTGTTATTGTTTACATTGTTATTGTTTACATTGTTTGTATTGTTTACATTTTCAATGTTTACATTCTGCATGTGTTTACATAGTCATTGTTTACAGTTATAGTAATTAGTTAATGGGCTATGCTAATGCACTGTTACTACTACACTGATGATAAATGAATGATGAATAGTGTCGTGCACTATTGAATGAGAAGTGCACTTATGATCAAGAATTGAGTGCTGATATTTCATATACAAGTTCTTTGATTGGAGACTTGTTTCCCACAGAGACTGGGATAATATAATGTGATGTGAATATACAAGTGCTTAATTAAGACTTGTTACACTTAGGTTTGAAATAAATTAGTTAATTATTTCAGGTTTTGGACTCATATGTTAGACAACATGTCTACATTTGAGCACTTTATTGAGCAGGGTAAATTGCTTGGGAAGACTGGTGATAAGTTAGAAGAATTTGCAACTGCTCGATATGATAAAGCAATGGAAGCTGAACAAAAGAAACTGCAGATGCAGGTGGATGAAAAAAGATTCCAAATGGAAATGGAAAAACAAAAAAGGGAATCAGAAGCTGAGGAGAGAAAACTCCAGCTACAGCTAGAGGCTGAGAATAAAAGACTTGAAAAAGAGGCTGAAAATAAAAGACTTGAAAAAGAAGCTGAAAATGAAAGACTTCAAAAAGAGGCTCAGGCTGAGGAAAGAAGATTACAGAGAGAGTCTGATGAGAGGAAAGAGAAAGCAAAAATGGAACATGAAGAAAAGGTCTTAGCTTTAGAGTTGGAAAAATTGAAATTGACGAGCATGAGTAATGGTAATGATTCAAACAAGGGTTCATCTTCTGGTAAGGCTAATAATGATACTTTTAAGATTAAGTTACCAACATTTAGTCCTTCCAGTGATGACATAATGTTCTATCTGGACAGATTTGAACAAGCATGTACAGCTCATAACATAGACAAAGCAAAATATGTTTATCAGTTATCAGGGATACTGACAGGTAAAGCTCTAAGTATATTAAATATGGTGGATGAACCTGACAAGAACAATTATGAGGTTGTCAGGGCCGCTTTGTTAAAGAAATATCAGCTTAACGAAGACGGCTATCGTCTACAATTTAAAAACATGTTACCTGAAAATGGAGTTGAATTCTCCGAGTTTATTGCAAGAATACGCATTACTTTCTCACGATGGGTTGAACTATCTAAGACGGAAAAAACTTATGAAGGACTTATGGACTTAATACTTAGAGACAAAGTCATGTCGTCTGTCAATGAGTCTTTCCTTGCTTTCCTTCATGAACGTAAACCTAAAACAATAAAAGAAATGGAAGATTTCTGTTGCCAATACGTAACTGCGCACCCACACATAACCATGGGTAACTCTAAGGTGAAAGAAGGTTTACCAGTTGCTTCGGCAGCTCCGTATGGTCAAAACTTTGCTCGTAGATTCCAACAAAATTTTGATAGAAAGAGTAGCGGTAATTTCTGTCAAAATCATGGAAATCAATTTCATGGTGATTCTTCTTCGAAGAATTGGAGACAACCTGATAGTACTCGTTACTATCACCCTAATAATTATAAGCATTTCAAAAGAGGATATGGTAATAGAGGTTATTCCTGCCGAAGACCTCAGAACCAAACAAATAGATGTTCGCATCAATGTGAACATGATAGTAATCGTGGAAACTGGAATTCGAACCAGGATAACAATTACAATAGAGACAATAATAACTGCAGAGATAATAATAACTCTGATAACTTCAGAGGTAATAATAGTCGGGGTAGATCTCAACACAAAAAAAAGAGATATCAGCAGGCTAATGCTGTACAACAGGAAACTGAGGGAGCCTGTAATCATGTTGTTGATAGTAAAAACTTTGACGCTGTCACTGGTTCTGCTTTTGACTTTGAGAGAGCAAACAAATGCCCCCAATGCAGTACTTTATTCGAACCGGGTACCATAACTACTTTGAGTTGTGGTCACCCACTTCCCGCTCTTCCTGCTGCTGTTGCGCATGACGGGAGGGGTTCTTTAATTCTACATAAGGGTCTTGTTAATGATACTCCGGTCTCACTACTTTTCGATTCCGGATGCACCACTATTGGTGTTAGACAATCGCTTGTAGATCCATCTTGTGCTACAGGAAGGGTTATTAAATGTGTCACATTTGGCGGCACTCTAGAAAAATATCCTACTGCTGTAATTCGCATTGCCACTCCTTTCTTTACTGGAGATGTGCATGCTTGTCTCTTACCTAATCCTATTGCGGACCTTATTATTGGTCGTATTCACGGAGTTAGGGAGTGTACCCCACAGCAGATTGCTGCTTGGGAAGATAATAACATGCAAGCTACAAATGCAGTAGTTACAAGAGCACAAGCTCTACAAACACCCGAAACTTCACTGAATAGTGATAATGAAGTTGATAGCCAAGATAGTCACTTAGTAATCACTCGTGACTCTTTCATAAAATTGCAAGAAGAAGATCCTTCTTTAAAAAAATTCTTCGTTCTTGCGAAGAAAGGTGATCCGAATCAGGATACAAATAGAAAATCTTGGATTGCAATGAGAAACGGCGTACTTGTACGTATGGTACAAGATTCGACTACGTCGGCACATTCGCAAATTCTTGTTCCCAAGAGCATGAGAGTGCAAATATTACAACATGCTCATGACTCGCAATGTGCTGGACATATGGGTTTTGCCCGTACGAAGTCGAGAGTCCTTGCGGCTTTCTTTTGGCCTTTTGTCAATAAGGACATTCGTATTTACTGCCGATCATGCAAGGTATGTCAGGAGGTCAAATCTAGAGGACCACGACATGCTGCGCCTATCCAGGCTGCTGACATTCCTATTCGGCCGTTTCAGAAAATGGCCATAGATATTATTGGCCCTTTTAAGGTCAAGTCGGCCAGAGGACATCAGTTTATCCTTACATGTGTCGATATGTGCACACGTTGGCCAGAGGCTATTCCTCTTAAGAGCATATCTACTACAGATATCGCAGATGCTCTTTGGTTGATATTTTCTCGCTTGGGGTTCCCCAGAGAAATATTGTCAGACCATGGCACTCAACTCATATCTGACACTATGTCACAGGTAATGTCTACCTTACATATTGAACGATCTCTCAGTAGTATCTACCATCCTATGTCTAATGGGTTAGTTGAGCGTCTGAATAGAACGCTCAAGACTTTGCTTGGTAAGATAACTGAAGATCATCCTCAAGATTGGGACAGGGTTTTACCCGCGGCTCTCTTTGCCTATAGAGAAGTCCCTAATGAACACACAGGATTTTCTCCCTTCGAACTTGTCTTTGGCGCGCGTCCACGCGGCCCTATGTCTTTATTACACGATCTCATCACTGCCGATGATATTAGCGATGAAACTCAATCCTCATATGAGTATGTCATTGCTCTTAGACAAAAGATCATTGAGGCATGTAAGCTAGCAACTGCTTCATCAGAAATTGCTAAAGAGAAGGCAAGGCAGTTTGCTAACAAGAATAGATGTCTACGACAACTTTGTCCAGGTGACAAAGCATTCGTCCTACTCCCCAGTAGGGAAAATAGACTTCTTATTGCATGGAAAGGTCCGTATGCAATAGTCTCTCGGATTTCCGATGTTGACTATGTGGTCGATATTGATGGAAAGCATAAAACTTTCCACATAAACATGCTTTCGGAATTTCACGAACGTCCGGACTATTTGCTGCCTATTTTCCAGGCAACGGATGATGCTCCTGCACCTCACGGTCATTATTCATCCCTGTCTGTCATTCAGGATGAGGAAGCTACCTTCTCTGATGTCAACCTTCCCCTTCCAGTGGTTCCATTACATTCCACGGAATCTTGGAAAAACGTTTCTGTTTCTCCTAATCTTTCTGGTGACGAACATCGACAAGTCTCGTCGATGTTACAAACATTTCAGGATGTTCTCACTGACATTCCTGGACACACAGATGTCATAGAACATGACATAATTCTTACCGACAATAATCCAATTAGGGTTAGGCCGTATCCTATTCCTATACACTTTCAGTCGCAAGTGGAAAAGGAATTGGATGAAATGATTCAATTAAATATAATTGAACCATCGACTTCACCATATTCTTCTTCCATGGTTATTGTCCGGAAGAAGGATAAGAACATACGAATTTGCGTTGATTATCGCAAATTGAATCAGGTCACAAAGTTCGACGCTGAACCGATGCCTTTGTTAGAAGATCTACTGATTAGACTTTCTAATTCTAGATTCTTCACTAAACTTGACTTGTCTAAAGGTTATTGGCAAGTGCCTTTAGCAGAGCATGCCAAACCTCTTACTGCTTTTTCTACACCTAGGGGTCTATTTCAATGGAATGTTATGCCTTTTGGTCTCATGAACGCCCCTGCCACTTTCGTTCGCATGATGCGTCGAATTCTGTCACATCGTTCGGATGTCATCGCATACTTAGATGACATCTGTCTCTTCAGTGATACCTGGGAAGATCACTATTTAGGGTTATATGACTTACTGTCCACTCTACGTGAGAATAATTTGACAGCAAAACCTTCTAAAGCTTTTGTTGGTTTTGGTGAAATCTCTTTCCTGGGTCATCGTGTTGGTCATGGTCTCTTGAAGACAGAAGACCACAATACTTCCAAAATACTGAACATCTCTGTTCCTAAAACGAAGAAACAAGTTAGGAGTCTCTTAGGTTTAATTCAATTTTATGGGAGATTTATTCCAAATTTATCTTCGATCATGGCACCTCTCTCAACATTGTTGAAGAAAGGTTCGCCTAATCTGGTCCGTTGGTCTGAAGAATGCCAATCTTCACTAGACCAAATCAAGAATATATTTTCTTCTCCTCCCATCTTAAGATTACCTACTCTTGATAGGACTTTTGTTCTTCGGAGTGATGCTTCATCCACTGGGATTGGAGCAGCACTGATGCAAGAATATGCAAATACTCTGCATCCTGTTATGTACATTTCTAGAAAACTAAATGCGGCAGAGAGGAACTACTCGGTTTTAGACCGTGAGTTGTTAGCGATGGTTTGGTCAATTCTAAAGCTACAAAGATTCCTCCTGGGCGCACATTTCATTCTAGAGACTGATCAGAAAGCTCTTACAGCTATTCAGACTAAGAATTTGAAGAGTTCGAGATCCACTCGATATGCTATAGCTCTTCAACCTTTTCACTTCACGGTACGAGCTATCCGTGGTGCGGATAATGTGATGGCTGACATTTTGTCTAGATGCCCACATGACTCCAACTAATACTTCTGTCCTATATTTCCATATATTACAGAGTCATAACACACCTATATTTCTACAATAGATTAGCACATCTGTACTTACTTTATATGTAC
This sequence comes from Oreohelix idahoensis, assembly GCA_024509875.1. Classification (NCBI taxonomy): domain Eukaryota; kingdom Metazoa; phylum Mollusca; class Gastropoda; order Stylommatophora; family Oreohelicidae; genus Oreohelix; species Oreohelix idahoensis. The sequence continues at coordinate 168,140 of JAMPIV010005315.1, forward strand.
ACACTATCGTGCTTTGTTGTCATCTTCTTCTGTTCGTTTTTTAAGATGATAGAGGAGGACTGAGTAGTTAATATAAGGGCCGTTAGTTTACTAAACAGCCACAATTATTAATAATGTATTGTACCTTATGAAGCATATTAGTTATTAATTAGCATTATATTGCTTGTACTTTCTCAGAATGTCATTGTTGAGCTGAGGACTTACCTTACTAGTATCAAGCATGACGAGTTCTAGATTGTGTACTTACCCTCGGAATACCAGAGCATATGTCCTGGATCGTCATGTAGTTTAACTTTACTATGTACTTATGTCATTACATGTCAAAGAATGTACTATTTAAATTTTCCTATCAGATTTGTACATCCATTTTTAAAGACAATATTAGAGTATGCTGTTTAATGATGATTATGGTAACTTGCATACGTATATTGTGTTTACATGCTAACGTGATGTGTGTTGGTGACACCTCCCCGATGTGAATATTTTTTGAGACATATTTATTTTTCTGTTGAGGTATATCCCAGACACTCTATATTTAGCCTCATGTTAGGCAATTTAATTAATTATCAGCGCATAATTCGTGCGTTTTGAGCCGCTTATCGCATGCTCTTTGATATTTAAAAAAAAAAATATGTTCCACATTTTTTTTTTTATCGGGAGGAGGTGGTGATATGTTGCGTGATAAATTCTCGCAACATCGTTTTATTACAATATCTATTTTATAACGCAAGGGCAACAACTGCTTGAAATTTATAGTCACTTTTCTCGGTAAGCATTTGTCTTCTCGCGTTGGTATCGAATGCAGTTAAGTTTTGAGCTGTGGTTTTTTTGCGCTGGACTGCGCATGACTTGTCTTGTTTTTTGGTCGATCGGTTTCCGCCCACCACTAGTGGAGTGAGCGATTTGAATGGCGAAAGAGATGCCTCGTTGAAGAGGGGATCTCCGCTATTTTTTGTTCTGTCAGGGATGTGTAGTCCTCTTAATGGATATTTCGTTTATTCGAGATAATACCTCTAGTGTTTCCCACATGTCGGGAGGCGTGATATTTCTGTGTATTTCCTGAAAGCAAGGTAAATTGACTTTTTCATTAACTCTATCGATTTTGGGTCGTGAGCGATTTCGATTCATAGCCTGTCTTCGAAAGTCGTCGTCACGAGATGTTTTCCCAGCTCACATGTCGCTGTATTGTACTGCATCGGTTGATGCATGTCCCAAGGACCATTACTTGCTACTTTGTTAAATGAACTAGGTTTGGAAAACCTTTATTATCTAGAGGATATTTTTGAGGACATTATTTATACTTCGGCAGACGTGTCTGTCTTGCTGAAGTCAGACTAAGGAGAGTGAACTGATCTCATACATCTGGTTATCTCCTGGCTGTTATAGAAAAGGATGGAGTTTTTCACCTGACTACATTTACAGCACTATGAAATATAACATGCATCTGACTCATCATTGTAATGCTGTCTACCGTCTATTGCTGTATTGAATGTTGCTGTGATAATGACTGTTTGATGTGCCTACATATTCGCGTAACCATTTTGTCACTGTGGCGTCCACAATAAATAATGAAGAAAAACGTCAACGGCTGTTACAAGAATCATTGACTTTATACGTCGTGAGTTTACTGACGTCCTATGTGGATTGCCCTGTTATTTTTGTATGAACATTGTTTGACTGAACACATCTGCACACTACACAAAACCAGACATGCGGATACCATCCATCATCATATGGCATCACGCATCAAATATCTACAGAAATGTTTTTTCCAGGAAGGGTACTGGAAATGGTCATATGACCTTATTGTCATAGAATGGATTGGGGCGACCCCTTCTTCTTTCTAAGCTCTGTTTCACTACGGCAGTAGTCGGTACATTTGTGGTACGGATTTTATTGCATGCTTTCAATTGTCGCACTTTTTTCCTTTCTTTCTCTGCTAAGTAGCAGATATTTGACATTGTCAAATCATTTTGACACTCCTTGTTGGTGATAATGCATCGCGTTTGCCAGGGTGCGGCAAAGTTATGCTAAGATTAGGCCCGGGTGCGCGACAGAAAAGAGATTAACCGTCTGTGCGACACATTTGAGACGGACACGTATGATATAATCATTTCCTGTCCACGACATTACTTTGTAAGGAAGTAATAAGTGTAACGTCTGACACACGTTGTCGTATGAGTTTAACGACATGTTTGTGAGTTCGTACACAGGGCAATCGGATGTTTTCAGGCCATTTTCAGAAAGGTAATGTTTGAAAATTTGCACTAGATGAGTCATGCAAAATATTCAAATCAGAGCGGGGTAGGACCGTGAATATAACCTGATGTTTCAGTCAGTCTAGTTCCCTGTGAGATTCACGCTGCCAAAGATACCAGACTTCAGAATTTCCATTTATCAGACCGGACACCTTTTATTGGAGTATTCACCAGGACTTACAATTCAGCCCAGGAAATCTCTAACATTTTAAATAAGGAAAACCGGAATATCTGAGGAAACTGAAATACACGGAGTCAGAGAGGGAATTATCTTATTAAAGAAACGACATCCCAGACGCGTGTAAGAGGCCGATTCCAGTCTCTTTTATTAATCTGAGCAAAAAGTCTATGAGCCAGGATTGGCGTAAGTTGTGATTTTACATTCTATATTTTATTACTAACATGTGAACTAACATATATATGCTGATTTTAATATGTGAAAATCGCTAGTGGATGTCCTAGTCATTTGAGGCTGGCAACCTCAGCGTACAGAATGCTGATTTCATGAACCACCATTGCACGGGCTGGTGATTGCTTTATTGCTAGTTTCTTAAAGAGAACTAAAAGCATAAAGTAGTCCCAGGTTCCTTAAGGAGCAGGGAGGAAAAGATGAAAGAAATGAGGTACATTCTTACAGTTTCAAACCAGTGTAAATGTCGATGTTAACATATGCACTTTAAAAGTAATGGAAGTTTCAAACTTTTCAAATCAGTGTAAACATAAATAAAAACATATTCAATTTATATTGTGAACACTTTTCAATCAGTGGAAATGTAAATGTAAACATATTCTATCTTTACTATTAACCTTTTCATTTAAATGTAATGTAAAGCTAAAGCTATCCAGTTTAAATGTAAAGAAAGTTTTATCCCGAGGGATTAAATTTAATTCCCATCGAGGGTAAATTCTGAGATAAATGATTCTAGAATTAACGTGCTCAGCCAAATGCAGCGTAGTTTTCGCTTATCTGAATATCTTGTGAATTTTCCTTTGTGGTAGAAGCGTCATTAACCTTCTATATACATATCTGCCAAGAGTAATCTTGTGCGAAGGTAGATACCTTTGAAGCCCATATTAGATACTCTTGAGTTTTGGCCACTGTTGGACCACTGCTGCAAAGCAGAGGAGGCAATACCGTCACACTTATAGGGGAAGGTGACCACCAGTAGCAATAGCTAGACCCCTTCTAGGCGGGGAGTCCGGCGCACTCACAGCCTGGCGGGACTACACGGGATGAGCACCACTTTGTTCATTTTGAATTCGTGACCTCATCATAAAGCGAAGTACGTTGCACTGTTTCGTTAAAACCTGTAACCCAGTGCATCCGATTTCACTAAGCATTTCAGTCGGGTGGCCTTCCTTAGCCTTTGACTGTCCTCAGCCTACCTGCAAGGAGCAGGTAGTTTGAAATAAGTTTTTCCTTCTCCTAGATGAATTACCATCCAAGGCTTACGAGCTTCATCTATCTTAAGCATTCTCGTTTTAGAGCGCCAGAGACTCGCTCTTCACCCCTTCTCCTGATAGTTAAAACAGGGCCACTACGAGAAGGCCAGGAGCTGGACTTTGCTGTCAGAGGCCTTGTATTGCGAATGCCTTCGGAACATTTAAACTAAAGTGAGAGCTCATCTTTAACTCAACTCCTGGCTATGACAGCACTTTGGACATTGTAACTCATTTAGGGTATGCGATCGAGGCAATATTATTACTGTACTACTTCTGTATGAAGAAGAATTCATGTTCTGACAACGATACCCTCAGTATATTTGGTTTGTCTTCTTTGTGGTTTGCTCTCAAGTAACCTTATCTATCTTTCTTATAAAGTTGGAAATCTGTCTCAATTGTATTAATCCCCTATACAGTTTCTTCCTTACAAGGATTATGAAGACTATACTGTCAAACTGCTACTATTATGGAGCAGCTATTCTTGGAAGACATGTTCTACTGTTTGCTTGTCTACTGCATGAGAGCACATATTTGTCTCCTAGATGTTTATTATGTTGAAGAGATGGTATTTGAGACCGCAATGGCTGGTCCGCTATCTCAGCATTTTTAATCAATCTCTTCTTGATAAGTAATAAAGGAAACCCGAGTCCCGTGAACAGTAAATAAATAAATAAAGGTAAATAACAGACACTCGTTGGACATAAAGAGTCAACAGACAACAGAAATGAAAATATATGTGATAGACTTACCGGGAATCGAACCTAGGCCCAACCAAACGGCGTCACCACCTTGCAATGAAAGTACATCGTGAAAGGACGCTCAACCAATTTTGCACCCCAAACGAGTGCCTGTTAATTACCTTTATTTATTTATCTTCTTAGTAAGGAGGAGTATGCTTTTGTTATATTGTGACGAAAGTGACGACCTCTTCACGATCTCGGTTTCACTCCGACAGGATCAGAGACATATCTTGTACTGATTTTTATTTGTGTACTTTTAAAAGTACTAATTTCTTCTCATTATCGGCTAAGGAGCAAGTAGTTTGTGTGTTCGAATATTTGTGACCCTCCTTGCAGATAATGTTCATCCCAGCCTGCGAGAAGCAACAAGATACGATGAGCGCCGGCGTGTTTAGATTAAACCGCTGATAAGCGACTCGTTTGTTAACAAGCTGGGCAAACACGGAGCTTTTGCGTACTCATACGACAGATAACGAGATTACTGTCTGTGTGACACATGTGGGCAGACAAGTGTGACATAATCGTTTCCGGGTCATCATTGATACACCAACATTACTTTTAATAAAGTAATGAATATTACAGCTTACCCATGTTGTCACGTATGTTTACCGATCTGCCTGTGAGAGTGTATGCAAGGCATCAGATGTCCGTATATGGCAATACGTGACTTTTGCAGGCACGCACCTTATTTCACGTGGGACTATTTGATTCATAACAACAATGCGTGGGAAGATAGGAATATAGTCTGACCATTTCACAGTTTTATTTCACTGTGAATTTCACGCTCGCCAAGACTATATCAGACCTCGCCAGAGTGAAGATTAGATTCATAATTCCTTTTTTTAACCGAACCTTTCATTGGAGAACCAAATAAGACTTACAAAGCACAGGAAATCTCTACATTTTAATAAGAAACACCGGGACTAGGAAACAGAAGAAAGACACGGAGTCAGAGGGAATTGACGTTAAAATTAACGACACCCCAGACGCGTGTAAGAGGCCGATTCAAGTCTCTTTTATTCATCTGAGCAAAACAAAAAGTCTGTGAGTCAGGATTGGCGTAAGTTGTTATTTACATTTCATATTTTATTACTAAGATGTTAACTAACATATATATGTATATATTACCATGTGAAGTTTAATGGGTGAAACTCGCTATTGGATGTCAAAGTCATTTGAGGCTGGCAACCTCAGCGTATAGAATGATGAGTCATGAACCACCACTGCACGGGGTGGTGATTGCTTTATTGATAGTTTCGTAAAGAGAACTAAAAGCATAAAGTAGTTCCAGGTTCCCTATGGAGCAGGGGAGGCAATACTGTCACATATATATTAATCTAGGTTTACTTTATGCCGCCAACCCCCCTTTCTTTGAAGCTATTCTAAGTACTGCTTTTATTTCTACATATGTGTATTGTCTTCAGTCTAAATTATGCTTGATATTTCCATGCCAAGTCTATCTGCCTTTTCATTTCCATTTAGGGACTCCAAGATGCAGCAATAGTGAATGCAGTCAGCGACCCATAGCTGTACTGCTTGCATCAGGACCAGCGAACCAGAGCTGGTCAAGACCGCACTCCACCTCCACGTGGTGGTCCTGGAAACAGTCTGCAGCAGTGCAGTCTGGCTGAGCGAGTGCGGATCGCAATGGGAAGGCAAACCCGGTCCCTAAAAAATGCCGTGCTGAAGTCGGATGTGTCGACCGAAAGGTGCAGATATCACAGCTTAGGCGTAAACAGACACAACGCAACCACCGTCCTTTTCAGGGCGAACGAAGAAGAAGAAGAAGAATTTCCATTTATATTGCAGCTAACAGTGTTGTAAACGATCTCTCTTTATTCCTTTATGTTTTACCCGCTCTCTCTATTACAAGGTTCGTCAACGCAGCACATCCGCAGTGTCACAGAATGGCCGTGCTAATCATTTTATTGTGTTCTATCAGTCTTCTATTCCGTATTATGCATTATTTTTATTTCTTCATTAACCCATATTTTCTATCATATTGAACGCATGACTCAGGTTTCATGTCATTTCGCGTGACCGATCCTGGGTAGAGATAACGTACAACCAACCCAGGAACGTGTCTCGCTCAAATGACAATCGGAAGGTAAACATTATTGACGACAGGAAAGTTACCTTACTTACCAGAGAGAATGGACCCTCGTGTTTGTCAATATTCGTAATAACAAATTAAACTGAAGGTTTGTTATGAAATACAGACATTAGTAATCTAAACAGGGAAGTGCCCATACCTTATATTGGAGGCGTTTGAAATTACCTGTGTCTGCGGAATTTCATGATATAAGGGACGAGAAGATATACACTAAAATCAAACGGTTAGGTTTGCGTGGCCTGACATTATTCGGATTATCTCTTGCGCCAGACGTCTGTAAATAACCCGATTATACGGGGTGGGTTGTAACATACATTTTATCATTTTATATTTTACATTTGACATGCTTAACCCGCTGGTGGTTGTACACGTTCATACGAGGCCGGCAACCTCAGAATATAAAAATGATAGTCATGAATCACCACAGCAAGCGCTGATGACTGCTTTATGCTGGTTCTCTCACAGAGAACCAAAAGCAGAGGTAGCCCCAGGCTCCAAGTGGAGCAAAGAGTGGATGATGAGGACATCATGATGCATATATTTATTAAATTAATATTTTAATAAGTTTTTATGTATATTTAAACATATGTTCACCAGGCAAATGTAGATTTCTGCTGTTCAGCCACATTTTCCCCCGTCAGATTACCTGAATTAAGGATGATTTTCATCCTATCCACTGGGGTTATCATTAAAATTCTTCTATAATTGTTCCTCAGGAGAATATCCAAGGGTAAAGTTTCACAATGTTACGAACAGAAGTATTCTAACAAAGCTCAATCAGTTTTTAGTCAATAAACACTCAGGAAAGTGTTAATTGCACAGATTGCAACATCAGGTCACATTGTTGTAAAAAAGTAGAAATTTCATTTCTACATCAGAAAGATGGGAATTATAATATTATTTACACATAAATGATTGTTGGTAACTGCATCTTGTGCATAATTTAAATATTATATTATCAATAAAAAATATTATTAGTTAATAAAATGTAAAATGCAAGGTAGAATGGAGGCTGAATAAGACGCAGATGAAACAGTAGGTAAATTTGAAAAAAAATATATAAATATTCTTTCCTTGCCGAGTTGCCCCTCTTCTGAAGATACAATCCATAGGAAAACACATAATCCATAGGAAATCACAAAAGATCACTTTTTATAAATATATTCACACAGGGGCCTATGTATAAACATTATTTTATAATTAAATCCTAAGTAAAAAATGTAACAGAAAAAAAAGTCCCTAGCATTAAAAAAAAATGAAAATTTCAAATTGTAAGCCCTATCAAACATATCAGAAAAGAGAAAAGAATATTTTATTTACACAGCTTATTCATATCTAGGCAGACCCTATATATATTGTTGCTTATGATAAGCTACAAAGCAATTTTTTGTACAAAGGTGGGGTCTGCCCGTGCATTCTATACACACAAAGCGTGATCTACGACGCTGCCTTCCATTGGCACTACAATGAACACAGGCTCTGTCCTTTCCATCATATTCCACTAGATGTCTGGCTCCAATCATCCGTTCCACTTCATTTCCTTTCATGGAGCGTTTAGAATTTTTGGGTGGACAATCTATTATACCGTCTGGTGTCAGCTGAGCAGCTTCTTTGGACAGATCCTCAATCAAACTCTGTTTAAAATCTTGAAGTGTTAACTTCCTTTTTGTTGTCGCACCTTCCTGACACAAATTGTATAGGATGTGGGCATTTACGAATGTTACTTCAATCATCCAGTGGTAAATCGTCTTCCACCACTTTCTGGTTTTACGGTTGTGCACACTGTAGTAACCAACCATTTGATCCATGCGGTCGCAGCCATTCATACACATATTGTAGTCATCAACTATCTTTGGCTTTGTAACTTTGGTTAGACCCTTGCCCTTCTCAACCGTTGTGACAGCTGATTTTGTTGAAACAAGTATGCAAGGCTTGTTAGCTTTTTTTTATCTGTCCAGGCAACACATAATGTTGTATTTTCCGAGTCCAAAACCCATTTCATCTCTTGATGGCCAAGCTTGAGATTTTTTATTTCAGGAGAGAAGCCGACACGGTTGACATTCAGGGTTCCTGTATAATTATAACTGTGTGCAAGCAGATATTCAATCAGAGCTTTGGATGAATAAAATCTATCAGCAAAAATATCATGTCCTGATCTCAGTGGCTTCAAAAGAGTGCCGAATACTTTCACGGCATGAGCAGAACTGGGATCTAGACTAGGATCATAGGCTGTATTTTTCTCAAAATAAATGTTCAAATTGAAAACATAGCCTGTTGCTGAATCACACAGTCCAAATGTTTTGATATGGTATTTGTGAGGCTTGGTTGCATTGAACTGTTTGGGCCCAAACCTACCTTTCCATCCTATAACCATCTCATCAATACAAACATCTTCAAATGGATAGAAAGCATTCTGAAATTTGGTCAATAGCTTCTCAACAAATGGCTCAATTTTAGCTGCGTCCTGATCTTCTGGTGCACAAACATGCAGCATACTCTGATAAATAGTTTGAAAACGGTTTCTCGAAAACATCTCGTGGTACCAAGGTGTATAAAAATTTCCTGCAGCGCGCCAGTAGTCCTTGATTTGTGGTCTTCGATCCAGTCCCATCGCAATCATTACAGCTGTAAACTTGAGCCATTCATAATAAGTGAGTGGTGTCCATGAAGCAAATAATGAATACTTTCTATGTGGGTTGTTTGTTTCAACAACTTTTGCAGTATAGGAATTAATGCTGGTTATCAAAGTGCTAACAACAGCATCATCCATGTAAAATTTTAAAAAATCAAGAGGTGTTTGCAAGCTATACAGAGCTGGATTTATGTTCTGTCTTGTCTTGCGAAAAGTAAAATTTGCTTTAGTTTCTCCAGTCGCCACTGAATGCCTAACCGCGTTGTTTGTATTAGGCTTCTAACAAAATCAACATTCCCATCCCTCCTGATTCTTTTTCTTTTTGGCTCGGATATATTACTTGAATTTATTACAGTCTGATTACATTCTCCTGTATCCATAACTTCATTATCTACATCAGACCTCCTATTATCTTCCTCGGTTTCCGAGGAGTCGATATCAGGCTCCTGCTGAAAATCGTCGTCACTGCTATGCTGTGCATAAATACTACATTCAGAATCATTATCACTATCAAAAATGTCTTCAAATAACTTCCTAGCTTGATCTGACGTTAATCTTTTAGGTCTTTTCGAAGCAGTGGGCGTGGCCATTTTATCAGAGAAAATATTCGTTAAAAATTGCTTTAAAAATCTTAAATTAATATCACCACAAATTCACATTCGCTCTTAAACACACGAGGTATTTAAAAGAATGTACTTCCTGTCGGAAATGACGTTTTGGGTTGTTAAAATTAGAAAACAGCTCTAGAAAGGAGCAAAAGATATGAAATCCGATTTAACATCAAACCTCCCATTATCATCATCAATTTTCAATGACTCGACATTAGGATCTGACTAGCTTCCACTACTATTTGAAGAACTGTGAATTGTGAATTATTTTCACTTTCTAGAATTTCTTCAAATAAATTCTAGCTTGCTTTGACGTTAATTTGTGAGGTCTGCCAGAAGTAGTGGGCGTGGTCATTTTATGTAATGAAATATGTACTAAAAAAAAAATTAAAAATTAATAATTTAAAACAGGACACGTTGTATCTTTCAGAGCTAAAGTCCAAAATGGATGGCTATACTTTAAGAAAATAGCATTTTTGGGTTGTTGACATTAGAAAACAGCTCTAGAAAGGATCAAGAGATACGAAAGCCGATTTAACGTTGATCGCGCCAAATGGCTCTAGAAGGAAGTACGATGTATCGGCTCTTGGGACTTAAAAAGTTAATCTTGCCAAAAAAATAGAACTCACCACACAAACAAACCACCCCCTGAACAATTTCGGTGAAGAAAACCCCACATTTTGTTCTATCCATCAAGTTCCCTTATTTATTTACTCATGTTCAAGAAATAATTGATTATTAAATTTGTTATACGTATTTACCAATCAATAGTTGATTTAATTATTACAGAGAGAAGTATACACGTATGAATCAGTTATTTTAAATATAAATACATCAGAGCTACTCAAGGAATATTTTACTGAAAAATTCAGTTGGTGCCTCCGAACGAGCTAATAGATCTTTCTCTTCATAGGAGTGGCGGGCAGATGCAAAGGTCACAGTAGCCTGGAAAATGTCAGCGTTGTGATTTATTTCTAAAATATCATACGAAGACTCCCTAAAATAGAAGCATCAACCTTCTATTTACAACTCAGTGAAGAGTAGTCTTGAGCAAAGGTAGATACCTTTAAAGACCCTCATTGTATACTCTAAATTTTGGCCATTGTTGGACGACTTTCACATCAGCGCAGGGGAGACAACCCGTGATATGCAGTCATTCCTCCTTACCCCCACCCCCAAATGGACGCCAACCAGCTTCTCTTTCATCTATCAATTATCTACTGCTGATTGTGGACCTGGCGCTAATACCTGCATAACTGGGGATGAGTCAAAGTGATGAAGGAATGTTGTTAAAAAGAAAGTAACACGTCAATATAATTTTCTCTGTTGTGAGATACATGTGCACAGGGCCGGATTGAGGCTAACTGATGCCCTAAGCACAGCCCAACAGTGGTGCTTCCCTCAACCTTCCATTGCTCAACTGACAAGACATTAAGACTCAATAAGAGCTGAAGGTGAATTAAGAGATTGAAAAATTCAGTTTTCTTCCAGGCCAGGCCCCACAACTATATTTAAAAAAAAACACTTTTTATTTTAATTTTAATTTGATTTAACACCAAATAGAGTGAGCAATATTAGCAAATTATTTACTTATAACTAGGGAAACACGGCAGATAAGGGCAATTAAAAAAAATTCGACTAAAGTCAAAAGTGGCAGTGAAAGAGTCAAGGGCATGGTAGCTAGGGGAAAAACTGTGTGGTGCCCCCCTTCCCTTAGTGCCCTAAGCACGTGATTATTTTGCTTAATGGTTAATCCAGCCCTGCATGTGCATATATATATATATATATATATATATATATATATATATATATATATGTGTGTGTGTGTGTGTGTGTGTGACAGGGGCTAGGTGTAGTTGCGTTGAACTTATGTCGATGTGGCTACCTAACACCCAAGACCCATGCACTAAGAAAATTTATTAAGGATCGTTTGACAGGGGTTGCAATTATTGGTTGCTTGCAACCCTCTCAGCAGCAGACGTAACAATTCAAGCAACACAAAGCCTTATACAGATCAACATTTAATACTACCGAACACCCAGACAGTGTTCATAGACTTTCTGAAAGAAACAATATATAAAACAATGTCTAAGTGAAAATCAATAGCATGGATAATAACATTTACCATACAGAAAACATGCGCCCACCTGATACCCTCAACTATCTCACACACTCATGCATATCGCCCATTGAGACTAGTATGGTGTTGTGCATGAGGCTGACAATCTTACCGTGTAACATCGGTTGCTACCGAAATCACTACTGCAAGAGCACACACTCAACTATCACACACACACACTCATGCATGTCGTCTAGCGATACTAGTATGGTGTTGTGCATGAGGCTGGCAATCTCACCGTGTAACATAGGTTGCTACCGAAACCACTACTGCAAGAGCATCTGAATGCTTCATGCGTAGGCAAACCACACTGGTGGCCCCATGCTCCCTCAGGAGCGGAGAAGAGAAATATATATCTCCAAGTCAGCCCACGTGCTCTCACAAACCATTCTTCACATAACAATAATTAAATAATAAACAACTGGACATAAAATAATATTCTTCAACTACATGTACCCAAATACTCTCAATAATGAGAATAAACTACTACCTCTCAACCGACCCACATCAATACTCGTTCCCGTACTCTGAACATGTCGTAAGTGACGACTGGTGCGCCTGGCCACAAGCGTGTCATATATGACTCCTGATGAGATTGGGGACTCATCACATGAAACACATTGTTACAGAAACAACCACTGTAATAGCATAAAAATGCTTCTTGTGGGCTTGTGGTGGACACCAGCCGCATTGGTGTTTCCATGCTCCACAAGGAGCAACCAGAGAAACACCTGTCTCAACGTGCTTTACGCACAAAGGAGTGGCTCTAATCTCACCAGAAATCTAAATGACTATTCTCACTTCAAAGTAACCCACCACAGATATACAGTAGAATAATCAATAATCGTGACATACACTTAATGCTCTTACACTAAAGAATAAAATATAATTATTCTTAACTTTAACAAAACTAGAACTAAAGTCATCACCACGTGGCCCCCCGGCTGCCATCTTGAAAACAGTTAATATCATCTAAATTCCAGTAATAGATCGCTTCTCTGCCTGATTTCATGTATGAAATAGTTTCATACTATATTTGTCTTTCTGATGAAATGAAATAATCGCTCTTAAACTTTCACATATGTGATTTGGACTTAATCGTGCCTAATAAAACCTATCCCTTAATCTATCACTCATTTATATTTCAAGACTAAATTATCAGGTCTTGGAAACACATCAATTTATTTATTTCATTAACCATTAAAACAGACACGCTCAATATAATTCTAAAGCTACAGCGAAATAATGGTAATTTCACTAGGAAATAAGCTAATCTACTTTTAAATCAAACTCACGTGTCATGTCTCTGTTCTACCCACACAGGGCGCCTAGTATCTTCGTTTTCTCTTGTCTGGACTGAATTTTCAAAAAAGGCCTGTTTGCCGCTCGCTATCTCTTTTATAAGCCCTCGGTCGAATCACTCAACTTAATCCGCTGCGCGTATTAATTGCGCCACGTAAATAACACACGCGATTATCGCTCTAGAAATAGCGAAAAACACAAATATAACACAACTAATTTGTAGGCTTTATTGTGGCCTTATAATAAATCTTCTTCTTTAAGATAATGTGGTGAAAAGGCACTAAACCACAGAGACAATATGGCTGACAAGATGGGTGAACCACGGAGACAATATGACTGACAAGATGGCGCGGTCACACACACACACATATATATATATATATATATATGTGTGTGTGTGTGTGTGTGTGTGTGTGTGTGCTTTCTTTTGAGCTATGTAGTAAGTATGTGATAAGCTCTTTGTGAATGCGAAGTCCAAGAAATTATCCTCACCTTGACTCTGTCTGCTCGTCAATTGATGCTACTGGTCTTCTTCTTTTACGTCTACTGTTGTCTTTCTATATCTGACTCTCTGACTCTCTGACTCTCTGACTCTCTGCGTCCTTGCGCTTTAAGCTGTAACTAGCTATGGTCAAATCTCAATCTTTCTACGTTTTTCTTACAGCCAGTAATTCCAATTTTGCACCATCATCTACCCTCTAAGACAATCATAATACAATTGTTCCCGCCATTTCTCTGTGTCCTCTTGTCATTGAAGCTGTTATTTCTGTTGCTGTTATTTAATCGACGTCAAAAATAAATTTCAACAGTTATTGACAGAAAGCATGGAGCAGTATAGAAGAGAAAACCCAGAAGAAAAAGCAACCGCAAAATGGGAATGTTTAAAAACAAGCATACAATCAGCAAATGCAAATTTACCTAAAAAGGAGTCTAAGAAAAATCAAATTTGGATGACAGATGACATCTTGAATAAAATGGCAGAAAGAAAGAAAGCAAAAAACACTCCAGAATATAAAACAATTGACAATGACATACGTACTATGTGTAGAGAAGCAAAAGAACGGTGGATAGAAACAAAATGTAAGGAAATAGAAGACTTGGAAGCAAAGCACATGACAAGAGATATGCATGAAGAAATAAAGAAATTATCAAATCGGTCGCGGTTTGCACAAGGAGGAAGCTGTATCAAGAACAAAAATGGTGTAATATTACTTGATGAGAAAGACATATCAAACAGATGGGCAGAATACGTAAAAGAACTATTCGAAGACAACAGAGGTAAAAAACCATCATCAGATTCTAATGAAGGCCCAAACATTCTCAGATCAGAAGTAGAGAATGCCATTCATATGATACAAAAAGGAAGATCAGCAGGCATGGATAACATAAAAATTGAAATGATAGAAGCTCTGGAGAGCTTTGGTATAGATACAATCACAGAAATATGCAACGATATATACAATACAGGATATTTACCACACGACATCAGTTTTTATAACATTGCCCAAAAAACCAAATGCAACAGAATGTTCAGACTTCAGAACAATCAGCCTGATGAGTCATGCAATTAAGATACTTCTCAAAATCATACAGGAAAGAATAAAAAGTAAAGTAGACAGCGAAATCCAAGAAGAACAGTTTGGTTTCAGACGGAACAGTGGAACAAGAGAGGCAATATTTTGCCTAAGAAGATTAGCAGAAAAATATACAGAGGTCCAAAAAAGTATGTATATGTGCTTCATTGACTATAAGAAGGCTTTTGACAGAATCCATCATGAGAAAATAATTGAATGCCTCAAAGACATAGGTATTGATGGAAAAGATATAAGAATACTCAGCACCTTTATTGGGAGCAAACTGCCACAGTAAGATCGGGAAGGAATTATTCACCATACATAGACATAAAAAGAGGTGTCAGACAAGGTTGTGTGCTGTCCCCCTGCCTATTTAATTTATACACCGAAAAATGTTTCAAACAGATACAGGAAATACCAGGACTGAACATCAGTGGAAGGTCAATAAACAACCTTAGATATGCAGATGATACCGTGTTGTTAGCTGAAAGCGAACAGGAGTTACAAGAACTAGTGAAGCAAGTGAACAGTATAAGTCATGAATATGGACTCGACATTAATAGTGAGAAAACAAAAACTATGATAATTAGCAAAACAGACGATAAACCCACATTAAAGATAAGCGTAAATGGGAAAATCTTGGAACAAGTCAAGAGCTATGTATATCTTGGTCATATAATAACAGAAGATGGCAGATGTGAAACAAAAATCAAGAAGAGAATAGGAATGGCAAAAGCTACATTCAACAACATGAAACATATACTGACATCCAAACAGTTATCTCACAAATTAAAACTGAGAATCATAAAGTGTTATATATATTCTGCATTTCTGTATGGTACAGAAACATGGACGATGAATAAACATTTGGAAGAAAGAACTGAGGCTCTTGAAATGTGGATATATAGAAGAATGGGGCGTATCTCATGGAAAGAGATGAAAACAAATAAGGAGGTCCTAGAAAATCTAGGTATGAAAAGAGAACTAATGAGAGAGGTCAAAGTTCGGCAGCTAAAATACTTTGGCCACATAAAAAGGCATAACACCTTGCAGAAGACCATAACAGAAGGGAGAGTTGAAGGCAAACGTGCAAGGGGAAGACAGCGCTATAAGTGGGAAGATAACATCAAGAGATGGACGGGAAAGAGTCTTTCAGAGTGTACCACCAAGACAAGAGACAGAAGACGTTGGAGATCCATTACAGCCAACCTTCGTTGTGGAGATGGCAACTGATGATGATGATGATTTCTGTTGTCACAGCCAGTGGCCTCCTACTTTCAGTTATACATTAATGCACTGAGTTATCTCGCTTGCTATAAACTGCCTATTCCCTAAATTCATCATCATCATTATCATTTTACTATTCGTTCCTAATGGAGCATGAAGCCGCTACTCCATCTGGCTTTCTTACAGGAAGCTTGCACTAAAGATTCACATTCTCTTGCAAAGGTGGTCTCAGTAGAAATTTGTTTTACATGATGAGGTTGCTAGCCTAAAGCACAACCTCATATCAGTTGCCTTGTACGACATGCTTGAGGAAACAGTAGTCGTATTATTGAGACCCCCGATAACTGCACGGGGCAACAATCATTACAGCACACTAATGAGCTGAGTTATATACAGATCGTCATTAACTATATATTTCCAACAATCATTACAGCACACTAATGAGCTGAGTAATATACAGATCGTCATTAACTATATATTTCCAACAATCATTACAGCACACTAATGAGCTGAGTTATATACAGATCGTCATTAACTATATATTTCCAACAATCATTACAGCACACTAATGAGCTGAGTTATATACAGATCGTCGTTGACTATATATTTCCAACATTCATTACAGCACACTAATGAGCTGAGTTATATACAGATCGTCATTAACTATATATTCTACTGGACAAAAGTTAAGGGCCGCCATTCAGTTTAGACCAGGTTTATATAATTCTTCGTGAGCAGGGTCGATTTTCCAAATGTCCGGTAGCTTGAAATCTCTCAAGAAGTCTCTGAATGGTAGAGTGGGACACTGCTAAACGTCTTGCAACATGACGAACAGATTGACCGTCCTGAATCCATGCCATGTCTCGACCACGGTCTACAGTGCTGGGACTTCTCCTTGGTGGCATGGCTAATGCAGTGATCATTTCGACCACTTGTCATACTGATTTATTGCATACCAACGGTGAACACTCTTTACCGATGATCATTTTCCACGTGCATTCAAATTGAACTCACTTTTTCACCTTTTGAACTAGTGGGGCGTGTTGCAAAAACCACGAGTTTTTGCAGCAACAATGGCAATTTTCACGTGCGGGTTAAAGTGACCCAGTTTTTGGACATTTAAAAAAAATTAACCTAGTGCACACAGAAATGTATACACATTTCTCTGAGCTCAGTTTTAATGACATTTTCACTTGTCTTTACAGTTTGCCAATCAATTATATAAACCTTGTCCAAACTGAATGGAGGCCCTTAACTTTTGTCCAGTAGTTTATTTCCAACAATCATTACAGCACACTAATGAGCTGAGTAATATACAGATCGTCATTAGCTATATATTTCCAACAATCATTACAGCACACTAATGAGCTGAGTTATATACAGATCGTCATTAACTATATATTTCCAACAATCATTACAGCACACTAATGAGCTGAGTTATACACAGATCGTCGTTAACTATATATTTCCAACATTCATTACAGCACTCTCGTGAGCTGAGTTACATATAGATCGTCATTAACTATATATTTCCAACAATCATTACAGCACACTAATGAGCTGAGTTATATACAGATCGTCGTTGACTACATATTTCCAACATTCCTATACTTCACATTAATAACACTGAGCTATCTTGATCGTCAATAACACCTATTTCCTACATTTGATGTTATACACATATATTGAATATGGATTGTCTCTACCGCTTGAATGTTTACATCCACCGGGAAGAAGTAAAAAAAAAAATCTCCTTGCGTGGAAAACTGCCGTTGACGGCAGTTAAAAAAAAGCTAGTTACGCCTCTTTTCTATTTTTAATGATTGAAGAATTTGCTCACCCACAAGAAAAAAAAACTACTCATTATGATCCCACCCATGCGACTAATGCACACTGATCCACAAGTAATGACGCGAGTAACATACGGCTCGTGCATTTCCGCATCAGACGTGTCTAGAGAATCAGCTTGACTGAATCTGGCACGCTGTCTTCTTGAAAACCTTCTTGCAAAACAAATACGATGGAAAAGTAAAGATGGATATCTCCAAAAAAACTGTTGTCGAAAGCAATACTGCGCCATTGTGGCTGGGAAATTCTAGTCTGGATTAAATAAACAACAATTTAATACAGATATATCTTATTACTGTACGCTGCGTCTCAATATCCAGGTGCCGTTAAACTGTTCAGCCGTCACAATTTATCCCCACTTACACAGAGTGCAAAGATTTCTTTCAGAAATCTAAAAAAATGTAAATATTATCAGATTATTGGCGTCTCCACACCTGAGGTTGGCTAACATTGATCACTAACAAGTTTTGTCTCTTGTCTTTATGGCACACTCTATTCAGCTTTTAATCTTCTAGTCAGTAGCGCTGGCTCTAGGGTATTTGCTGCCCCAGTCCTAGGCAAACAACTCCTTGCCCGCCCCAGATATATATATATATATTTACCATGAACGATGCGTGGTCTTGTATTGTAGAGCCCATAAAAGGGGTTGCACTACCTTAAGAAATATTTTCTTATGTTTTGAGTCACTGAGGTGACGGTAATTAATGATAAATAATCGTAGCTATATTACGATCATTGAATATACATACCAAGCTTCGTCTGTTTAATTCAAATGTTATCTCAGTGTTAACATACGGCTGTGAGAGTTGGAAAATAACAAAATCATTGGAGAACAAGCTGAATACATTCGAGAACAAATGTCTTAGAAAACTCATGAACATCAGTTGGAAAGAATTCAAGACTAATCGACAAATAAGAGAAGACTCTAGGCAGAAATATGTCTCCGACTATATAAGGAAAAGACGATGGTCATATATCGGTCATGTCCTACGAATGCAAAACAACAGAATACCACTACAGGCGCTCACTTGGGTTCCTGAGGGTAAGCGGAAAAAAGGAAGACCAAAAGAAACACTCAGAAGAACAATAATAAGAGAAGGAAGAACGTTGGGCCTAAATAATGTGCAAGAGCTAAGAGGAGTGGCGTCACAACGAACAACCTGGAGAGCACTGGTTTCTGCCTTATGCGCCGTGTTTGGCGCTTAAAGAATTTATTATTATTATTATTATATACCAAGGCTGCATCCTTACATCACAGAAACTGGATTCACCGTCCCCAAAGCCATCATGTTCCAGACGGAAATTAAAGGAAATCCCAAACATGTTGATTATGGCTGCGAGGAAGGGCTCGATCTAATGGCCTGAACCAAATTGGCGGCAGTTAAGAAATGCTGTTCCGAGTAGTCCACGATGTTCATTCTTTCAGTAATTGTCAGGTGACCCTGGAATATAGGTCAGGTTGTTTTCTGTTAAATGTCTTGATCACCTGGGACACACTGAGTAATGACGGTATGAGAGAAGTGAAGGACTTGAATAGATAGACATAAAATAGCGAAGAAAAGAGATATATTTAAATGAGTAGTCTCTGATTTGTAGACCCAAAGGATGATGTCAATGTAACAATTTAGTTTTTTTTAATTAAAATGAGACGGATTGAAAAAGTATGGCTTCTAAATGTGATGAAAAGTGCAGTGATACAACGTTAAAATATCTCCAATTATAAAGATAACGGGTAAGATAAAATGTAGGGATAAAATTATACGTAAGATACGAGGATACATTCTCGCCTACGCCCGCGGTTTCTACCGCCATTGAAACTAACTAGTTAGACATGCAGACGAAACGGTTTACCCTTTTAGACGGGGGGAAACGGAGATAAAAAGGAAAAATATGACTGAACACGTGTCTGAATCTAAAAAGCAAAAAGACGCAGTTGTAGTTTAAAGAAAAAAAATCACGACACTAGTTGACACAATGTAAGGAATTGGTAGAAAAAGGACCTTGGCTCTTATTAGAAACAGTCATATCTTGGACGCTTTTACGGTAATTGGTTGTTTTATTTGAATACAGCAGCAAACGCAGTGGACGAAGGTTCAAAAACATCTTTCAAAAAAACTAACCTTGAGAAAAGTAGGATTTTCTTTAATAATAAAGTTATGAAAATAAAACCTAGCTAGTTTGATAGCCCATCTTAAGTAGAGAAATAATATACTATTAATTTTACAGACGGACAGATAACACGGAAGATATTGACGAAAGACTGTATTGTTCACATCAGACTAGCGAACTGTTTTTTGTGCATACTTCACTAAAGTTACTTTTTGGTGCCCTTGAGCCCTAAAAATGCAAAAATCAAACTGCAATGAACTAGAGGGAAAAGTCGGAGGATAGAAGCTAAAAATAACTTAAAGGGGCAGGTTTGTGCAGTTTTTACGTGTAGTTGGTCCAAGAAACAAGTGTATTTTTGTGAAAAACCAAGTAGAGACAGACGGACCAACAGACAATAATACACACTTGACTGAGATGTGACTGAAATTTGACTTTTGGTTTGAATATTTGAAAAAAAAGTTAGAGGGGAAGTCCGTGATTGGACAAATGTATTTATATTGGTGAATGGGAGATGCGCACTTGTACCATTTGTTAGAAGACTGTCCAGTAACACAATTCTAGACTGATAGAGGTGAATTCCCGGAATTAATAAATAAAAATCAGTGGGACGCCCTAGTCTGGCCAGCAGCTCAGCTGAGTTTTGCTAGTCCTAAATAACTGTGTTCTCATTTCTGAATTGTGGTAAGGCAAAAAGCATTTATCTTTGTTATTTTAATATTTTGAGTGATTGATACTGCCATATCATGAAAAATGATTACGACAAGTAAGTGCTTGCTCTAGGTCCCCAGCCGCAGTCCAGGGCCTAGAGACAAACTAATAATATATGGAAACCTATCTAAGACTATGGAAGGAGGATCGATTATTGACATCAGTGGGAACATATCACCCACCTTATTAAATAGAAGAAGAAACTATTGAACATATTTCGGATGCAATGCAGTCTTGGGGCACTTGTACTAATTGATAACAACTGGGAGAGAAGACATACGGTGGGCAGAGAGATCTGACTCAATCTGTGTAGGGTTGTTGTGTGGTGATGTGTGTAGGAGTGGTGCAGTGAATAGAGTACTGACACATGGCACAATTTTGTTTCAGAGTTTCTGATCTGGCACTACGATTGTGCAAGATACTCTTGTAGAAGTGCAAGAGCGGGTGTCTGTGCAGCCTAACATTTTAGTCCAGCTATTGAGAGGAGTGGGCCACAAGAATTCTATACTACATCATTTCAGGCCAGTAAACTGCAAACCTGGCCTGCTGGAGATTCATTCAATATTTCCACCATAAATAGCAAAATAAAGCGTGTTATAGAAACATTAAGATCAGTCCATATGTTAAGGACTATAAACTATTGTAACCATAGATTGAGCATGATGACGCCACCCCAACTAACCATCCAGTGCTAGTGTTCCCAGGACTTTGTAGATACCATTAATATTAACCATTGTAATAATATACCTATGTACAAAAGTTATATTTAATTATGCAATATATATATGCATTTCATTGATAAATACCTATCATTTCATAAGTTCTGACCAAAAGAAAAAATTGGTTCAGGACTAATAAATTTAAAAAAATTTTAAACTTAAACTTTAACAGCCAGTGTTAGTTCAGTGTATTGTAGAGATATTATTATTATTAGACTTATTATTTACATGTGTGTGTGTCAGTGTATTTTATTACCTACACATTACATTTCAGTACCCTAGACTTTTAACGTAGCTAACACTCATTATAGTAGAATAGGTCTGTTTGAGGTCGTAAAGTGGTAGCAGAAAGGCCTCCTGTAACTCCCATAACCTTTTATCTCAGGAGCCTTCACAGCTGACCTCATACAGTACACTAGGTAACATATAAACCATACAATAACATAAAAAACCACTACAAATATTGGGGGCTCGTCCGGGATTAAGTTATTAAAGATATTAGGGTCTCCTGGTCTGGGAATTAAATTAGTGGGGCATAAGGGAATAAATTTAAAAGTGTCCCTTAAAATAAAAAGTGGAAAATAAAAGTTGATGAATCTTCAAAGCCAGTGGCAATTAATTAATTAGTAAATACAGTATATTACCTTGATAATTACACTGTTGTTTACCTTGGTAATTATATATTTGGAATTTACCTTAGTCATTGCTAAATTGTATGTTAGAGTATGGCAGATCTAGCAAAATTTAGATCGGCTGCTGTGCTGACGGCGAAGGAGATGAATATGGAGGGTCAAGTTTTAATTCAATATGTGACTTCAGAATGTGATAAGTATATTGAAAGGGAAGATAGGAGGTTAGCTGAAGAGAAGAGGTTACAAATTGAGGCTGATAAAGAACTTAAGAGGCTGCAGATTGAGGCAGAAGAAAAACGACATCAAAGGGAAGCAGAAGATAAGAGATTGACTGCCGAAAGGGAAGCAGAAGATAGGAGATTGCAAAGGGAGCACGAATTACGACTAAGGGAGCTGGAATTACAAGGCCATGCTCCTGAAAATGGTGCCAGCCCTTTTGCCTCAGATGCTACGCCTAGTCAGGGAGCCTCAACCTCAGCTATGGGGTTTCATTTAGACCATTTTAGTGAGAAAGACGATGACATCGAGGGGTACCTCAGTAGATTCGAACTATTAGCTACTACATATGGGTTAGAGAGAGAGAGAGGTGGAGTCTTAAGTTATCCCAGGGACTGAGAGGTACTTCTTATGAAGTTTTTGCTAAGATGCATAGAGACGACCAAGACAATTATGACATGCTAAAGCAGGCTTTGTTATTGAGATATGAAAAGAATGGTGAATTTTATCGTAAGAAGTTTAGAAATGCCAAACTGTTGTCTGGGGAGACATACCACCAATTCTCTGCCAGACTGGAAACCTATTTGGAGAAATGGACTGCTCTGGGGAAGACCCAAGATCTTAAAGAGATGATCATGATAGAGCAATTAAGAGAGTCCATGGCTCCAGACCTGAGAAAATTTCTCATGGAACAAGGTGCAGAGAGATTGGGGGAGGTTTTAAATGTCGCTGAGAGGTATCAGGCAGCCCAGGCAGAGGTAAGTGGCACTAAAAAGAAGCACATAGACAATTTTAAAGCTCCACAGCAATTTAGTAAATTTGATACGAGAGAACAAGGTAATAAAGGCAGGACAAACTTTGATAGGCCACGAAATGATTATCGTGATAGAAACTCACAGTTCAATGACCAAAAATATAACGAAAGAAAACCGTTTAACCAAGGAAAGAGATGGTGCAAATGGTGTAAGAAAGACAACCATAACACCGAATTTTGTAAAAGGAAACCTTCAAACATTGCTGCAATGAAGTCGGGGAAACAAAGATTAAAGGTTAATCCTAATGGACAGCAGGAACCTTATCACCCCCCAGTATGTGAGGATGTTATTTGTAATGGTGCCTACATGATACAGGTTTGGATTATGATTCAGTTGTGAAGTCTAGCCTAGTGGACCCAAGTCAGTATACCACAGAAACAGTGGAAATACAAGGGGCGACTAAGGACATACCACTCATGACACTTCCCATCGCAAGGATAACGGTGAAAACTCGCTATGTGAAAGGAGAAATCAGAGCAGCAGTGATAGATGAACCAATCTACCCTCTGATATTGGGGTGTAGATACGTCTTCTTGGGGAATCCCGAGAGACCTGTGATCATGGCGACAGTGCAGACCAGGTCACAGAAAAAGGAGGAAGAAGGTGAACCTATAAATGCTCATCCAGAGGAGATGAGGAAGGCGCAGGCTGAGGATAGGACACTCAAGCCATGTTTTAAAAAATTGCCCAAATGCCACACACCTCCAAGCAAGGGAGAGTACTTTATGAAGAACAAATTGATATACAGGAAGGCCGGAACTGGAACAAATGGTCACAACCAGCTGGTTCTTCCCACTTCATATAGGGAAAAAGTGATGGAACTAGGGCATGCGATTCCCTTCAGTGGTCACATGGGGATCAGCGCCACAGGACAGCGTATAGCTTGTCATTACTTCTGGCCAGGGATAACGGAGGATATAAAAAGATATGTCAAATCCTGTCCAGAATGTCAAAGGGTAGCTCCAAAGCATTGGACTGCTCCTGCAACTCTAGGGGAAATGCCCATAGTGGGAACACCTTTTGAGAGGGTTGCAGTGGATATTGTGGGACCTCTCACTCGGACCAAGAGGAGGAACAGTTACATCCTTACTCTGGTGGACACTTGTTCTATGTGGGGAGAGGCGGTAGCCCTGCCATCAATTGATTCGAAACATGTAGCAGAGGCACTACTTACAATATTCACAAGATTAGGATTCCCGCATCAAATCTTGACTGATAATGGCTCACAGTTCAAGGGGAAACTAACGGAAGAAGTTTTTAAGCTATTTCAAGCCAGACACTTTCATTGTAGTCCGTACCATCCACAAGGGAACGGCCAGGTAGAGAGGTTCAACGGGACTCTCATTTCTATCCTGAGGAAGCTGGCACATGAAAAACCGGATATGTGGGATCAATTTCTGCCCGCCGCGTTGTTTGCGTATCGGGAGGTACCACATAGTTCAACCGGGATGGCTCCCGCAACTCTGCTATTTGGGAGGCCAATAAAAGGTCCATTGGAAGCTTTATTAAGGACCTGGACAGATGAGAAAGCAGAAGAGACTGTTACCTCATCATATCAATATGTGAACGAGCTGACCACTCGTCTGAAAGCTGGATGGAAACTGGCAAATGATAATTTGAGACAAGCCAGGAAGAAACATGCAGCTTATTTTAATAGGAAAGCAAAGGACAGAGAATTAGCTGTGGGAGAGAAGGTGCTTCTTCTACTACCCGGCAGCCAGAATAAGTTGCAAATTGGATGGCAAGGTCCATATACGGTTCTAGAGAAGGTGTCTAGAACAAACTATAAAATTGACAAAAAGGGGAAGGAGAAAGTATATCATGTAAACCTTTTAAAGAAGTATCTGGACAGACCACTCCAGGAAAGCACCCCCTTACTGACCTTGGCTATCGCAACTCAAATGCAAAAAGAACCACTCACCTCACATGAATACCCATTACATCCTTGTGAAACAGCAGCACAGGTAAAAGTCAGTAAGCACCTGACTAAAAATCAGAGGGAGAGAGTTCAACAGGTTCTGGAGGAACATACAGATGTATTAACAGATAAACCAGGACATACAAATTTGCTACAGTATGACATGAAGCTGGTAGACTCAAACCCAATCTGTATGAGAGCCTATTCTATTCCGTTCGCGAAGGAGAAGGCATTGAAAGAGGAAATAGATTATTTGTTGAAAGAAGGGATTATTTCACACAGTGAATCTTCTTTTAGCTCCAGTGTAGTTTTGTTGAGGAAACCGTCTGGGGAACATAGACTGTGCATAGATTACAGGAAACTGAATGCTGTCACAGAAGGACAAGTGGATCCATTACCAGACACAAAACAGTTATTTGCCAGATTGAACAAGGCAAAATACTTTTCGAAGGTGGATCTTAGCAAAGGCTATTACCAGATTCCAGTGAAGCCTGAAGTTAGACCTTATTTAGCCTTTAGCACCTCGGAAGGACATTATGAATTCAACATGCTACCATTCGGACTGAAAAATGCTCCGAGTGTATTTTCTAGGATGATGCGCAAATTGTTGGATCCCCTGAATAATCCATGTATCACGAATTTCATGGATGATATTCTTGTCGCCACGGAAACATTTGAGGAACACATTAACTCTCTGAATATGTTATTTGATAGGCTTAGGGAAGCGAACTTAACTGCTAGACCAACAAAATGTTGTATTGGATGCAAAGAGTTGGAATTCTTGGGACATACTGTATATCAGGGTAACATGACCCCTGACCCCAAGAACTTGGAAAAACTGCAGAGAGCACCTAGACCACAAACAAAAAAAGACGTGCGATCATTCGTGTCGTTATGTGGGTTTTACCAAAAATATATCAAAAATTTTAACTCTATATGTGCTCCTCTGACTGATCTGACTCGCAAAGGAAATCCAGATAAAATTGTTTGGTCACCGCAATGTGAATTGGCATTTCAAGAGTTAAAGGAAAAACTCACTAGCAAGCCTATTCTCAAATTGCCCGATTTGACTCAGGACTTTGTGGTGAGAACAGATGCAAGTAATGTAGGCCTGGGGGCGGCTTTGTTGCAAAGGTCCTCTTCACCCAATGGGGAACTGAACCCAGTCGCTTATGCAAGCCGCAAGTTGAATAAAGCGGAGCAGGGATATTCCACATGCGAAAAAGAATGTTTAGCGTTAATCTGGGCAATAAAAAAGTTCCAAATCTATCTGTATGGTAGGACTTTTGTGGTCCAGACGGATCATCAGCCGCTTGTGTTCTTATTTCAGGCCAAGCATGAAAATGCAAGATTGTTGAGATGGTCTTTATTGTTGCAACCTTATCAGTTTATTATCGAATATATCCCGGGGTCACAGAATGTCGGTGCAGATTTCCTCAGTAGACACCCCTGTGATCAAAATTAGAGTAGTTGGCAGGCGTGAGGAGTAGTTTTATCTATGTGTATCACTGCTTTTGGAACTTGCATTAGTGCATGTTCTCAGGTGTGGAGATGTGTGATGAAAAGTGCAGTGATACAACGTTAAAATATCTCCAATTATAAAGATAACGGGTAAGATAAAATGTAAGGATAAAATTATACGTAAGATACGAGGATACATTCTCGCCTACGCCCGCGGTTTCTACCGCCATTAAAACTAACTAGTTAGACATGCAGACGAAACGGTTTACCCTTTTAGACGGGGGAAACGGAGATAAAAAGAAAAAAATATGACTGAACACGTGTCTGAATCTAAAAAGCAAAAAGTCGCAGTTGTAGTTTAAAGAAAAAAATCACGCCACTAGTTGACACAATGTAAGGAATTGGTAGAAAAACGACCTTGGCTCTTATTAGAAACAGTCATATCTTGGACGCTTTTACGGTAATTGGTTGTTTTATTTGAATACAGCGGCAAACGCAGTGGACGAAGGTTCAAAAACATCTTTCAAAAAAACTAACCTTGAGAAAAGTAGGATTTTCTTTAATAATAAAGTTATGAAAATAAAACCTAGCTAGTTTGATAGCCCATCTTGAGCAGAGAAATAATATACTATTAATTTTACAGACGGACAGATAACACGGAAGATATTGACGAAAGACTGTATTGTTCACATCAGACTAGCGAACTGTTTTTTGTGCATACTTCACTAAAGTTACTTTTTGGTGTCCTTGAGCCCTAAAAATGCAAAAATCAAACTGCAATGAACTAGAGGGGAAAGTCGGAGGATAGAAGCTAAAAATAACTTAAAAGGGCAGGTTTGTGCAGTTTTTACGTGAAGTTGGTCCAAGAAACAAGTGTATTTTTGTGAAAAACCAAGTAGAGACAGACGGACCAACAGACAATAATACACACTTGACTGAGATGTGACTGAAATTTGACTTTTGGTTTGAATATTTGAAAAAAAAGTTAGAGGGGAAGTCCGTGATTGGACAAAAGTATTTATATTGGTGAATGAGAGACGCGCACTTGTACCATTTGTTAGAAGACTGTCCAGTAACACAGTTCTAGACTGATAGAGGTGAATTCCCGGAATTAATAAATAAAAATCAGTGGGACGGCCTAGTATGGCCAGCAGCTCAGCTGAGTTTTGCTAGTCCTAAATAACTGTGTTCTCATTTCTGAATTGTGGTAAGGCAAAAAGCATTTATCTTTGTTATTTTAATATTTTGAGTGATTGATACTGCCATATCATGAAAAATGATTACGACAAGTAAGTGCTTGCTCTAGGTCCCCAGCCGCAGTCCAGGGCCTAGAGACAAACTAATAATATATGGAAACCTATCTAAGACTATGGAAGGAGGATCGATTATTGACATCAGTGGGAACATATCACCCACCTTATTAAATAGAAGAAGAAACTATTGAACATATTTCGGATGCAATGCAGTCTTGGGGAACTTGTACTAATTGATAACAACTGGGTGAGATGTGTTACGTTGGTCAGAGAGATCTGACTCAATCTGTGTAGTGTTGTTTTGTGGTGTTGTGTGTAAGAGTGGCGCAGTGGATAGAGTACTGACACATGGCACAAATTTTATTTCAGAGTTTCTGATCTGGCACTACGATTGTGCCAGATACTCTTGTAGAAGTGCAAGAGCGGGTGTCTGTGCAGCCTAACATTTTACTCCAGCTATTGAGAGGAGTGGGCCACAAGAATTCTATACTACATCATTTCAGGCCAGTAAACTGCAAACCTGGCCTGCTGGAGATTCATTCAATATTTCCACATAAATAGCAAAATAAAGCGTGTTATAGAAACATTAAGATCAGTCCATATGTTAAGGACTATAAACTATTGTAACCATAGATTGAGCATGATGACGCCACCCCAACTAACCATCCAGTGCTAGTGTTCCCAGGACTTTGTAGATACCATTAATATTAACCATTGTAATAATATACCTATGTACAAAAGTTATATTTGATTATGCAATATATATATGCATTTCATTGATAAATACCTATCATTTCATAAGTTCTGACCAAAAGAAAAAATTGGTTCAGGACTAATAAATTAAAAAAATTTTTAAACTTAAACTTTAACAGCCAGTGTTAGTTCAGTGTATTGTAGAGATATTATTATTATTAGACTTATTATTTACATGTGTGTGTCAGTGTATTTTATTACCTACACATTACATTTCAGTACCCTAGACTTTTAACGTAGCTAACACTCATTATAGTAGAATAGGTCTGTTTGAGGTCGTAAAGTGGTAGCAGAAAGGCCTCCTGTAACTCCCATAACCTTTTATCTCAGGAGCCTTCACAGCTGACCTCATACAGTACACTAGGTAACATATCAACCATACAATAACATCAAAAACCACTACACCAGGGGTCTCTGAAGAGGCAAAGAAAGAATATGTCTACTTTTCCCTCAAGCATGTCGTACAATGCAACTAGTATGAGGTTGTGCATTGGGGGTGGGGCTGGCAACTTCATCATACAAAACAAAATGACACAGAGACCACAGCTGCAAGAACACGTGACTGTTTGATGCAGGCTTCCTGCAAGGAGACCAGGTGTAGTGGTGGTTCCCTGCTCCGTAAGGTGCGTAAAGGAAGATGACAACTATAATGATGATGATGATGATAAATGAATGATACAATCAGATGATACAATCAGAATATCAAAATACTTTATTATAGAGCATATCATTTCTAAAAGAGAGCATATTGTTGTAACTTA
Source organism: Oreohelix idahoensis (assembly GCA_024509875.1). Taxonomy (NCBI): domain Eukaryota; kingdom Metazoa; phylum Mollusca; class Gastropoda; order Stylommatophora; family Oreohelicidae; genus Oreohelix; species Oreohelix idahoensis. The sequence continues at coordinate 197,349 of JAMPIV010005315.1, forward strand.
TCAGGAAAATATTTAAAATTAAGAAATAAGTAAAAAATGGAATGTAAAAGATTATTTTAATATTTAAACCAAACGGGAGGAAAATGGATGCAAATGTTATCTAGACATGCGCTCCAGTAACTGCCACTTCAAAAGAGAGCATGCACAAAATTTATAATGCCTGAGATAACTTTAATCTGATAAAAATAAAATAGAGATGTCATCGAACAAAATGAAACAAAGAAAGATGTTGGCAGGTCACTGTGGTGAATTACTATAAAATGACAGATAGCGCAGTTTAGTGGACTCAAATCCATTAAAACGGTCCCTGGACAAACCCTATTTAAAAATAACCTAGAAACAAATGGGTATGGAGATGTCTGGACAATAAAAGTCATAATCAAAGGCATTTCTTACTGATAAACAAAAGAATTATACCTTGAAATATTTACCGAGCAGAAACAAAGCCAGGAACAGAAAATAATAGTGATCATGTTACAAGGTTGTGAAATGTCAGCTTATATAAACAAAACAGCGGACAATTGGAAAAAAATCATAAATTGGTTCTAATTGACAATGATTAGGATGCGATATCACAGAGTTATGGTAAAGGACATTATATTAGCAAACATTTAGAAAAACAAATTGTATGTGACAGTAGGAAATGCTCAAGAACCGATTTGCCAAATCTTTAGGACGAGAACCTGCACGAGAAAAATAGCACAACCTGGAATTAAAGACAAAGTAGAATCATTGAAATAAGATGGGAGGCGCGAAAACATAAAATGTGCAGCTAATGGACAAAAAGAGGAGATCTGAAAGAAAAAGAAACAATGGGGGAACAAATTGCTCCAAGAAACCAGAAGGAACACGCGGAGAGGTTAAAAAATGGTTAAATTGCCAATGAGGGGAAATAGGGCACAAAATTCTGCACAAACATATAATATATAACAGCAAGAAAGTTCTTTTCTTAGTGATATTGCCATAGGACGAGCGCTAAGGTTCTTTTAGAATGAGAAGCAATGGGACCCAGACAACTATCGGCGACATTAGAAACTGCAACATGGTTAACCAAAAAAAAAAATAAAAAATTATGGTTATCACCCAGTGTTATGAGACAATTAACGAAACAGTAGAATCATTGAAACAAGAATTTTACACCAGACTTCAAATTATCATTGATGAAAACGAGAAATAAAGACACTAAAATGTTGGTGGTTTCCTAAATACAAAAATAGGAGCAGACAACTGGAGATATGAAGAGATTATGGGAAAACATTGAGCTGGGATAACGAATGAAAAACGGACAAATAAAGTTTTGCGCTAAAGATACAGACAGGAGGGTAGACAGGAAGATAGATAGATAAATAGATAGATAGATAGATAGATAGATAGATAAACAGATATATATATATATTTAAACATTTAGATGGATGGATGGATGGATAGATGGGTAGATAGATGGATAGATAGATAGATGGATGGATAGATAGATGGATAGATAAGATAGATAAGATAGATAAGATAGATAGATCCCACGGGGAGCAGGAATGTAACGAACGAATTGCAGTATCAGGCAATTCCTTAATTGCGTGGAGTCATTGCGACAATGACCACTGTCCACGAAGCACAATTTATGTGGTGCTGAGTCGGCAGTGTGGTTAGTCACGATTCACTTCAGTAGCGCGGCAATAGAACCGTTTGAAAAGGGTTGACAGACCTACCTGCTGCGAAACATAACAGTTAACAATGGATTGATTTACAACAGTAGCGACTACAAGTCGTGGGCTCATCTTCAGTGATGACCTAGTGACCAAGTGTGATGGGACAAGTCAAGTCGTACTTTGAATAGAGAGAGGCTAAAGAAACTCTGGTTGTCTGATACTCTCCGTACACATCGTTGGGAATAGACAGAAAACCGTGCCGCTGATTGATCTATAACTAGAGAGAGATAGATAGAGAGAGAGAGAGAGAGAGAGAGAGAGAGAGAGGAAAGAGAGAGGACCATGACATTGATTAACTGATACTCACATCACACACAAGTGGAGATAAAGGACAACGGCATTGACTGAATGATACTCTCTGTATACAAGTTTTGAGATAATAACAACCAGAACACGTTCTGCACATTTGGTTAGAGATAGCGAGACAGAGTACCAGAACACTAAATGCATGGCGTTGTCTGTTTGCAGCGCTCGACATAGAACAGACAAGGACATAGACCCTCTGTATACATGGCTAGATTGAGAGAAAAAGGACCGCGACATTGACTGAATGATTCACCGTGTATACATTCATTCATCCATTTCACATTTCGCTCCACATGGAGCATGGAGCAGCCACTGCTGATGGTCCCCTCTGCAGGAAGTCCGCACTAAAACAGTTAGGTACTTTTACAGTGATATTGTCCATAGCAGTTAGTTTTACATGATGAGGTTACTAGCCCCGTACAGAAGCTCATATTAGTCACCTCTTACAATATGCCCGGGGGGGGGGGGGGAGAAGTCCTATTATATGTACAATTACATAGTGTATACGTATAATATGCTTTTTTGTATACACGGTTGGCGATAATGGACGGAAAGTTTGTGTTCCTAATGTGGCCGTTGGCTTATGGTAACTCTTAAAGTGATGATGATGTATATAGTGAGGTTCGTATCACGATCCCATAGTGGGCAATTAGGCGTTGATGAGGATTCATGTTAGAACACCACGTAGACAACCACTACATCACAACGATAGATGATGGGATGAGTGAAATCTAGCGAAATACTGCACTAGGACAGCGGTAAATAATAAAGATGTTGTTTATTTACAGCTTTGCCAGCACCCAGTTGAAAATCATACTTCATTCCCAACCTTTCCTCTGAGGCGGGTAATTTCCCATAATAATAATGTTCATAGGCATCTTTTGAAATAAATCTTCTCTCGCTCCATCATTTTGTCTTCTATACAGTCTGACGCTGTCTCTAAGATTTTTAGCTCGTCTAAGATTATGCTCTTCTGGTTTTCTTAACTCATGATGGAACTAGTCTAGTGGAAACTAGTTGATGTATCTTTCTATATAAGACTGGTCTAACCACCAGGGCTGTTTATTTGTATCAATAGTCACTTGTTCCACGCTGCTCCTAGCTACTGTCTATTGTCTCTGCATCTAACACAACATACCTGTTCGTCTTGTAGTCTTGCCAAGCTGTTAACACAATCTTGAACTGGCGACATTGTCTTTCGTGTCTTCATAATACACAGACGTGTCTATCATCTATTAAAGGTGGCGTTTGAGCATCTTGTTGGTTCGGCAAATAATTTGATATAATACTGTGACCACAGCACAAACCACCTTCAGTGGCTTATTCGCCAGAATGGAAAATCAAACAGCGCTCGCCACTACATAACTTTAATACAGCAAAACTTGCTTTCCTACGCTAAGCGGGATCAAAATCTGACTGCATATTTTAAATTTGCCAATTTACCACTACGATTAAAATCTTTTTTTTTTTTTTTTTTAAACAACGTTTATTAGGTTCTGATTTTATACAACATCGATATTATTTACAAAAAAATGTTTACATTTGCATTGAGGTAAAAGCTAAAGAGACAAGGATGATAAACAAGGTGTCAATGAGAGCAGGAAGGGTCAGTATGATTGATGGTTCGTGGTGCTTTTATTTACAAATAGCAATGATACCTAAAATGAGATGATTTTTAAAGATGTATACAGTGCGCATTGCCTTGGCTCTGCGTCTTATGTTAAAATTATTTACAACATTTTATTGGCCCCCAAAAAAGTGTTATTGTTAACATTCTATTCCAGTGTCAAAGTTTTAAATCTGTCCTGTTAACTCTTGTGTTTTCTGTGTGTATATTTGCGCAAATATTTTGTGGTCATACTGTCTGCCTTCGTGTACTGCTTTGTTTCTACAAGTCCAAACTAGGTGTCTGAATTCAGCTAAAAGAGTTAGTAGTTTGAGTTCTGTCTGTCTCGGTGTCTTTGGTAAAGTATTAAGCATAATGGCTCGGTACATATTGGGTGTTTGCTGTGTATTGGAAGCTATTATTCTTCTTAGTTTGTTTAGGGTAGGGACCACTGTGCTACATGTGTAAAACAGGTGATCTTCTGTTTCTATTATGTTGCCACTGCATAACTTGCATTTTGGCGCTGTTCTACCTGCCTTTATTGGTAATTTATCAGCAGTGGGTGTCATATTGTAAAGTAGTCTAAATATAATTTCTTTTGTTTGTGGTTTGACGTTTATTGCGTGAATGTTCGTAAAGCTCTGTGTGTAGTCGGTTATGAAAAAGTTGTAACCTCTTTTTATTCTTGTACTCAAAGGTGGTTCTTGTGCGCTTACTAGAAGTTTGTATATAAGTTTCGTGTCTGGTTTTGTTAAATGTTCGTTCCCTTCCAAGTTTTGTATGCATTGCTTGTAAAAGGGTGGCAGGGTACCAAAAAAGTGAAGCTTGTTGTTGTCTAGCTTGCATAGATTAGATAATCTAATCCCAATATAGTAATGCGCCAGTGGGTACTGACCTGGGTTTTTAATGATATCTCCTATATATTTAATCATTAAGGCTTTTATTTTAGTGTTAATATCTTGTAAGGCTAACCCTCCCCTGTCCTTTGGTTGTATTAGTGTTTTATGCATTATACTAAATCTAGTGTTCCTGAATATGTAGGCCCTAATCAGCTTGTTTATTTCTGTAACTAGCGTTTTAGGTATATTCTGAACGTTTGCTGTATATATTATCTTAGGCATGATGAAACAATTTACTATAACACTTCTTCCAAAGATGGTGGTTGTTTTATACTTATATCTTTCCACAATGTTTTGTATTTTTTCTAATAATTTTGCCCATCGTTTCTGTGTTGGGGTCCCGTGGGTTAGATGCGTAATTCTTCCATAGATTTTTATTTTGTTTACCTGTATCAGAAGTAAGGAAAAATCCGACTTGTTGGCTCATCTGCCTATTCCCATTATGTAAGATTTCTGAACATTTATTGAAGATTCGCTAGCATGTCCAAATTCTGTGAAAATGTCTAATATATTTTGAATAGAGCTGTATGTTGTAGGAACAAATATAGGGTCATCAGCATAAGCTAATAACTTCCTTTCACTTTTACCTGGAACGAAGGTTTCCGTAATGTTTGTATCTTATCTTATTCTTTCCAAAACAGGTTCTTTTGTTACTATGTATAACAAGGGTGACAAAGAGCACCCTTGTCTAACTGATCTAGACAACCTAAAGGATTCCGTTAACATGTGGTAGACTAATATTCTACTTTCAGGTTTTTTTGTATAAGATCTTAATCCATGTTCTAAAGTATGTTCCTATGTTGTTTGCTAGTAGACTCTTATGTAAAAAAGAATGTGGCACTCTATCAAGTGCTTTTTACTGATCTAGTGATAATAATTTAAAATCGTTCACTCACTTCCACAAAAACCCTTGCCACGTGATTCGTTCGCACTGTTCCAGCTCACTTAAAATCCTCAAGGGACGTAATAATAATTAATCTCCCTTTGCTAATTAAATCTATCAGCCGTGAATACTTCTCTGACTAGTTTACATTTACTAGCTTATGCAAAATTACAAAACCATAATTTGCGACACCCGACAATCTACAAACAAAATCCACGATCTTTTCTTAACGGGCGTAATAAAAGAGTTAACTCCCTTTGCCCCAAAATCAACCAACTATAATATTGTCTCCCATTTAGTAAGTCCTAATAGTCTGTCACTACCATATGCACATTTTATAAACCAGATTTTCCTACTTGATCTTTATTCTGATATTTTGACCTCAACCACACTGTAACACTCTCATTATATCTCCGTAGTACCCAGACCTAAGGGTCTTTTATATTTGGACATGCGCCCTAATATAACCATGTGCCCGGCACAAAAGATCAGTATAGTGACACTTATGTGTCATTAGATCTTTTGTGTGAAAACACAGAGGATCATTGGTGACACTTATGTGTCATTGGGTCTTTTTGTGTTGGGACATGCGTTTATGTTGGGCGTGTTCCAATGCGACTCATGCGAGTTAAATGCGACCTCATGCAAGAAAGAAAAACCAAACTTTTATATTTGGACATGCGCCCTAATATAACCATGTGCCCGACACAAAAGATCAGTACAGTGACACTTATGTCATTAGATCTTTTGTGTGAAAACACAGAGGATCATTGGTGACACTTGTGTGTCATTGGGTCTTTTTGTGTTAGGACATGCGTTTGGGTTGGGTGTGTGCCAATGCGACTCATGCCAGTTAATGCGACCTCATGCGAGGAAAAAAAAATGCGACCTCATGCGAGGAAAAAAAAAATATCCGGCCTTTGGCTAGGATTAATGTGTCTTAACACAAGGGATCAGTACAGTGACATTCATGTGTCATTAGGTCCTTTGTGTGAGAACACAGAAGATCACTACAGTGACACGTGTGTCATTGGGTCTTTTTGTGTTCGGACATGTGTCTTGACCAGGGCCGGGGTCGGGCGTGTGCCAATGCGACCTCATGCGAGGAAAAAATATGCGACCTCATGCGAGGAAAAAAGAAAATTTTGTATTTGGACGTGCGCCCTAATATCCAGCCTTTGGCTAAGATCAATGTGTCTTAGCCAGGGCCGGAGTCAGGCGTGCTCCACCGCGACTCATGCGAGTTAAAAAATGCGACCTCATGCGAGGAAAAAAATATGCGACCTCATGCGAGGAGAAAAAAAAAATTTGGACATGCGCCCTAATATAACCGACTAGGTTGAACGGGACGCTCCTCGCCAAAACGAGGTAAAACTTCATTAAAAAAAACGAAACAAAACTGTAACACTAGGAATGTCAGGAAGAGAATGACATAGACCACTACCTGATCCACTGTAAAAAGTATGAACAACAAAGGCTAGAATTAAAAACTTACTATAGAAGTCACAATATAGGCATGACAGGTGATAAGGTTTTAAGTATAGATGCCCCAAGAGATGCCCAATCAATACTTAAAAGATATATACATAAAACAAAGGAAAACATATAAGGTTAGTAACAAAAGAAAGCAAAAAAAAAACCAACAAAAACACATACTAACTACTCATAGGACAAGGAAAGACAACAAGGTATTAAATAAAAAAAAATAAAAAAAATAAAAAAGAACAAATACTAATACAAAGTAAAACCAAGTGTAAAGGACAATAGTTATCAAGAAACAATACAAAAGAGAAAATAAAATGGACAAATACTAATATAAATTAAAATCAGCAACTGCTAAAGACAATAGCTATTTAAATTGAATACAAAATTTTAAAAAAAAATGACACTAAATACCCAATTATAACCAAATTTCAGGTTGAACAGGGTAGACCAAGATGGAACGAGAAGAGGCAATAACGGTCAGCTGTTACGTGCCCACTCTCCACCCATCACCTCATCAAAACAACAACAACTGTAACATTAGGTAACACTAACGGACACACCCAGTTTTTCCCTCGTCTGATTGCGAACGTTCTGAGAGGTTTTGTGCTGTGGTGTAAAGCTTTTCAGCTTACGGTTTTTCTGTGTACTGTGAGTTTTCGGACCAATAAAATGATGGCAGCACCAGTAATTCCAGAATTTGTGATTAATATGGCCGAATATCTAGAAGGAGGTGCCCTCCACAAGCCAGGTACGTTGGTAATTACAGTTACTGGGCCACAAGCCAGTAGAGCTTCGTACTCTTTGATTGCGAGTATTCTTGCAGGCCCTGCCGGAGTAGGCATGAGGGGTATTGCCATGTTATACCGCTTTGCAGGGCCAAATAAATGGTACGCCACTTTAACGACGGCGGCAGGGAGCCGCGCTGGTGTAATGGCTTCGGCGTTGTACTGGCGACCAGGTGTTCATGGTTCAAACCCGGGCGTCGGCGTTTGAAGAAATGTTTACGGCCGGAAATTTGACTGAATAGCCTGAACGGCTCCTGTGATAAACCCTCTGTGGATGGGAAGGAGCGAAGCTCCTGACCGGGTTGGAAGGAAAGTCCTCAGGTTCCCCAGCCTCGCAATGATATGTCATTGGGCCGAAGGGCTGAAAGCCCAAGTGCCGCTGGTTAAAAAAAAAAAAAAAAAAAAAAAAAAAACGACGGCGGCACAAATGAAACACTAAGATGGCCTACATGGGAAAAGGTTCGAGTGGTCGAACCCGCAGATGTCGGTGTACGTAGAACACCAAGATAAGGAAAAGATGAAGGGTATCCTACATTAGATACCACCCACAATGAAGGCTGAGGCAGTACAACGAATAGCAGCAGCGGTGTCGGGGTACAGGCCGTCCACACAACAGGTCCCGCATTTTATTCATCTGAAGATGGCAGGTGCAGAAGAGAAAATACAACGTGTATGGGTGTCCCTGCCGGGTCGCAAGATCCAGTGTGCGGTGTGCGGTCTGGACACGCATTGGGCAAGCCAATGCCCGAGAAAGAGGACGGCCACCAAACCCAAGCCTTCCGAAGTAGAAGAGGCCGTCAACAACGCAACACCAGCGGAACAGAGTCAATCAGATGAGCACCCTGCCCCAGAGAGTCCCGGAGCCAGTCCAGTTAAGGGAGACGGCTTTACGGTGGTTAATCACAAACGCACGCCCAAGCGGAAAAGAGCCCTGTTGCAAGAAAGCGACAGGTTGGTGAAGTCGAGAGATGAAACACGCAAGGGACAGCCAAGCACACCAGCTGCAAAACACGCACCGATCAAGCCCCCACAAGACCTGCCTTTGTCACCACGGGCGATGCAAGATGAGCCTTACCCCGGCTGGTAACCGTCGACACCAGTAGTTGACGAGCAAGATTTCGAAATGTCCCGGCCCGACAAATCTAGAGGCAGAACGACTCAACAACAACAAAGTACGTCAACAGCAAAATGCACGACGGACATGCTGTCACAACCAGACCAGTCACCGACAGTACCAGCAACACAAGACAAGCTCTACCCTACTTGGGCAACATTGACAGAAGACGACGGGCTGAAATCTTTGATAACGCAGCCCAACATCTTCATTGATGATGAAGAATTTAGCCCCGACAAAGAATGAGCCAGTTTCAAGTTTGGTTCCTTTGTACTGTGTCCACGTGTGCGCAGTGCTTTTCCGGTCTCAAGATATCTTCCTCGTGCTGTAGCGACATGTACACAGCGCCCTTCCCGGTTCATGATGTGCCCACTTGCGCACAGAGCAGTGGTCAAAGAGGAACACAGGACTGCCTACAGAAGACAAGAGATCCCCAAGAGACTGAACACAGAACGAGCAATGTTCACGAGTTCAAGATATCCGGAGATGAACAGTACACATGTCAAGAACACATCCTGGGTCCGGTGTGTGCAAGCAAGAGCCCCTAAGCTGGGTCTCACCGTTCTCTCCCCCCCCCCTTCCCCGGGAGCTAACCAAGAGAGTGAAGCATGGAGAACAGCTAGTGAGGGAGAAGAAAAGCGGCCCCCAGCTGTTTCAAGTGGAAGCCTATGTAAGATTTGGAATGAGACATTTCTGTCTACACTATAAGCGCAGCAGCGTATAAATGTACACATGAGTAGAAAGTTGTAAATTCAAATAATTTCTTTTTTTGTTGCAAGCACACGCATTGTCCCAATAGTCACACCACAACATGCACACAAACCACTAGAAGACAACAAACACTCTTTCATACTATGACGGAACTGCCCGACAGCGCGTTTTTGCCCATGCTCTGTCTGAATCCTCAGTGCGAAACGGCAAAGTAGTTTTGGCCAACCTCCCGCTACCAGTATGTCGTGCAGCCTGATCTTAATTTCACTTAATATTAACGGATTAAGGGATAAATTAGAACATGTTATAATACTAATACACAAACACAAACTGATTTTTTATTTTTACAAGAAACCTATATTACCTCAGACACTCATGCCAAACTGTTAGTAATAAAATTAGGATTAAGGCACGGTTGGTTTAGTTTTGGCACTAGATATACGGGAGTGGCCATTCTGCAGATCACTGAGAAGTGGGAAGCAGTACACAATAGGATAGACAGTGGTGGCAGAACTGTCATAATACAAGTACGAAACAAACATAACAGACAAGACATGCACACACTCATCAACGTATACGCACCCGCGACAAAATCTGACTACCCTGTGTTTTATGACGGACTGTACGACACTTTAACTAGGTATTATAAAGGAGCTAAAATAGTGATAGGCGGGAATTTTAATTGTGTTTTATCTAATTTAGATCTATCCAAGAACTCTAGAATCACGAATACGGGGAATGACTGTGATGCTGTACTGAAATTCTGTCTTTTCAACAGGCCCAGTCTTCTCCTCTTTCTAAATTATTGCGAGTTTGGTCTTTTTCTATAGGGTTAATAATTGCGGGTTTAATAGAGACTACAGGGGAGCATATTAGAGTTTCACCAGTTCGTTTTTTTCACCAGTTCTTTTCGCTAGATAATTGCGATCAGGGAATCTCAGTTTCTTTGTTAAATAGAATCGCGGTCGTCGCGTAACGTGACGCAATTTTTTGGGACACGCGGTCTGTATCTTATGACTCACGCGTTGTTTTCAAATCTATTGGCGGAGGCTCGGTTGTTTAATTTTGTTGGGTGTTCATTGGTCGGAGAGAAACGCTAGTGATGACGTATCTGGCCTCGTTGCCTGTAATAAATACTAGAGGAAATTAATTGCGGGGTCCTTTTGTCCGAAGAATATTCAGCCGTGAGAATCTACGTCATAGGCACTTGCTCTTCAGTGAGATATCTGATCTATCGGGTAAGCCATAACTATTTAGCGTGGTACTTGTAATTCGATTCTTGTAGATATTAGCCGGTATAAGTAATAGTTTTATTAGGAGGTTTTAATTAATTCTTAAACCGAAGTGCCATCAATTACGATCTCAGTGAAGTATTTAATGTAAGAGGTGCAGAGAAGTCTTTATATGATAATAGCCGTAGCTAGGAGTGCGTAAAGATTTTGAGACATTTAATGTGAGCTCCGTAATATTTAAAAGAAGGTCTAAATGTTTTAAAGAAGGTTGGTAGGAAAAACCTGCCTCCTTGATTTGTGATAAACATCTGTACATAAACGGGAGCGGGATTTTGTAAATTTTAAGCACGTGGGCACGATTATTGTATTGAGTTTTAATTCAGGAACGTTACCCAGAGAAGGGTGAAGTTAACATTATGTTGAACACAGGAACACGTGTATTTAACTACAGGGGGATACATCGATAACCTCGATTGTTTATAGTTAATTGCAGTTTAAATATGCTAGCATAATTTTGGCGTACGTTATTTATTGTGCATTTTTGTGTGGTATAGTCAGAAGACACGAGATGTAATCTATATTTCTGTTATGGGATTTTCCTTTTATTTTCAAGAGATGTAGATTTTATTTGATAAGGGAAGTGATTTCTGAGACGGGTTTCAGCCTGCCTAGATTTAATTTTGTATTGATAAAAGTAGCCCAAGTATTTTCGGACAGGTATTTCCTCAGTGGAAAAGAATGTTGTGACACGTGGCTAGTCATGCAGAACAAAGGATCTGGGTCAGCTGATGTTTACTTTGGAAACTGGAGAGAGATAGAGGGATTGCCTGGGAGGTGACCTTTTGGGGCATAAATATTTTGTATAGTTGTGCATAGAGGGAGTTAGGGGTTAGAGAGTTGAAATTGGTTAAGAGAGTTAGGTGTTAGAGAGTTGTAATTGGTTAAGGGAGTTAAGCGTTTGAGATGTGTAACTTTTGACGTGTTATATAGCTGTTGTGTTGTTCGTTCCACAGCGAGTTTTCACGGTCTGTAGGAGGGGCAACAGCAAGTTGTCATCTCAGGAGCATATAGCTCGAGAGATTGGAAAAAGTGCAAGAAATACCTTATGTTCCCCAGGTAGCGAAGATAATCGTCAGCAGGGAACCCGATTTGTCTTTCAATCCAGAGCACTTAGCTCATTATACCACTCCGACAACAGCACTGGGCTGGGAGATTGGTCTACAGTTTTATACAGCCTTACTCAAGCTGTTTGTTCCTAAACCTTGAGCGGGTTAACGGGGCAAGTAAGAAGTCGGTCAGCAGCCGTGAAGCTTCTACAAGTGATTCAAGTACCTCGAGCTTGAAACCCAAGTCATCAGTGCAGAAATCAGAAGCAGGAGACAGGGATATCATTCCTGGTTCTGAACTTTATCAAGAGAAGAGACGTAACGGAGACGCCACATCAGCAGACGTCGAGTGTTAGAGAGACACTGAGACCAGGTGGAGAGAGAGAGAGAGAGAGAGAGAGAGAGAGAGAAGGAGGGAGAAAATAGACCGGACCAGTAGGGTCTTTTATTATCCATTAGATGGATAGACTCTGAGCCATAGTTGTAATCTAAGTCTACTAGTGTAGCAGTCCAGTGGTTTTAGTTAGCGGCGCATATCGCCTAACAAGTTGGAAGCTGTGTAGACATTGGTTAGGCAGAGTCAACAGGACCGTGACAGTAGAAATCTTATTTGTAGTAGAGAGTGGAGGCTAAACTGATGCCCCATCAATCAGATCTTGTTTAAATCACTAATCATTCGATTTTTCCCCAGCAAGAAAGAGTGTATGTGATTTGGTTTTCTAGTGTCTATCTATTTAATTGGTTCTTTGTTTTTCAGGTCTGTGCAACAGTGCACGCTATTTATTTCTTTGCTGTATGATGACTTTTAATGTTTTATTGTGTAAATAAAATATCTATATATTGTATACTGGATCAGCTTCTAAACTATACTTTCCTATATGTTGTCTGTATAGTGGTGTCTGTGGTCGTTAGTTACACCTTATCTCCTTATGTTTAAAGGAAGTTAGAGGGGGTGAGGTTATAGCAGATTGTAGTCACAAGTGGCAAGGGAGAGTCAATCCAGGTTCTCGCCCTTGAGCCAATAATCTCATCTGTCCACAGTCACGTCATTTTTCATCTAAATTCTATCTTCTCAGACTTTCTCATACTAGGGTCTTGCTTACACTCAGGCAAACTCTATAAACTTAAATCCACTTCGTGACAATGACCAACGAAAAATCTTTACAACTACGACTTTTACAATCTATGTTAGACGAACATGACCTTTTGGACGTTTACAGAAGAATAGAACCGCAAACACAAGCATTCACATACCAAGACAAGACAAACCCATATCTTAGACGGGCCTCGAGACTAGATAGATTTTATGCATCAAGTAGCTACACTGTACACAAAGCTTACCACATCCAAAACACCTTCAAATTTACGGATCACCAGGCAGTCTACACAGTTTTAAATACGGGACACCCACACATGAAATTAAAGAAATCCCCGCATTGGAAATTTAACAATAACCTACTAAAAATACTTTCTACACAGAACAAATATCGCAACTCATTCAAGGATACACGCAGGACATACCCACAATTAACGTTGCAGAATATTGGGACTTTTTAAAAAACACGATAAGAGATATGACACACATTCTAGCTACAATTATACACAAGAAATTGAAAAAGAGAAGAGAACATATTAGAAGAAACACTTAGTTTAACTAAAAAGTTAAATAACACAAACCCGCACACCCATATTTTACAAAACAGTTAGAACAATACAAACAGTACACTTACCAAGGGGCATTACTTAGGACAAAATTAAACACTATGACACAAGAGATACCCAGCAGACAATATCTAGGGATAGAGCAGAATGTACAGCGCAGTAGACAAATACACGAAATTGTAGATATGAATGGACACAAACAAACAGACAAAACTAGCATAAGTCACGCATTTTTTTGAGTACAACAAGCAATTATACACTAAAGAAAAAACTAGCATAAGTATACAAGATAAATTTCTGCAATATGCAACGTGTTTAAGCGGAGAAGAGAGCAAGAAGCTAGATCAAACTTTAACATTAGACAACTTAAAGGAGGCTATTAGTACTTTTCAGAAAGATAAAACGCCCGGGCCAGACGGGCTCACAGCGGAATTTTATGTTTTTTTCTTCCCCATTTTAGGTCCCCTTTTAATTAAAATGTTGGAAGAAGCCTTCCAGAAAGAAGAGCTCCCGAACAGTTTAAATCAATCGTACATTGTGTTAGTACCGAAAGACAGTACCGACAAAAAGTCAATCAAGAATTACAGACCCATTTCCTTATTAAATACTGACTATAAAATTCTGGCCAAAGCTCTCACTCTCAAGCTTAAACCACTCATGCATAGCATGATTCACGAAGATCAACAATGTAGCGTACAAGATAGAAATATTTGTAGACACACGCATTTCATAAGAAATCTGATCACATACACACACGATAGGCAGTATCAGAGTGCAATATTATCACTAGATCAGGAAAAAGCATTTGATAAAGTGTTACATTCCTTTTTACATAAAGAGTCTACTAGCAAACAACATAGGATGATGATAGGAAACTCTTTACAGAGCGATACAACAGGAGGCAATCTGATCATCAGAAGTGGTCCCCCCATCGGACAAGTGTTTCGGCCCAGTATACTCCTTTACAATCTAAGGGGGCGGGCCCACTTGGGTCATGACTCCCAAGTGTCTCAGCCTCCTGTTGTCTTGTTTCGAAAATGAACCCATTTCACTTTGGTAGCAACTTTAAAATCCATAACTCCGCCAGCCGTGGAGGCAATTGTGAAAGTAACAAAGAGAAGACAAATTACTCCGTTCGTTCCGTCGCACACAACTAGGGACAGACACGGACACACCTGCGCGAAGCCGACGAGGCTAGCCACTGCGCGCTAGCAACTGAAATTCTGTACCTAACACCTCTTATAATATACACCGCCTGTTGCTCGTTAGTCACAACCCTTTCATCAGTACAATGAAAAACTCAACGTACTGTGGACTTAGAAAAATTCCTGTTGTTTTCTGTACCGCAGAGTTTACTGTCACGCTTTCCATAGCCCACTGCGGTTGTTCCACAGCCAGCACGATGCCTTTTCGGCAGTTTCACTAAGCCTCTTCAATTCCCTTGTTCTCGACTGTCCCATCAGCCCCAACAGTTTCAATAAATCATACACTGATGCAGCCACGAGCCCTCTTGCGCTCACCTCAACAGCCATGACCCGTGCAGTGAACCCATCATGTCTCAGATCCGCGGCCAGATCATTATACTTGGCCGCTTTGAACGAATGTTGCTCGTCCAATCTGGATTCAAATGGCATGGTCAGTTCAATCAGTATAACCTGAAGCGATGCCGAAGAATGAAGCACTCTATCCGGCCGTCTCCGCGATTTTCTGATACTCTCTGGATATGCCCCTCGTCCAGGTAGGTCTACCGCCATATCGTGGTGCGCGGCCTGGCTTTGCTATTCGCCTTCATCCTTGCCTGGTCTATTGTCGCAGCAAGCTCATTTAGCACTTTGTTGTGGCGCAAAGTGTATCGCCCATGCCCTAATGACACCTTACACGCTGAGAGCACGTGTTCAAGTGTCTGCCTTTCTTGGCACAGGGGGCACTGCTCATCATCCGACTTTCCCCATCTCACAAGGTTTGTGGCCGACGGCAGCAGGTCATACATTGTTCTAACAACGAAGCTGAGCCTAGGAGGTGCCATATGCCATATATCATTCCATGTCAAGGACCTCTGCAGGGCTCCTTCCCATGTAGTCCATTGGCCTTGTTGGGGCTGCTGCACTGCTTTTTGCAACCTCTTATCATTCTCACCTCCTCGTATCTCCTGAACTACCATGTCTCTGCGCTCCCTGCTTGATGCCTTGGATCACCAGCGGATGTCTCCATGACCAAATCCCCGTCTATTCGTTTGTGTGTATCCGATTACCTCCCTCAGTTTGAGCGACTCTTGGGCAGCATCAACAGCTTCTTCCACTTTCCACTTCCTTCCCGTTTTCAGTGTGGGCTGAATGGACTTAACCACGTCATCAGCTGACTCGCGTAGCATCATTGCAAGCCTTGCCTTTCCAACTTTGTACTCTTCAACAATTGACTTGAAGAGAAGCAGAAGTTTTGACTTTTTGCAGTACAGTGCTACATCTGACAGACCTGGTGGTACCCCTAGCCACTTTCTCATGAACTTGTTGACCTTCTGCTCTATAGCTTCCACTGTACTTGTGCTTATTTCATATATAAGCAGTGGCAACAGCAACTTAGGTATCAACATGAACTGGAGGCACCACAGTTTGAATTTTCCCAGGAGTCTGCTTTGGTCTATGATCTGTAGCCCTCTGCCTGCCATTTCTATTGTCTGTTGCACTGCATTCGAGTCTTTTAATAAGGCATCGTACACCCTGCCAAGACTTTTAACAGGTTCCTCAATGACAGTAGGGATTCTCTGGTTGGAAACCATGAAGATGACCTCTGTTATCTTCCCTTTCCTGACTGATAGGCTTCTCGACTTCTTGGGTTTGAAGCTCATTCTGCACCAGCTGACTAGTTCATCCTGGCGTGCTAACATCCTCCGGGCCTGATGTTCATCTGATGTCAGAATTGTTGTGTCATCCATGAATGCTTTGAGCGGTGGCATGTGACACATTCCACCGAGCTTTGGACCTATAGCCATTCCTTCAGCCGCATTGAGGATTACCTGCATAGCCATCACGAATAGTATCGGAGAGATGGTACATCCCATCGCAATTCCAACTTGAACGCCAATCTACTTCGTTGTGTACTCTCTGGTTGAAAATCTGACAGAAAACCCTGCAAAATACAGCTTCAGCATTGCTGCAATCTCTTGTGGAACATGATACATTTCTAGGGCCTGCCACAACATCTGGTGTGGAACGGATCCATATGCATTCGCTAGATCCAACCAGATCACATGGAGGTTTGTTCTGTCAGACTTTGCCTTTTGGATTGCTTCCTAGATCATTGTGGCATGCTATAGACATCCTGGTGTACCTGGGATACATCCTTTCTGAATGGTAGTGTCAATGTACCCATTTGCCAGGAGGTATGTAGGGAGCCTTTTCGCCATCACTGAGAAGAATATCTTCCTTCCACATTAAGTAGTGAGATTGGCCTAAACTGACTGATGTCTGTGGAATTTTGTTCCTTCGGGATGTAGACTCCGTTCGCCTGTCTCCATTCCTTGCTTACAAGCTAGGTTTTCCACGCATTCTTCAGTAAACGCAGCAGTCGTTTGAGCACCTCAGGGAATCTCTTATACACAACATAAGGAACACCATTAGGACCAGGAGCTGACTTGCACCGAGCATTCTGGACAATGCTTTCTACCTCTTGCACCGTTGGGGGCTTGGTGTTAAATTCAGCTCCTGGCTTACTCGGCCATTTAAGGCCTGCCATGCTACTGAGCGGCTCATCTTTGCTACCATCTGAATATGTCATTCTAATGTGTTCTTCCAGATCTTCTTTCCTGATGTTTAGCGTACCCGATCGTGGCTGCTCAAACAGTTCTTTGTCAAACTTGAAGGGTTCCCTGAAGAATCTTTCCCTATCCCTTCGAGTCTTCCTTCTCTTCCTGCACAACCTTTCTGCTCTACAAAGGGCATTATGTTGGTCTTTCAGGTGCTCCCATACCTGTCGTAACCCTTCCTTCTCAGTGGGAACTGCATTCTTGAACAGTTTTCGGGCATGCTTCTTCTGTTTACTGATTTCTTCTATTTTAATTTGTTTTCTACTTTTTCGCGGTGGGTTACTTTCCCTTGCCTCCCTGACTCCGAACACTTTGCGACAGTGCAGGTATATTATGTCGCCGAAGATTTCCAGCTTCTTCTCCAAAGTTATCTGCTTCAGGTTGTTATCCAACTTTTTTGCCAAGGCTTCGTCCAGCTGTTCCCAAAGTCCCTTTGCACTGGCAGGTGGAAACTTGATTGCATCTCTCTTCTCGTCCAAGAAGTGTGTGAGATTATCATCATCAGGCAGATCAACTTGAATGTACTCAGCACTGTGGATTGACTCCTGGCTGCGTTCTTCTAACGTCTTACCCGTCGAGACAGAGCGCTGTTGATTTCCCCCTGATGAACTCCCACACCCCTTTTTCGTTCTGTGGATTTTCATTCCTCTCTTAGTAGAGAATTTCCTACCACAGGCACATGGAAATTCCAGCCGTTGTTCAGAGCTCGAAGTCCGTGTAACGGGTCTGGTCGATTCCAATGAGGCGCCTGTGGATTCATTATTCTTCCCCCCCCCCTTTTCGGTGAATCCTGGGGGCATCTATACCTATTGGGTCCTGTAGCAATTGTAATACAGCTTACGGGGTGCTAACCCGGTCAGCCAGTTTCTAGTCTTTCCCAGTGTCATCTGTCTCTCCAGAAGTCCATCGGTCTTTTCCCGATTGTCACTGGTTTGATCATGCAACTATGATAGGAAACTCTTTAAAGAGAGATACAACAGGAGGCAATCTGATCATCAGAACATGGATTAAGATCTTATACAAAAAAACCTGAAAGTAGAATATTAGTCAACCACACGTTAACGGAATCCTTTAAGTTGTCTAGATCTGTTAGACAAGGGTGCTCTTTGTCACCCTTGTTATACATAGTAACAATAGAACCTGTTTTGGAAAGAATAAGACAAGATACAAACATTACAGGAACCTTCGTTCCAGGTAAAAGTGAAAGGAAGTTATTAGCTTATGCTGATGACACTATATTTTTTCCTACAACAAACAGCTCTATCCAAAATATATTAGACATTTTCACAGAATTTGGACATGCTAGCGGATCTAAACTAAATGTTCAGAAATCTTACATAATGGGAATAAGCAGATGGGCCAACAAGTCGGACTTACCCTTTCATCTAATACATGTAAACAATATAAAAATCTATGGAATAAATTATGCATCTAACCCGCGGGACCCCAACACAGAAACGATAGGCAAAATTATTAGAAAAAATACAAAACATTGTAGAAAGGTATAAGTGTAAAACAACCACCATCTTTGGAAGAAGTGTTATAGTAAATTGTTTCATCATGCCTAAGATAATATATACAGCAAACGTTCAGAATATACCTAAAACGCTAGTTACAGAAATAAACAAGCTGATTTGGGCCTACATATTCAGGAACACTAGATTTAGTATAATGCACAAAACACTAATACAACCAAAAGACAGGGGAGGGATAGCCTTACAAGATATTAACACTAAAATAAAAGCCTTAAGGATTAAATATATAGGAGACATAATTAAAACCCCAGGTCAGTACCCACTGGCGCATTACTATATTGGGATTAGATTATCTAGTCTATGCAAGCTAGACAACAACAAGTCTCACTTTTTTGGTACCCTGCCACCCTTTTACAAGCAATGCATACAAAACTTGGAAGGGAACGAACATTTAACAAAACAAGACACGAAACTCATATACAAACTTCTAGTAAGAGCACAAGAACCACCTTTGAGTACAAGAATAAAAAGAGGTTACAACTTTTTCATAACCGACTACACACAGAGCTTTACGAACATTCACGCAATAAACGTCAAACCACAAACAAAAGAAATTATATTTAGACTACTTTACAATATGACACCCACTGCTGATAAATTACCAATAAAGGCAGGTAGAACAGCGCCAAAATGCAAGTTATGCAGTGGCAACATAATAGAAACAGAAGACCACATGTTTTACACATGTAGCACAGTGGTCCCTACCCTAAACAAACTAAAAAAAAGTAATAGCTTCCAATACACAGCAAACACCCAATATGTACCGAGCCATTATGCTTAATACTTTACCAAAGACACCGAGACAGACAGAACTCAAACTACTAACTCTTTTAGCTGAATTCATGCACCTAGTTTGGACTTGTAGAAACAAAGCAGTACACGAAGGCAGACAGTATGACCACAAAATATTTGCGCAAATATACACACAGAA
Source organism: Oreohelix idahoensis (assembly GCA_024509875.1). Classification (NCBI taxonomy): domain Eukaryota; kingdom Metazoa; phylum Mollusca; class Gastropoda; order Stylommatophora; family Oreohelicidae; genus Oreohelix; species Oreohelix idahoensis. Next base: position 217,109 of record JAMPIV010005315.1, read on the forward strand.
AACACAAGAGTTAACAGGACAGATTTAAAACTTTGACACTGGAATAGAATGTTAACAATAACACTTTTTTTTGCCAATAAAATGTTGTAAATAATTTTAACATAAGACGCAGAGCCAAGGCAAAGCGCACTGTATACATCTTTAAAAATCATCTAATATTAGGTATAATTGCTATTTGTAAATAGAAGCACTACGAACCATCAATCATACTGACCCTTCCTGCTCTCATTGACACCTTGTTTATCATCCTTGTCTCTTTAGCTTTTACCTCTATGCAAATGTAAACATTTTTTTTGTAAATAATATCGATGTTGTATAAAATCAGAACCTAATAAAGGTTGTCTTAAAAAAAAAAAAGAAAAAAAAAGATAAAGATGATGTGAAGATGGCTGGGATCTCAATGCCTCCCATCTATTGATGCGAGTATCCAATACCATAATTCGCACCGTAAGGTACTTCGGTCTGTCACACTTTGCACACCGTCATTTGCGCAGTTTTTTTCTATTTTCGAGAGAGTACAGTAACTTTTGAGCACAGCTAAGGGGGTGCAACTGCGTTTGAAAGTTAGACAATAATTGTTTTGTTTCCCCTTATATGTACTCCTGCGAAAATAGCAAAGTGTGACTGTGTGCATTAAATCAACAGACAATCAAGATACTCTTCTGTCCAGTTTCATTCGGGAAACGGATTTACCTCATCATTTTTCTTCAAAATAACCTTAAAATGTAAGCTGTTTAATTGTATGCGCATAAAATATTCCAAATAATAGGATGATGAGTGTGAACAAAAAGAAATAAATCGGTAATGAAGGAGAGAGAACGTAGAACGTAGAAGGACGTACACAAATATCGTCACAATGTTGTTGGATTTTCCATAACGTTTTTCCAGGACTGGTTCTGGGGATGGCCATATGCGATTTCTCTGTTTCTCATATGCAGACACCTTTGAAGTAGATGTTCAGCAGTCATTTTTAGGTGTGCTAAAAGCCCTTTTAACAGATGATATTTTTTTCTTTTTCTTATTCTTTTTCTAGCCACAAACTTGTCTGGCCTTTTTGACAGTCATCACACAAGTTAGAACATGACTATAAATGTCATATGGAATGAATGCATATTTAGTTATGCAGACTTGCAAAATTAAAAAAAATATTTTGTGGGATTCATTAAAACGTATAGCTCATTAAAGACTTGTAGGTTCCGGAATGGACATCAACAGCTCAGAATGCCTGGTGAAAAAGACAGTTAACAGACAGCTCCGGTAAACTTCTACCGATTCTTCTGGCATTTTAAGTTCATGGTTTATAGTCTGCTGATACGCTAGTTGATTCACTTCGGTCGGTATTTATACAAAATAAATATCAGATATTTTTTTGTAAGAAAACAATTTCAGTAGTAAAGTTTCAGTTTTACGAGGAAATAACTAACAAGTTGTTACATGTCTATAAGTAAAGGTTGCTACTGTTACGATTGGCTGAAAGTTTTGCTCTTTCGCCACACTATGATTTCTAGCAAAAATTCTGTAATTTATATTGAAGTGTTATTTGTCAAATGGGACTTTAAAAATCTAACGGCTCGCGACACAAAAGTAACAACTTTCGTTTAAAGTTTCTAACCATTGTTATTGTACAATGGCATCTGTTTTAGACTTTTCGATATTAATGTCTTCTAGCAGTGATACATTTTATACCATTCATTCATTCAGTACTTCTCTGTACCCTAAATAGCCTGGGCCTTCAAAGGCCAGCTGTCATATTTTCACTACGTCCCTCGAAAAACGTGAGCACTAGCACCACTGCATACACATCTCACGTTTTGACAATTTCATCGACAAGTGTTAAAAACAAAACACACGTTTTTCCCTTTCCTAATTATGTTGCCGTATTCTAAGAATAACCTTATCGGCGATCTAATGTTATGACTAAGAGCATTATTATTAAGTTAGTCCTCGCTTGTCCAGAGCTCACGTTCAGCAAACACGGTAGTACGTGTTGTTCCTGCCATGTTCTCGAGTCAACTCTTCGTTATACCTCTCAATCAACACTGGCAGTCAAGACAGAGAAAACAGTGACGTCAGACTTCCCAGAGTGCAGCTATGGAAATGATGGACCGTATTTCCTAGTGTTACAAAAAGTTCTTAAATACATGCGTCCTTGTATGCGTCACTCTGAACAGGTATACTTGTTTTTCTTTTTTGGTCTACATCTGCCTCTCTTTCCCCAGAGAGTTCCAGAACAAGGACTGCCTTGTAATGCTGTCAACAGGTTTCCTCAATGTGTGTCCTATCCATCGCCAGCGTCTTCTCATCTCTTGTTCCACTAGCACTTGTCTGGTTCTTTTCATCAGTTCCACATTATTGACTTTTTCATGCCATTTCAATCCTTCTATTCAACGTAAATACCCATTTATGAATGTCTGTAACTTTATGTTGTTGTAGTCTTTGGTGTTCTCTATGTTCCAGAGGCGTACAGTAGGACTGACTTGACATTTGAGTTGAAGATATAAACAGCGCTTAGCAGGAAAAAAAAACCCAATAAAAATAAATAAAAACTTAATGTGTAAACTAAACGGACGCTTTAAACTGAGTAAATAGACAATCTACGGAAGGTACTAGATACACATACAGATTAACCCAAGCACATCATTTGGCTTGTCAAAGAGAACTGTTATGTGCAAAATATGTTTAAACACAATGGATGGACTCTAAAGTGGTTTGTCTGAACATCTGGAGTACGAGAATAACGCACACTTTCCCCGCGACTATCAGTAAGTTACATTAGCAAGGATGATACGAACTCACAGTCACGTGACAAAGATGGGCTATGTTATCTAAACGAACGGCTCCTTGCTAATGAAGACTGTATGCTTTACATAGCACGAAGTGTAAACTTATGTCAAACATACACACACAAACATACACACACCCACACAAACGTACACACACATATATTCATTAAATTAACACACAACAGATAAATGCAGTATTTATAAAAATATTGTGTCATCAACGCCAAACCTGCAATCAGAGTACAAGAAAGAAAATAAGAATACTACGGATTAATTACGACGTCTGAGAAAATTGGCTGATATAAAAAATAAAAAAAAAACCTAAGGAGAAAGGAAGTGATGAACATCATCGCTAGAACAACAGTTTAAGTGAAGAAATACACTCAGAATCAAAGATTTACTTTTGAATGAAAACCCAGGGATGAAGAATTCCCATAAGCGTGCAACACAGCTATACAACGTCAAAATATAAGAGGTCAGTTATATAGGACAATCAAATAGAAACACGTAAGAGGTCAGTTATACAAGACAATCAAATAGAAACGCAGCATGGTCCGTATGGGATCGAAAATCAACTAAATTAGCATCAGCAGTATATGAGAACGACAAGGATAAAAAGTATATTAAAATAAGGAACAATGATTGCATAGACGATGATGGTATGGCCACAGAGTGGAATTGATTAAAGAACAAACAATCAATTCACTAACAAAGAGATGAATTGAGAACAAAACTGTTCGACGCAGTCAATTAACTAAACGTTTAATGTAATAACAAACAGTTGCGTTGTGGTTAAAATTGAGCGAGTCATCTGACAAATTAAATTGGGGAGGGAAAGGAACGAGAGAGAGAAAAGAGAGAGAGAGAGAGACAGATAGACAGCGCGATAGACAAATAAATAGAGAGAGAGAGAGAGAGAGAGAGAGAGAGAGGGTAGAGAAAGAGAGAAGAAAGAAAGAGAAGGGTGTTAATTTAAAAAAAAAAAGTAATATGGCTGCTTGCATATGCAATCGCGAATAGCAAAGTCGAATAAGGAGATGGTTTATACAGTCACAGGAACTTAAAGTCTAAAGTGTTTATGCAATCAGAAAGACAGACAGACAAAAACGACAAATAGATATAGAAAGCAGAGGTACAGACAGGCTGGTAGTAGATAGATAGATAGATAGATAGATAGATAGATAGATAGATAGATAGCTTGACAAACAGACAAACGTCGGGGTTTGACTATAATACATTACATTAACACGATTAAAGCAATTCTGGTGCAATACTGACGAACCCGCCTGATTAGAATCGACCACACGCCAATTTTGGTCTATAACAACAAAGAAGTTGTGTACTTCTGTGGAGCAGCGTCCAACACTCAGGACAAAGGACACGTGACCTTGGAAAGATAACCCCAGCAGACAACTATTACTCGAGCGTACTGATTGGCTTCAGCAATTTTTCTGGGATTTTTTTTTTAGTTTCTGCCATAGAGAAAAGGGGAAGAGAGTGGGGTTGGTTGCTTCAAAGTTGAGTGCTGGTACTTAATCAGCTGTCAAAAACCAAAGGTAGCCCCAATTTTCTAGCAGTCTGGGAATATAGAAATCCATACAAAAGCCGATTGGCGAGTCAATTTAGCGGGCAGTTAGAGTCAATAGTCGCCACGATGGCCTTTTGTGAAGGGAGCAAATGATACTTTTGAAAGTGGAAAGTAAGTGCTTAATCTCGTCTACCGGTAGATCTCATTGCATCGTTTGGTCGATCTTTCGGCGACGGAGGGAAAAAAGAAGAAAAAGTTTATGCTAAGGAAGTTTTGGACTTTCCATCTCCTGCCGACATTTGATGATTCTATTGCCGTAGATCTTTAGACATCTTAGTGTTTCTAAAGTAGAACTTCACAGTACCTGGGTTGTTAATCGTTGATCTATAGTCATACCTGCTTAATACGTGTTGTCATTGACGTTTCATCAAAGGTCAGACGTCTCATCTGAGATTTTATCTTGTCGTGTTTTCTAACGTCCGCTTGTTTTTCTCTACTGCTCTTCATCGAGCTGTACCAATCAATTTGTTCTTGAACAACTTCTTTCCACTTCTTGCTTTTTATGGAACATGAGCCACCAACTGTTCTCCTTGCATTCATGTGTATTTTCTGTGGTGGCTTTGTCGCCGTGGGGTTTGCCCAAGCATTATTCATGCTATTGGCAAGGTCAGATAAACGCTTAGGACAGTTCACAGGGAAGAAAATAATGTATGGAAATAACAGACAACAGTTCAGTAAATCGGCTCGCGTTAACTAAAAGTGAGTAATTGTCTTGACTTGTAAATAAAAAGCTCGACCAATAAATTTAAGTGAAAACATTTAGAGCAGCGAATCAGAAGTGGCGAGAAATACACACCAGGGAAAAAATGACCAGAGGTCGTTGGGGCAGTCCTGAGTTTGTGCTTGAAGAAGGAAGGTGTGATCGCTGAGATGACAAGATGTACCTTCTGTGGTTTTACAGATATAGAATAGGTATATAGAGATATTCAGAAGTTCCGCCATCACTAGCCAGTGTTATAAGATTAAGAAGTTACTTATAGACACAGTGAGTTGTAGAAAGTGTATTTCATAAGGAATTCAGCGATTCGGCTGTAAGTATTGACTGAATTTATAATTTACACGAGGTAGAATTTTGTATACAGGAGAGGTAACACAGAAGCACAATGTTGACAAGTCGCTATGAGCACTTTATGACTAAGTGAAGAAACAGGTGATATGAAGATATTGCGACCAATTATGAAGCAACAGTTGGTCTAGCACTTTACGACTATTTATGTATAAACCAAAAGAAGAAAACTATATATATATCATCGTGAAGTCAAGATAAGCAAAGTGTGGTGAACTTCTAAATACAATATCTAAATTAGAATATAACAGTATAGTGCATAAAGTCAAAGATAGGATAGTACTACAAATTTTCGGCGAGAATCTTAGACGTCGCCTACGCCTTCAGCTTATTATTTGAAAACACATTAGCCGAACAAAAAGGGTACCCAATTTTTCAAATTCGTCCTTGAGACAAACGTAACACTTTCCTAGGTCAACTAAGTATTTGCCTAAATACATTGTAGAAGGGAGAGGGGACGGATAGATAACCCAACTCAAATCACGTCTCACATTTGTTTCTAAAAATAAAACCAACTTGCTAGTATTGCCCTTAGGCGGTTTTCAAAAATACGATGTAACGTTAGAAAAAGTGGACACTACGGTCATGAAAACACGCTTAGCTCTGATTGCGAATGACGTAAATTCTCGTGTATTACGAGAGACTCTCGTAATTAGCTTGAAAGTACATGGGAAAAGAATTGAACAGGAGGTAGTTTAAAAATCAACAACTAACATGGGAAAAAAATATGGAATATTGAACCAAGCCACTTAGCCCTATAAAAATCATGTATTCGTGTACCTGTGGCCTAGCTGACTAAGAATATGTTATCAATTACATAAATAGTCCATTAGATAATCAAATATTGGGGATAATACAAAGAGAATCGGAGATACTGTCAGGTCAAGTCATGTCTGCTTAGATTGGATAGCATATTTTTTGGGGGAAAAAATTAGGTGAGAGAAAGGCTAAGATAGTACAACGAAAGGGATTGGATGGAATTTGAAAGAAGCCGTAATATTATTGGCTGACCTAAATATACAAATCTAGTTGGTAATAGTAACGTATAGGGTTTGAGATATTTAAAAAAAAAAAGAATTCATTCAAAAAAAAGAGATGCTTGGTCTCATTGGCCAAAGCCTTTTACTTTATCGAAATAGTAGGTTACTCGCTGCCATTTTTTCAAAATATTCAGAGGAGCAAGAAGCGATGAGCAGACTTGCTCTTTTTTAAATAATACTACCATCAGAAAGCAGTCTGAACAGAGGCAGTGATGAAAGTGTGCTATATTCTATTTCCTAATTCATCGTTACTTGTTTATATTTCCTTGATATGTGGTAAGATTGATTTTATTGACTTTTTAATTAACAAAGGGTTGTGCGTAAGAAAAAGCCATGAAAAAAGATTGTAATTAAATGGTTCCATAACAGACTTAGGCATGGCCTAGATGTTGATCCATCATATAAGGGACTATCTAGAAGTTTAAAACTACAGGACTATATATATGATGGTCATACAGGAACATTAAACCTATCTTATTGCATGGAAAAGATTATTGCAGGAATGACAGAGGCGTAGCATCCATTAGGGAAGAGAAAAGAAAACTGGTAAAATTTGTTCCATCAAACTAAAGTGGAGAAGCAGGGTTGTCAGAGAGAGCTGACCATGTTCTTTTGTGTTGACCATATGTTTACATGTAAATTGGGAGGAATTAGTTTGATATTAAGACAGAACCATAACTTGTATTGACAGGGGTTCCTGCTGGCACTTGTCTGGTGCTAGTACTCGATCAGTGAAGAAGTCTGCAAGATTTCAAAGAGTTTCTGGCACCTACTTGTATTAAAGAAGTCAAGACCAGAGGAGACTGAAGTGTTTGGCCAAACCGACTACAACTGCGGCTTATTCCAGGAACCAGATAAGTGCTATATCTGGCCTGGGACAAATTATCACTATTAAAGAATAATCTCCTGTGCTTACAAAAACATTCCTCCTAAAGAATATAAGGAACAATCATAGTGAAACAAAAGACATTGGAATGATGACAATCCCCAACCTGCTTCCCATTCCCAGTATTTAAATAGAGTAAACAACATCAAAGTGAACATTTGTAACAATGTACTATGGACATATTGTCTGTTGCATGTAAATATCTTGACATATATTTGTAAATATATCTATCCATCTAAATTGATTCTTATTGAACTGTAGTCCTGACCAAAACAACTTTAGGATCAGGACCAATAAAGTTTAACAAAAAATATTTTAAATATAAAATTTAACAGCTGGAGTTAGTTGAGTTTATCATAGTACTTAGTAGATGGTTGTATATGTTTTTGTATTGAGATTCTTTTACAACACTCTTACAATACCCTAGACACTTTATGTAGCTTTCAGTCACACTAGTCAAAAAGAATATAACTTCGAGTGAGATCGTACGGTGGTAACAAGAAAGGTACTCTGTAATACAGTTGTTCATTGCTTACCTCAGAGACCTTCACAGTTGATCTCACTCAAGTACAACTATACGCATACCATTCTTCTTAACATCAAAACCCACCTAACAAAGTATGATCTATTCAGAAATAGATACGAAATTTAAGCGACTGTGAGAGTCGACTTCCATATGAGAACCGCCAACATGCTCTCGCATGTAAGTATGTGACTGGGAACCTTGATATGTTATGTATGAGTTGAGTTTTGCTTTCAGGAACTGTAGTAGAGACAGGTCTGACTAATTTGTCAGGGAGAATATATGTACATATACAATGAGTATGAAATGCTGATGTGGAGCATATAAATTAAGAATAAACTGTAACAGATTTTGGGAAGACTAAGAAAGTCTACTGGAGATGATAAAATGTCAAAGGAAGAATATGTATGTTCACGAGATATAGAGATTATGTACGAAGTACCTCTGATATGATTATGTGCGAGCTCTATTATATGAATTACTTGCCATGCTGGGTAATAGTACCATGTAAATAAATGTTTTGAAGGATACGCATGGATTTGATTTCATCTTTTGATCATTGCTGTATGTAGGCCAAGTCTATTTAAAACTACCACTATACGAAGTCACTAGTAACATCGAAGAAGGAACGGAACGGATTCTGAGTTGAATAAAGAAGGAAAAGTGTCTCATCCAGGAATCAACATCTCTGGCGGAGATGGCCAGTACACACACATATATCAATAAGTCAATAACTTGGAAGATAAATAAAAGAGAACTTGTAAACCTTGAATTACATCACCAGGCCTGCCATTTGCCACCTAGTTATATAGCGCGGTCACAGCTTATGTAGCAATTTCTTCCACATGAGGAAGCTGCTAGCCTCATGCGCAATCTCATATTAGTCGCCTCTTAGGAATTACTGGAGGTCGGAGTAGTCATATTCTTTTTGTTCCCTCAGAGACCCCCGGGAGCTAAACGGGGGCCGACCTTGACCTACTGAGCCCAATAATGATTTGTTTACCCTAAAATAGTTGTCATTTCATCTTCGTAAACTTCAGTATAAAAAAAAAGTGGAATTTGTATATTCCAAACTGTAAAATAAATTACTTTGTAAATATCTTTACTAACGCTATGCTCATCCGGTCATTGAATCCGACATAAAACAAAATAATTATGGAGCTGAGGATCAAAGCGTATTAATTCCACTTTTTGAGTAAAATCAGGTGACTGGAAAATTAGCAGTTTTTTAAAGAGAGTTTTTTTATGGCAGAAAGAATAGCGATGACAAAAGCCTTCTTTGTCCCACAAAATGATTAGTCCAGATTTTCGTGAGTTGCAAACTGTACTCATTCCTAAGTCAAATAAGATTCAAAATGTGCTAAACTCAAATAGGTCAACCTATTAAAAAAAAAAAAAAAAAGTATTTTATGTGAGCCTAAGTTATTGAAAATGGCGGACGCAGCAGACTCTAAAGTTGATACCAGCTTAAGTTTCAATGGTAAAATAACTAATCAGATATCTATAGAAAACGAAAAAAAAATTAAAATAAAATAAATAAACGTTCAGAAGTAAAATTCTTTCAAAATACACCTTTATTGATTTTTTTTTATGTAGAGCCGTAATGAGTTGAGTACAATATCTCTCAAGAAGAGCTATTTCAATCTGGTACAAGGATAGAAGAAGAAGCCGAAGTTATGATTTTGTTATGATTTCTACCTATGATTTATAAATCTATTTGATACTAATCTAAACGTGCTGCTTGCTGACAATCTGCTGCAACATCACCTTAATATTTGAGTCATTATTATTTTTTTTTTAAGTTGGCTGAATTAAAAATTAAAGCGTGTGTTACCCGGACCCCAACGGTGGAGCAAAGAATAGTAACACTGTAACCTGCATGGGGCCGGCCACCCCACCCCGTAGAAACTTTAAGCCTCAAAGACTTTAACAACAAGCGCAAAAAACAAACAAACAAACAACAACCAAGAAGTGACAGAGTTTCATAAATTAGTGCTTCTATAAAATGGGAAGATTGAAATGTTTCTTACATGACTGTTTACGTAGAATGGAAAGATTGAAATGTTTCTTATTTGAGTGTTTACGTAGAATGGGAAGATTGAAATGTTTCTTATTTGAGTGTTTACGTAGAATGGGAAGATTGAAATGTTTTTTATATGAGTGTTTACGTAAAATGGGAAGATTAAAATGTTTTTAACATGAGAGTTTACGTAGAATGGGAAGATTGAAATGTTTTTTGTATGAATGTTTACGTAAGATGGGAAGATTGAAATGTGTTTTTAATATGAGTGCTTATGTAGAATGGGAAGATTGAAATGTTTTTTTTATAAGAGTGATTACGTAGAATGGGAAGAGTGAAATGTTTTTTTTTTATATGAGTGTTTACGTAAAATGGGAAGATTGAAATGTTTTTTTTTTATATGAGTGTTTACGTAGAATGGGAAGATTAAAATGTTCTTTATATGAGTGCTTATGTAGAATGGGAAGATTGAAATGTTTCTTATATGAGTGATTACGTAGGATGGGAAGAGTGAAATGTTTCTTATATGAGTGTTTACGTAGAATGGGAAGATTGAAATGTTTTTTATATGAGTGATTACGTAGAATGGGAAAATTGAAATGTTTCTTATATGAGTGATTACGTAAAATGGGAAGAGTGAAATGTTTCTTATACGAGTGATTACGTAGAATGAGAAGATTGAAATGTTTCTTTTATGAGTGTTTACATAGAATGGGAAGAGTGAAATGTTTCTTATATGATTGATTACGTAAAATGGGAAGATTGAAACATGTTTCTTATACGAGTGCTTACGTAGAATGGGAAGATTGAAATGTTTCTTATATGAGTATTTACGAAGAATGGGAAAAATGAAATGTTTCTGATATGAGTATTTACGTAGAATGGGAAGACTGAAATGTTTCTTACATGCGTGTTTACGTAGAATGGGAAGATTGAAATGGTATGGTAAGGTCACCAATAAGGAATCGATGGCAAGATCCAGACAAATGTCAGTGAAACAATATGTGAGAAGAAGACGCTGGCGATGGATAAGAGCCCGACTTAGGAAACCTATTGATAACATTACAAGGCAGTCCTTATTCATAGTAAGAGAAACAGACGTAGACAAACACACACAGAGAAGAAAAGTGGAGACAGAACTAAAAATGTTGAGACACGTAATGCCGGTAAGGGTTAGGTATAGATATATGTATCAATGGATCAGTAAAGAAATCTTAATTCCACGAAAAAAAAAGAAAAGACAAGAATTGATTTCTTATTTTTTTTCCACAAACTTACTTTCCTAACTTTTTCACTACGATTTAGATTTTAAAAATATTTCTCTACTACTTTTTGTATCATTTTATTTCAATTGGTATCCTGAAGTGGGAACCGGGGGTCCCTAAGATTAGTCGATCCATAGAACATATTGCCACCTTGCGATGTACTCAGAGGTCTCTTGGTGGGGGCGGGGGCCAGGGCCGGGTGTGAGGGCACCATAAAAGTTGTATCATAACTTGTTCAATGTTTACACAATGGGCGAGGGGGTTGGAATCATAGTTACTCTTTGTCGTCTAGATTGAACCAAGTTGAATAACTTTATTTATTTACGTACACTATACTACACTCATTGCTGCTACCCTGTTTTCGTTTCATGAATACCGTATTTGGTGCACTTTTCTATGAAGTTTGTGTTTCGTTTCGTGTCCTATTTGTGTATTTTTATGACGTCACTTTCGTTCATGCTTACTGACGCCATTGTGATAGCGTTAATAGCTTCTCTGGATCTTGTTTAAAAAAAAAAAAAATTAGCTCGGATTATCATAGCAGGGCTTCTTGTTTTGTTATTTCATTTTCTTCTTTTGATTTTCGTTGATTGTTGAATTTCTTGTACTCGTAATTTTTTTTCTGATGTTTGTATTTTCCTTGCTTTATTATCTTATATGAATGCTTACGTAAAATGGGAAGATTGAAATGTTTCTTATATGACTGCTTATGTAAAATGGGAACGCGGTGTGCTGTAGCACAATAATTTGTTTTCAACATAAGGGCTACTTTCACAATTGCCTCCGGCTGGCAGAATTGTGGATTTTAAAACTGTAACCAAGGTGGAGAGGGTTCATTTTCTACATAAGACAACAGGAGGCGGAGACACTTGGGAGTCATGACCTAGGTGGGCCCGCCCCCCTTAGAGTGTAAAGGAGAATAAAGGGCCGGGCCGAAACACTTGTTCGACGGGGGAACTCCCTCTGATGATCAGATTGCCTTCTGTTGTATCGCTCTGTATAGAGTTTCCTATAATCTCTCTTTACCTGTATTGTTATATTTCATATATATTTTTTGTTGCCCTTCTGATTTGGGTTTCTCATCCTGTTACGTGTTTGCAGTATCTACAGTATTATTCTTTAACCCGTCTATATTTCTTGTCCTTGTTGCCTGGTTGTAACTGTAGATGACAAATGGTGATACCTGAAACGTCCCGTGTTTCCTGTGTACCGTTAATTTGTAAAGCTGATTCAATACTGTTTGATTTGTAATATATATGTTTTCTAGTGTCTCGTAAAGATCCAAACCCTTAAAAATCAGATGCTCTAAAGAGTATTTATGTAATGTTTTATAAACAAATGGTAACACAGCTGCGAAGATCAAAAGGGTTTAAGTCTGGCAATGAGAATCAAAGGATCTTAACTGATTAATAATCCATAAAACATTTTTACTGCACTAGAAATAGTTTCTAACATTACAGCAAAGAAAAGGAATGCTCAGGGTTTTTATTTTTTTATTTTTTTACACAACATGTGTTTAAAGACTATGGTTAAAAAATAGTTCGATTTTTAAAATCAAAATAGAGAAGCTTGACGCTGGCCGTTTTAATCATCAGGTCTTCATTTCTCTCCCTTCTTAATTCCAATGTTTTGAACATTGACCTATTTTCTAAATCACAAACTGCTGTAAGCAAAAACAACTACAAATCTTCATCATTTAGCACTGCAGGATCGTCAAGTATGAGATTTGAAGCACAAATTAAACATGAAGTTAGAAAAGTGTTAACGATAATTGTTGGTTAAATGTTGCAGATCAATGAAATGGTCTGCACATCTTAGGCATCGCAAGTTGCAAGTCAGCGTTCATGTTCATGTCAGCGTTCTGCTCCTAATGCTCGTATTATAGATGTTTGCTAGTTCAGAAATAATTTAATCACTACAAACAGTGGCTATCAGGTGATTTAATGTATGCACGGCAGATAATGAGAAATCGTTGACGAATTAATTGTCGAGCTGAAACATTTCTGAATGTCCTAGAAAATCTGTTTTAGTGAGTTCTTAAACACGTGCTTATCACTATGGGGCAAAAAATGAGAAACAAAATTACAATTTAAAATAAAAATGATATCAATTAAAAAGATTGATCAATAGAATAAATTTACTTGGAAGAAAACGGAATAGGCACTTAAAGAGTTTTTATAAGACAAAGTGAGCAATAGATTTAAATGTGCTGATAGCAAAGAAATTATGGATCCCTAAGCGGCGAAAAAAGAACGATTTTTTTCTCGAAATGTGTTAATAGCAATAGAATATAATGCCTACGGTTAAAATTCAAGGCTTGTAGAGAAATAAGCAACTGGAAGACTGTGTAATTCCTTTATTATTACCCTCCATATCCCCGTGGAGTACCGGAGTCAGTTCGCTCCAAACCTTCTTGTCGTGGACATCATCCGTTCAAGTTATCTCCGTGTTGTCTTTATGTGTTTTAATTTCTTCTCCATTTCTCGTCTCCACATGTTTGTGTGTGTGTGTGTGTGTGCTTCCTTCAATTTCTTTAAGAAAGATGAGGGGGGACCACCGTAAGATGTGGTGTAAGACGGATGTATTTGAAAGAAAAAATCGAAAAAATTGATTCGTCTTACTAGGACAAAATATAAAGAAAATAGCCAACGTGGCGGCCACAAGGCCTTCGTCAAGGAAATGAAAGGAAAAAAAAGTCACATTTTATTAATTGCCCCCCCCCCCCCCCCCCCCCCCCCCCCCCCTTTCCCTGTCCAATTCATCCAATTCTATTTCTTTGAGGTTATGGTGACTCCAGATCAAAGCCTATATTGCTAGGCTATCTGCTGGTTTTCTTAGCATGTGTCCTGTTTAATGCTAACGTATTTTCACCACCTCTTGTTTCACTGATATTTGTCATGATCTTTACATCAGTTCTATATTAGTGATCTGGGCTTGCCATTTTAATCCGTCTAATCGGCCCAAAAGACCGTTTTTGGAAATGTGACAACTGTTGGTCCTAGCTTTCTTAACTTTTTTGTTTTGTTTAGCCATACAATAGAATTGTCGTGACATCTAAATTAACCTTTTTTTTTTTTTGATGCGGTCAAAAACTGACAGTTATGATAAAACTGTGTGCATTATTTGTACATTGTACGACAGGTGAATAAAAAAGTGAGAAGGTAAACCTTAAAATATTAAATTATATCAGAACAATGATTCTACAAATAAAAAAAAAAGCAATGAAATAATTCAGTAGAATGTCTGAATACAGTGCGTGATAACAAACTAATTTCCTTCTGTATGAAAATAAATAAAAATAAATTACGTTGAAAAGAGATGAGTCTTTGGTCCTGTCACACGGTGGCTTAATTATGAGTCTGTCTGAGTAAAGAGACAAGACAACGATTTGTAGGAAAGTCTGAGAAAATATATTAAGATGAGAATTAAAGTGACTGTGGAGGATGAGACTTATAGCTTCAAGGTTGAGAACCTAGATTGACTCTCCCTCGTCGCCTGTGACTTGTTTTATTAGCTACTGTCTCACCACCTCTCGCTCAGCTGAGATAAGGTCTGCACTAATTTCTAACCGCAGACACAACTGTACAGTTAAAGAATACAGGTACAGTAAAGTGAAAGACAAACTGATCAGTGCACATTTTATAGTTTATTAAAACAAAAAATCTATACTACAGCAAAAAAAAAAAAAAAAACGCACCGATAACGTGCGAGTTCACACAATCTGAAAAAGAACAATGAAAGACATAATTATCAAATTACCACGCTCTCTTCCACACCTACACGAAAACAACTAAGGTTAAAGAAATATACCGGGCGGGGGTCTCTAGGTAAGAGCCACCACCCCTGACTACTCTATTGTTACTAACTCACCTGACTACTCTTCACTAGTGTTCACTCTGTTCCGGTTAAGACTTATTAACTAATTTGACTACAATGTCTCAAAGGCTCTTGGCGGTCCTGCACAACTAACTTATACACCACTAAATCCTACTCCACTGAATTATGCAGGACTAACTCAGAGGCTCTCCTCTAATAATAATAAATTCTTTAAGCGCCAAACACGGCGCATAAGGCAGAAACCAGTGCTCTCCAGGTTGTTCGTTGTGACGCCACTCCTCTTAGCTCTTGCACATTATTTAGGCCCAACGTTCTTCCTTCTCTTATTATTGTTCTTCTGAGTGTTTCTTTTGGTCTTCCTTTTTTCCGCTTACCCTCAGGAACCCAAGTGAGCGCCTGTAGTGGTATTCTGTTGTTTTGCATTCGTAGGACATGACCGATATATGACCATCGTCTTTTCCTTATATAGTCGGAGACATATTTCTGCCTAGAGTCTTCTCTTATTTGTCGATTAGTCTTGAATTCTTTCCAACTGATGTTCATGAGTTTTCTAAGACATTTGTTCTCGAATGTATTCAGCTTGTTCTCCAATGATTTTGTTATTTTCCAACTCTCACAGCCGTATGTTAACACTGAGATAACATTTGAATTAAACAGACGAAGCTTGGTATGTATATTCAATGATCGTAATTTCCAAATGTTAGATAATCTATTGAAGGCGCTAGCTGCCAAAGCAATTCTAGTATGGATTTCTCTTGTTGTGTCACCATCCTGAGTCATTTTACTGCCTAAATAATTGAAACTTTCAACTCTCCTCTAAGTATTATCTATCTAACTCGACTCTCCCCCCTCTACTTCAGTTCAGTGCCTTCCTGACGCTATCGTCTTCGTCTGGGGCTCCGATGCGTTGCTCTTCGTCACGTACCTCCTCCCGTTAGCATTTAGAGAGGTATGATTTCCCTCTCTCCTCTCCAGAATAACTGATGAAGGGGCACTTGGTGAATATATATATATATATATATATATATATATATATATATATATATATATATATATATATATATATATATATATATATATATATATATATATATATATATATATGCCTCTGGCTGTAGATCTAGCTCTGATGATGGCACCCTATTCTTCACACAACGACGATTTAATCCGCTACGGGTGTTGGCCTACTGCTTTATTGTGGCAGTATGTAAACAATACCAGGCAACGTAGCCTGATCTGTATTGGCCGTACAAGCTAAGAGCTCTAATTCCTAGGCAATTCCACGCTGAGGTATATGTTTCCTCACGTCATGAGAACTTTTAATGCCTCTCCGTATTGCAGACGTAACTAGGGCGCCAGTTACTTATTCGCGTACCCCAGTTCTCTTCAATTACGATGTTGTCTCTTGCCTCCCTCTCTCAGAAGGCAAAGTCCGTTGCAGGCTTAGGGTTACCTACTCTCCGCCGTGAATCGCTGTAGGACAAAATAACAACTATTTTACACCAATTCAAAAAATACATAATTCAAAACACATTAACAACCAAGATTTACCTACACCCAGTTTCCCATACCATAATAAAACTTCCCTAAATACAAGCTCCCATCTCTAAGTATTATTTCTGCCCTCGGGTCAGACTTAACGCTCACTCCTTCTCCTCCCCTGCACTATTCTTATATTAAAGGTATTATCGAGGGAGGAGTCACAGATTTGTTTGTATGAAGATGCCATTGGAAGTATTACGACTTATTAGACAGAGGTCACGCGTGGAATATTAAATGTAATATTTTAAAACACGTGGGGGATATTTTGAATTAAAACACCCCAACCCAGTGCTAGAGAGATTTGATTGGTTTGATTTGAGATGCTGGAATAAACAATGAATTCCATTGGAAAATTCAGTGGAAACACAATCTGTGATTTGAACTGAGGATGAGAGATATAATCTAGCGAACTCAGAGATACAGAACAGACAGCTTCGCAACTTCAAACGAGCAACTCAAAAAAAGCCAGAAAGAGAAGAATCAGACCTAGAATTCCATACATATAAGTGACAGATCGAAGTATTTGGGAAACGTAAAACCTTAAAAAGTAAGCCCGCCTTTATAAATACAGAGACTGAAAACCGTGAAAGACTAGGACTTTAAATATCAAGACTGGAAACCTAGGAATTGGATTATCCGTCATCAGAGAAACTTTCCCAGACCAAGTGTATCACAGAAAACCCGTCGAAAAGGAATTACTAGTTTCTGTGGTGAAGTGGGATGTTATAAATATTGATAGGGGACTTAGTGTACTGACTGAGATCAGCTGTGAAGGTATCTATATCTAATAAGAGTAGTGTATTATAGATAACCTTACTTGCTGCCACATATATATATATCTCAGTCAGAATTATTCTGGAATAGTGTGATGACTACGTTGTATGTCTAGGGTATGTGTATGATGAAGTGTAAGTCATAACAACAACAGACAGATAAACAATTTAATTTATTCCACCACACTTGACAACACTGTGACACTCACATACATAAAACACTCTACAAGGATATCTTAAAGGAGTCACTGATAACTTTTCAAATAACAATATGTATTCATTGCTGTCATGAATGAATATGTGTCCTGATTCAAATACAAAGGGAACCAGGAATCACAATCAATTTTAATTACAAGTTATATGTACAGAATTTATCAATATGAATATTGTAGTGACATATATTATTAAAAGTATCCTATGTGTGTCAGTTGTGTAGTAGTAATATGAGGTAATACTGGTTTTGTTTTGTTCAAGCTCTGTTGGTATTTGTCATCATGACTTCAATAGTTTGTCTTTATTGGAACTAGTATTGGAGATGTTCTCAGTTCCTGATATTAAAACAATTTACTTCCCCTCTTAAGTTTATGTTACAATGTTATTTTAAGATGGGGGTACATAATTTTGAGCTCAGCTGGCCACATCAGCTTATCTTGCGTGATGGCGGCAGGAAAAGACTCCTCTGCTCGATTTCTCCCCTGGGCTCTGGAGACACCTCACTGATAGCTAAATGGACCAAGGAGTATGCTGTCCGACTCTGGATTCAGCAAAGCTCTGACCAGGTGCTGCTCAATACCATCAAGACCACGGTCCCTGAAAACAAGAAGGATGTACCTTCTACTTCATAACTAATTGATACTCTAGTTTTACACTGAGCACAATACATCACAAACATTGAGTTCAGAGCGTTAGGCCAACTGTCAGCTTCATCTGAAATACTTTATACCAGTATTAACCTCCTTAATGGTTACTACGCCTCTGCAATTCCAGCATTATTTCTTTCTAGTCAATCATCTAGGTGTCAGTGTACTGTTTGGCCATTCCATGCCGTTTTACTTTCCTCCGACACCTTCTGTTCAGGCTGGAGCATTATAGGCTTTACATCATGTTTGCTACTGAACTACACATATATACAGGCATAAATTAACAATTCACATTCAATTTTCATTAAAAGATACTGAATGTTTCAAGCTTACCACAATTCATGGAATAAACACAGATACGTTGACTAGCAATGAATTCTGGCACAAATACTGGCACAAATTCCCATCTGCTTATGTTCCAGGCTTTTATTTAGCAAAAATATGAGCTGGCTTCAACGCACTGTTGCTTTATCAAGCTTATTTGAACTAGTGGTCTCGAACTAACGCTCCTAAGTGATTATATCAGCGAGTCTGGCCAATGGAGCCACGTTTCGACAAGTGTTTGAAAAAATTTTACCTTCCTACGTCTCCCCTAACAACCAAAGATAGTATTTATAGTCCGACCAATCGTGTTTAGTCTTATATTTGTTGCGCTCCAATCAATTTGGAGTTTACATGGTAGGCTATTTCCGTACGTAAGGTTTTTTCAAACACGTTATAAAAAAATTTTATGAGCAGAAATGATTTCATGCTGTCAGGCATCCCCACTATTTTATTTTGGTTATAACTTGTTAATTCCTAGACTATTTGCGTAACGTTTTACATATTCTTTGTCAGCAAGCCCTAAGGAACCCAAATATACAAATTTAAAAGAGCTAAGTGGCTGCGTTCAAAATATGCAATTTCTTCTACCTCCTGTTTCGAAGATGTGCTGTCTGGGTACTGTAATGTTTTCAAACGTAAACCCATCTATTGTTATCTTTTCTAATAAGCGTTTTTCAGGATTTAAAAACCTAACTCTGGGAAGGTTAGTGTTTTTATCACTGTCCGTCCGAAAAAGTTAGTGCATGTGGCCTTACACGCGTGATAGTAGTAATTGTGTATCGCGTTACGCTTGTTGGGGTGGCATTAATAGCGAGACGCGTGTTTAATTTTGCATGCGTTCCTGATTTTCAGCCCTCCCTCTCTCTTTCTATTTGAGTCCATCTGTTCGTTCGTTTTGGTAACGTAATATAATTAATGTTAGGATTAATTTAGGTCATTACGCAGTCTGCCTCTCAATGTTTTTCTTAGAAATGCAATACCCGTTTTAATGTGTTGTGGAAACGCTTGTATTTATGCAGTGGCTTATATTTAACGTGGAAACGTTACAATTTGCAGACGAAGCATAAAACAAAGGGGATTTCGAGTACATTCTTTGTGACAGCACTGTTATTTTACCATTGCTCTTTTCTTTATTAAATTTATTTGTTAGGCTTTATATTTACCTGATAATTTATATATGTGGATTAGAATATTTCACGACACCTCCCCTCTTAAAACAGACATTATATGTCAGTCCTTTATTCTATATACACATAGATAAATGTAAGTCAACTTGACTTTACTCTGCTGTGGTGCTATCATGGTTTTATGTAGTTGGGTCCATTCAGAGTAGGCACTACTCATGAAATCTGCCTCAGACTTCTACAACCAATAATATATTTCGGTTATGTTACTGAACAGCCGCAAGTGTGAGTGCTTGTCTTAATGCTGCTTCGCAACCCGTATTCACCATTTCTCTTCTCTGAGTCTGCGCAATGACATGTCCAGAGAACATTATATTTCCCTCAAAATGTACGTTATGAGGAGATAACATATACCTGGTGATAGCAGAGTTTTCGTAGTGGATCCCATAATCTTCTTATTATCCTGTATGAAACATTCGGAATATCCTCAATCAAAGAGGCAACTCAGGGATTCATTACGTTCCTCCGAAATGTTTACATCCAACAATTTTCTCATCATTCTAGAGAAGACACTAGGCGCATTCTTCAATCCAAATGGCAATCTATTAAACTCATAGTGTCCTTCTGAGGTACTAAAAGCTAGGTATGGTCTAACCTCAGGCTTTACTGGAATCTGATAGTATCCTTTACTCAGATCCACTTTTGAGAAATATTTAGCTTTATTTAGTCTGGCCAACAGCTGATTTGTATCCGGCAATGGATCCACCTGTCCTTCTGTAATAGCATTCAGTCTCCTGTAATCTATACAGAGTCTATGTTCTCCAGAGGGCTTCCTTAAGAGTACAACACCGGAACTATACGAAGATTCACTGTGCGAAATAATTCCTTCCTTCAACAGATAGTCTATCTCTTCCTTCAAAGCTTTCTCCTTAGCAAACGGAATCGAATATGGTTTCATACAGACAGGTGTGGGGTCTATCAGTTTCATATCATATTCCAATAGGTTTGTATGCCCTGGTCGGTCTGTTAACACCTCTGCATGATTATTTAGAACCTGTTGCACTCTCTCTTTCTGAGTTTTCGTTAAATGTGTACTGATTTTCACCTGTGCTGCTGTCTCACAGGGGTGTAATGGATATTCAAATGATGAAAGTGGTTCCTTTTTCATCTCCATGGCGATGGACAAGGTCAACAAGTGTGTCTCTTCCTGATGTTCTCTTTCCAAATATTTCTTCAGGAGATTCACATGATAGATTTTTTCTTTCCCCTTCTTATCTATCTTATAATTTGTTCTAGACACCTTCTCTAAAACTGTATATGGACCCTGCCATCCAATTTGTAACTTATTCTGACTCCCGGGCAAAAGAAGCAGTACTTTCTCTCCCACAGCCAAATTTCTGTCTTTCGCCTTCCTGTTATAATAGGCAGCATGTTTCTTCCTGGCTTGTTTCAAATTTTCATTGGCAAGTTTCCAGCCAGTTTTTAAACGAGTGGTCAGCTCATTCACATATTGGTATGAAGATGTAATGTTTTCCTCTGCCTTTTCATCAGTCCACGTTCTTAACAAAGCTACATATGGACCTTTAATTGTGTGGACCTATTTGTCCATGCACCGGTATGGTCTCTTCCACTCGAAGCTTTATAGTGATGATTTTTCCTCCCAGAATTATCATTCACAAAACGACCGCTACCAATTTTTCTTTTGGGGCTTTCTCCCCACTTAAAATTCTTGATGAGAGATTTCCTCTCTACATCCTCTTCCTCCAGTTTGTTTAAGTCCGATTGAGGGATTTTCGGCTTATCCTGGGGTAAGACATCTTTTTGCACTCTCCGCATAGTGGCCATTGTAAAACAGTTAAGTGAAGCTTGTCCGTGAAAAGGGGCTTCCCATTCCATTTGGTCCACTTTATCAAATCTATTTTTCTTTTTATTATCAGGCCTAATTTTGCCCCGTGGCGTGTCCAGGTCCTGATCCATGTTCCCACTTGTGGGTGTTCCCTCATGTGCTATGCTACACCTTTCTACAAAATTCTCAATGTCCCATCTTGCTTTGGGCCAATAATAATTGTGAGCCACCTTTTGAATGATGGTACCTATCTTCTCATGGTCCCCATCTGGTTTCACATGTAGGCTCCTTATTAAGTCTGCCCTATATCTTTTAGGAAGTACCAGCTGTCCCTGACCTTTGGATCTAGCTCCAGTCTTCCTATACATCAACTTGTTTTTCATGTAAAAATCTCCCTTGCCTGGAGTTGTATGACAAGTTGACAATTTTCTGAAACAAGGCTTGAGTGTTTTATCCCCAGCCTGTGCCTTCCTCATCTCTTCTGGAGTGGTATCTAACATAATATCCTCCTCCTGTCTTGAGGTCGACCTGACCTGAAGGGTTGCCATATACACAGGTTTCCTTCTGCAACGGTCAGTGTCATGATTGTCCATCTGACAATTCTTACACCACCTTTTTCCTTGGTTGAAAGATTTTCTTTCATCATATTTCCTTTCATCGAATTGTGGGAATTTATTTTTATTTTCATACCGTGGCCTATCAAATTGGTGCTTACCTTTGTTTTGATCCCTAGGATCAAATTTATTAAAGTTCTGTGGTGCCCTAAAGTTATCCACTTGTTTCTTTTTATTACCTGTTACCTCTGCTTGAGCTGCTTGATACCTTTCAGCAACATTTAGCAACTCACCCAGCCTCTCTGCACCTTGTTCCATGAGAAACTTTCTCAGGTCTGGAGCCATGGACTCTCTTAATTGCTCTATAAGGACCATTTCCTTAAGATCTTGGGTTTTCCCCAGAGAAGTCCATTTCTCCAAGTATGTCTCTATTCGTGCAGAGAACTGGTGATAGGTTTCACCTGACAGTAGTTTAGCATTCCTAAATTTTTTCCTATAAAATTCTGCATTCTTTTCATATCTTAACAAAAGAGCCTGCTTTAGCATGTCATAATTTTCCTGATCACCTCTGCTCATTTTTGCAAAAACTTCATAAGCTGCCCCACGAAGTCCCTGAGATAACTTTAAGCTCCACCTTTCTCTCTCTAACCCATACGTGGTAGCTAATAGTTCATACCTATTTAGATAGCTCTCTATATCATCGTCTTTCTCAACAAAATGATCTAAATGAAAATTCATAGCTGAGGTTGAGGCTCCTTGGCTAGCAGTGGCATCAGAGGCAAAGGGACTGGCACCATTTTCAGGAGCATGGCCTTGAAACTCAAACTCCCTTAGTCGTAACTCATGTTCCCTTTGTAATCTCTTATCTTCTGCTTCCCTTTCTGCAGCTAATTTCTTCTCTTCCCTTTCTGCAGCTAATTTCTTCTCTTCCCTTTCTGCAGTCAATCTTCTTTCTTCTGCTTCCAATTTCTTAGCCTCAGCCTCAATCTGCAACCTCTTAGTCTCAGCCTCAGCCTCAAATTGTAACTTCTTAATTTCCCTTTCAGCCTCTAACTTTCTTTCGGCTTCAAACCTTCTTTCTTCGCGTTCAATAAATTTGTCACATTCCGTAGTGACATAGGCAACCATAACTTGCCCATCTAATCCTAACTCTTTTGCAGTCTGAACAGCAGCAGATCGAAATTTGGCCAGGTCCGCCATTGTCTATCAGGTAAATTTATACAATGTCTAACCAACAATTCAATCTCTAAATATATATCTAATGGACAACACAGGCACCGTGAGCTCAACCTTATTTAATTCCACCCAAGGATACCTTTTAATTCTTATATTCCCTGAAGTGAATTACCCCCACTATTTTTAATAGGGAAAGATTCAAAATCCCAAGAGCGAGACCCCAATATATGTGGTGAAGTGGGATGTTATAAATATTTATAGGGGACTTAGTGTACTGACTGAGATCAGCTGTGAAGGTATCTATATCTAATAAGAGTAGTGTATTATAGATAACCTTACTTGCTGCCACATATATATATATCAGTCAGAATTATTCTGGAATAGTGTGATGACTACGTTATATGTCTAGGGTATGTGTATGATGAAGTGTAAGTCAAAACAACAACAGACAGATAAACAATTTAATTTATTCCACTACTCTTGACAACACTGTGACACTCACATACATAAAACACTCTACAAGGATATCTTAAAGGAGTCACTGATAACTTTTCAAATAACAATATGTATTCATTGCTGTCATGAATGAATATGTGTCCTGATTCAAATACAAAGGGAACCAGGAATCACAATCAATTTTAATTACAAGTTATATGTACAGAATTTATCAATATGAATATTGTAGTGACATATATTATTAAAAGTATCCTATGTGTGTCAGTTGTGTAGTAGTAATATGAGGTAATACTGGTTTTGTTTTGTTCAAGCTCTGTTGGTATTTGTCATCATGACTTCAATAGTTTGTCTTTATTGGAACTAGTATTGGAGATGTTCTCAGTTCCTGATATTAAAACAATTTAATTCCCCTCTTAATTGTATTTTACACTGTCATTTTAAGATGGGGGTACATAATGTTGAGCTCAGCTGGCCACATCAGCTTATCTTGCGTGATGGCGGCAGGAAAGGACTCCTCTGCTCGATTTCTCCCCTGGGCTCTGGAGACACCTCACTGATAGCTAAATGGACCAAGGAGTATGCTGTCCGACTCTGGATTCAGCAAAGCTCTGACCAGGTGCTGCTCAATAACGTCAAGACCACGGTCCCTGAAAACAAGAAGGATGTACCTTCTACGTCATAACTAATTGATACTCTAGTTCTACACTGAGCACAATACATCACAAACATTGAGCTCAGAGCGTTAGGCCAACTGTCAGCTTCATCTGAAATACTTTATACCAGTATTAACCTCCTTAATGGTTACTACGCCTCTGCACTTCCAGCATTATTTCTTTCTAGTCAATCATCTAGGTGTCAGTGTACTGTTTGGCCATTCCATGCCGTTTTACTTTCCTCCGACACCTTCTGTTCAGGCTGGAGCATTATAGGCTTTACATCATGTTTGCTACTGAACTACACATATATACAGGCATAAATTAACAATTCACATTCAATTTTCATTAAAAGATACTGAATGTTTCAAGCTTACCACAATTCATAGAATAAACACAGATACGTTGACTAGCAATGAATTCTGGCACAAATACTGGCACAAATTCCCATCTGCTTATGTTCCAGGCTTTTATTTAGCAAAAATATGAGCTGGCTTCAACGCACTGTTGCTTTATCAAGCTTATTTGAACTAGTGGTCTCGAACTAACGCTCCTAAGTGATTATATCAGCGAGTCTGGCCAATGGAGCCACGTTTCGACAAGTGTTTGAAAAAATTTTACCTTCCTACGTCTCCCCTAACAACCAAAGATAGTATTTATAGTCCGACCAATCGTGTTTAGTCTTATATTTGTTGCGCTCCAATCAATTTGGAGTTTACATGGTAGGCTATTTCCGTACGTAAGGTTTTTTTCAAACACGTTATAAAAAAATTTTATGAGCAGAAATGATTTCATGCTGTCAGGCATCCCCACTATTTTATTTTGGTTATAACTTGTTAATTCCTAGACTATTTGCGTAACGTTTTACATATTCTTTGTCAGCAAGCCCTAAGGAACCCAAATATACAAATTTAAAAGAGCTAAGTGGCTGCGTTCAAAATATGCAATTTCTTCTACCTCCTGTTTCGAAGATGTGCTGTCTGGGTACTGTAATGTTTTCAAACGTAAACCCATCTATTGTTATCTTTTCTAATAAGCGTTTTTCAGGTTTTTAAAACCTAACTCTGGGAAGGTTAGTGTTTTTATCACTGTCCGTCTGAAAAAGTTAGTGCATGTGGCCTTACACGCGTGATAGTAGTAATTGTGTATCGCGTTACGCTTGTTGGGGTGGCATTAATAGCGAGACGCGTGTTTAATTTTGCATGCGTTCCTGATTTTCAGCCCTCCCTCTCTCTTTCTATTTGAGTCCATCTGTTCGTTCGTTTTGGTAACGTAATATAATTAATGTTAGGATTAATTTAGGTCATTACGCAGTGTGCCTCTCAATGTTTTTCTTAGAAATGCAATACCCGTTTTAATGTGTTGTGGAAACGCTTGTATTTATGCAGTGGCTTATATTTAACGTGGAAACGTTACAATTTGCAGACGAAGCATAAAACAAGGGGGATTTCGAGTACATTCTTTGTGACAGCACTGTTATTTTACCATTGCTCTTCTCTTTATTAATTTTATTTGTTAGGCTTCATATTTACCTAATAATTTATATATGTGGATTAGAATATTCCACGACACCTCCCCTCTTAAAACAGACATTCTATGTCAGTCCTTTATTCTATATACACATAGATAAATGTAAGTCAACTTGACTTTACTCTGCTGTGGTGCTATCATGGTTTTATGTAGTTGGGTCCATTCAGAGTAGGCACTACTCATGAAATCTGCCTCAGACTTCTACAACCAATAATATATTTCGGTTATGTTACTGAACAGCCGCAAGTGTGAGTGCTTGTCTTAATGCTGCTTCGCAACCCGTATTCACCATTTCTCTTCTCTGAGTCTGCGCAATGACATGTCCAGAGAACATTATATTTCCCTCAAAATGTACGTTATGAGGAGATAACATATACCTGGTGATAGCAGAGTTTTCGTAGTGGATCCCATAATCTTCTTATTATCCTGTATGAAACATTCGGAATATCCTCAATCAAAGAGGCAACTCAGGGATTCATTACGTTCCTCCGAAATGTTTACATCCAACAATTTTCTCATCATTCTAGAGAAGACACTAGGCGCATTCTTCAATCCAAATGGCAATCTATTAAACTCATAGTGTCCTTCTGAGGTACTAAAAGCTAGGTATGGTCTAACCTCAGGCTTTACTGGAATCTGATAGTATCCTTTACTCAGATCCACTTTTGAGAAATATTTAGCTTTATTTAGTCTGGCAAACAGCTGATTTGTATCCGGCAATGGATCCACCTGTCCTTCTGTAATAGCATTCAGTCTCCTGTAATCTATACAGAGTCTATGTTCTCCAGAGGGCTTCCTTAAGAGTACAACACCGGAACTATACGAAGATTCACTGTGCGAAATAATTCCTTCCTTCAATAGATAGTCTATCTCTTCCTTCAAAGCTTTCTCCTTAGCAAACGGAATCGAATATGGTTTCATACAGACAGGTGTGGGGTCTATCAGTTTCATATCATATTCCAATAGGTTTGTATGCCCTGGTCGGTCTGTTAACACCTCTGCATGATTATTTAGAACCTGTTGCACTCTCTCTTTCTGAGTTTTCGTTAAATGTGTACTGATTTTCACCTGTGCTGCTGTCTCACAGGGGTGTAATGGATATTCAAATGATGAAAGTGGTTCCTTTTTCATCTCCATGGCGATGGACAAGGTCAACAAGTGTGTCTCTTCCTGATGTTCTCTTTCCAAATATTTCTTCAGGAGATTCACATGATAGATTTTTTCTTTCCCCTTCTTATCTATCTTATAATTTGTTCTAGACACCTTCTCTAAAACTGTATATGGACCCTGCCATCCAATTTGTAACTTATTCTGACTCCCGGGCAAAAGAAGCAGTACTTTCTCTCCCACAGCCAAATTTCTGTCTTTCGCCTTCCTGTTATAATAGGCAGCATGTTTCTTCCTGGCTTGTTTCAAATTTTCATTGGCAAGTTTCCAGCCAGTTTTTAAACGAGTGGTCAGCTCATTCACATATTGGTATGAAGATGTAATGTTTTCCTCTGCCTTTTCATCAGTCCACGTTCTTAACAAAGCTACATATGGACCTTTAATTGTGTGGACCTATTTGTCCATGCACCGGTATGGTCTCTTCCACTCGAAGCTTTATAGTGATGATTTTTCCTCCCAGAATTATCATTCACAAAACGACCGCTACCAATTTTTCTTTTGGGGCTTTCTCCCCACTTAAAATTCTTGATGAGAGATTTCCTCTCTACATCCTCTTCCTCCAGTTTGTTTAAGTCCGATTGAGGGATTTTCGGCTTATCCTGGGGTAAGACATCTTTTTGCACTCTCCGCATAGTGGCCATTGTAAAACAGTTAAGTGAAGCTTGTCCGTGAAAAGGGGCTTCCCATTCCATTTGGTCCACTTTATCAAATCTATTTTTCTTTTTATTATCAGGCCTAATTTTGCCCCGTGGCGTGTCCAGGTCCTGATCCATGTTCCCACTTGTGGGTGTTCCCTCATGTGCTATGCTACACCTTTCTACAAAATTCTCAATGTCCCATCTTGCTTTGGGCCAATAATAATTGTGAGCCACCTTTTGAATGATGGTACCTATCTTCTCATGGTCCCCATCTGGTTTCACATGTAGGCTCCTTATTAAGTCTGCCCTATATCTTTTAGGAAGTACCAGCTGTCCCTGACCTTTGGATCTAGCTCCAGTCTTCCTATACATCAACTTGTTTTTCATGTAAAAATCTCCCTTGCCTGGAGTTGTATGACAAGTTGACAATTTTCTGAAACAAGGCTTGAGTGTTTTATCCCCAGCCTGTGCCTTCCTCATCTCTTCTGGAGTGGTATCCAACATAATATCCTCCTCCTGTCTTGAGGTCGACCTGACCTGAAGGGTTGCCATATACACAGGTTTCCTTCTGCAACGGTCAGTGTCATGATTGTCCATCTGACAATTCTTACACCACCTTTTTCCTTGGTTGAAAGATTTTCTTTCATCATATTTCCTTTCATCGAATTGTGGGAATTTATTTTTATTTTCATACCGTGGCCTATCAAACTGGTGCTTACCTTTGTTTTGATCCCTAGGATCAAATTTATTAAAGTTCTGTGGTGCCCTAAAGTTATCCACTTGTTTCTTTTTATTACCTGTTACCTCTGCTTGAGCTGCTTGATACCTTTCAGCAACATTTAGCAACTCACCCAGCCTCTCTGCACCTTGTTCCATGAGAAACTTTCTCAGGTCTGGAGCCATGGACTCTCTTAGTTGCTCTATAAGGACCATTTCCTTAAGATCTTGGGTTTTCCCCAGAGAAGTCCATTTCTCCAAGTATGTCTCTATTCGTGCAGAGAACTGGTGATAGGTTTCACCTGACAGTAGTTTAGCATTCCTAAATTTTTTCCTATAAAATTCTGCATTCTTTTCATATCTTAACAAAAGAGCCTGCTTTAGCATGTCATAATTTTCCTGATCACCTCTGCTCATTTTTGCAAAAACTTCATAAGCTGCCCCACGAAGTCCCTGAGATAACTTTAAGCTCCACCTTTCTCTCTCTAACCCATACGTGGTAGCTAATAGTTCGTACCTATTTAGATAGCTCTCTATATCATCGTCTTTCTCAACAAAATGATCTAAATGGAAATTCATAGCTGAGGTTGAGGCTCCTTGGCTAGCAGTGGCATCAGAGGCAAAGGGACTGGCACCATTTTCAGGAGCATGGCCCTGAAACTCAAACTCCCTTAGTCGTAACTCATGTTCCCTTTGTAATCTCTTATCTTCTGCTTCCCTTTCTGCAGCTAATCTCTTGTCTTCCCTTTCTGCAGCTAATTTCTTCTCTTCCCTTTCTGCAGTCAATCTTCTTTCTTCTGCTTCCAATTTCTTAGCCTCAGCCTCAATCTGCAACCTCTTAGTCTCAGCCTCAGCCTCAAATTGTAACTTCTTAATTTCCCTTTCAGCCTCTAACTTTCTTTCGGCTTCAAACCTTCTTTCTTCGCGTTCAATAAATTTGTCACATTCCGTAGTGACATAGGCAACCATAACTTGCCCATCTAATCCTAACTCTTTTGCAGTCTGAACAGCAGCAGATCGAAATTTGGCCAGGTCCGCCATTGTCTATCAGGTAAATTTATACAATGTCTAACCAACAATTCAATCTCTACATATATATCTAATGGACAACACAGGCACCGTGAGCTCAACCTTATTTAATTCCACCCAAGGATACCTTTTAATTCTTATATTCCCTGAAGTGAATTACCCCCAATATTTTTAATAGGGAAAGATTCAAAATCCCAAGAGCGAGACCCCAATATATGTGGTGAAGTGGGATGTTATAAATATTTATAGGGGACTTAGTGTACTGACTGAGATCAGCTGTGAAGGTATCTATATCTAATAAGAGTAGTGTATTATAGATAACCTTACTTGCTGCCACATATATATATATATCTCAGTCAGAATTATTCTGGAATAGTGTGATGACTACGTTGTATGTCTAGGGTATGTGTATGATGAAGTGTAAGTCATAACAACAACAGACAGATAAACAATTTAATTTATTCCACCACACTTGACAACACTGTGACACTCACATACATAAAACACTCTACAAGGATATCTTAAAGGAGTCACTGATAACTTTTCAAATAACAATATGTATTCATTTCTGTCATGAATGAATATGTGTCCTGATTCAAATACAAAGGGAACCAGGAATCACAATCAATTTTAATTACAAGTTATATGTACAGAATTTCTCAATATGAATATTGTAGTGACATATATTATTAAAAGTATCCTATGTGTGTCAGTTGTGTAGTAGTAATATGAGGTAATACTGGTTTTGTTTTGTTCAAGCTCTGTTGGTATTTGTCATCATGACTTCAATAGTTTGTCTTTATTGGAACTAGTATTGGAGATGTTCTCAGTTCCTGATATTAAAACAATTTACTTCCCCTCTTAAGTTTATGTTACAATGTTATTTTAAGATGGGGGTACATAATTTTGAGCTCAGCTGGCCACATCAGCTTATCTTGCGTGATGGCGGCAGGAAAGGACTCCTCTGCTCGATTTCTCCCCTGTGCTCTGGAGACACCTCACTGATAGCTAAATGGACCAAGGAGTATGCTGTCCGACTCTGGATTCAGCAAAGCTCTGACCAGGTGCTGCTCAATACCATCAAGACCACGGTCCCTGAAAACAAGAAGGATGTACCTTCTACTTCATAACTAATTGATACTCTAGTTTTACACTGAGCACAATACACCACAAACATTGAGTTCAGAGCGTTAGGCCAACTGTCAGCTTCATCTGAAATACTTTATACCAGTATTAACCTCCTTAATGGTTACTACTCCTCTGCACTTCCAGCATTATTTCTTTCTAGTCAATCATCTAGGTGTCAGTGTACTGTTTGGCCATTCCATGCCGTTTTACTTTCCTCCGACACCTTCTGTTCAGGCTGGAGCATTATAGGCTTTACATCATGTTTGCTACTGAACTACACATATATACAGGCATAAATTAACAATTCACATTCAATTTTCATTAAAAGATACTGAATGTTTCAAGCTTACCACAATTCATAGAATAAAACACAGATACGTTGACTAGCAATGAATTCTGGCACAATTACTGGCACAAATTCCCATCTGCTTATGTTCCAGGCTTTTATTTAGCAAAAATATGAGCTGGCTTCAACGCACTGTTGCTTTATCAAGCTTATTTGAACTAGTGGTCTCGAACTAACGCTCCTAAGTGATTATATCAGCGAGTCTGGCCAATGGAGCCACGATTCGACAAGTGTTTGAAAAAATGTTACCTTCCTACGTCTCCCCTAACAACCAAAGATAGTATTTATAGTCCGACCAATCGTGTTTAGTCTTATATTTGTTGCGCTCCAATCAATTTGGAGTTTACATGGTAGGCTATTTCCGTACGTAAGGTTTTTTTCAAACACGTTATAAAAAAATTTTATGAGCAGAAATGATTTCATGCTGTCAGGCATCCCCACTATTTTATTTTGGTTATAATTTGTTAATTCCTAGACTATTTGCGTAACGTTTTACATATTCTTTGTCAGCAAGCCCTAAGGAACCCAAATATACAAATGTAAAAGAGCTAAGTGGCTGCGTTCAAAATATGCAATTTCTTCAACCTCCTGTTTCGACGATGTGCTGTCTGGGTACTGTAATGTTTTCAAACGTAAACCCATCTATTGTCATCTTTTCTAATAAGAGTTTTTCAGGATTTAAAAACCTAACTCTGGGAAGGTTAGTGTTTTTATCACTGTCCGTCCGAAAAAGTTAGTGCATGTGGCCTTACACGCGTGATAGTAGTAAGTGTGTATCGCGTTACGCTTGTTGGGGTGGCATTAATAGCGAGACGCGTGTTCAATTTTGCATGCGTTCCTGATTTTCAGCCCTCCCTCTCTCTTTCTATTTGAGTCCATCTGTTCGTTCGTTTTGGTAACGTAATATAATTAATGTTAGGATTAATTTAGGTCATTACGCAGTCTGCCTCTCAATGTTTTTCTTAGAAATGCAATACCCGTTTTAATGTGTTGTGGAAACGCTTGTATTTATGCAGTGGATTATATTTAACGTGGAAACGTTACGATTTGCAGACGAAGCATAAAACAAAGGGGGATTTCGAGTACATTCCTTGTGACAGCACTGTTATTTTACCATTTTTCTTTTCTTTATTAAATGTATTTGTTAGGCTTTATATTTACTTGATAATTTATATATGTGGATTAGAATATTCCACGACAGTTTCCCAGACCAATTGATTCATAGAACACCGTCATAAGAGGAATTTCTCAGACGAAATTGATTCGAGAGCACATGCACAGAAATTGCTTGTGTCCATCCGAAACCTCTTCGAGGAGATTGTGTATAACCCAAAATCATGGGGTAGGTTATGAACGTTTATTTTACAAATGCGAATTAACATATTTTCTTGCTAAGTGGTTATATATGAGGCTGGCAACCTCAACATATGAAAATAGTATATTCATGAACCACTACAGCAAGCGCTGGTGATTGTTTCTGGCTAGTCGTGCTGAAAACCCGACAGCAGAGGTGACCCCAGAATCCGACTGGAGCAGTGATGAATGATGATTACATCACACGTGCCTCAAGTGTACATATCATATTGTTAGATATATGTAACTTGCTAATGTTAGTTCAGGCACAAATCATTATTCGCGCTGTCCAGACACATTTTCCCACTTAATATTCAGAGGAATAGTGGTGATTTCTATTCATCTTTCCTGAAGTACACTGTGTATACTTAAGAATTTAATTCTTCTGAGAGATTAACATTGGTGGGTGGACAACGAGAGGAAGCGCCTGTTAAGCTTCCAACTCAGTGTACTTAAGCAGAGACATTTATTTGTCTATTTTTCCAAAAGTTCGTGGTACAAGACTACTTGTGGTTACAAAATACCAGACGGTTCGAAGTACTGAAGTTACTACGCCACTCGTGTGAGAGAAGTACACTCATCACCAAGAAGTGACGGAAACCACAGCGACAGGACTCACATAGAGTTAAGTTGTCTTGTAACATAGGCGAAAGCAACGGACTTTTTGATAAATCCTCACCTACGTCTCAGTGATACACCCCCCTTTACTCTCTTGTCTCCAATAAATGTAATTAAACGTTAATGTTATTATGTCTTTGAAACCACCGCTGATAACGGCGCTAAGACTAAATGTTATATAGTCTGTTTGCACCCACTGTTGCGAGTGTAGTGGTTTGGTCTATATCATCGCCACACAGGCTAATTCAATATATGTGTGCTGCTGTCCTGTCACTGTGTCTGGAATGTTGACCTGGGTGTGTGTTGATATGTTCGCACACCACGGTACGTACATAAGAGTACATGCAGGAGTCAAAAAGGGTTGCAAACGTCTAGAACAGTTCGATACTGTTTATTCCGTACAACACAGACACGATGACATAAATGACACACATTCGACAGCAAAACACGAATCATATAATTTCCGCATTGCATTAAATATATATAATACGGCCTGTCCACATCCTGGCCTAAACAGTACTTCAACACGCACTAAAGCCTGCATCATCCGGCAGCTTCATTAATCTTCACAATATGGCCTACAAAAGTACTTCAATACATAGCGAAGCCTGCATCACCCGGCAGCTTCATTAATCTTCACAATATGGCCTACAAAAGTACTTCAATACATAGCAAAGCCTGCATCACACGGCAGCTTCAATAATTTTCAAAATATGGCCTACAAAAGTACCTTAATACACAGCGAAGCCTGCATCACCCGGCAGCTTCATTAATCTTCACAATAGGGCCTACAAAAGTACCTTAATACACAGCGAAGCCTGCATCACCCGGCAGCTTCATTAATCTTCACAATAGGGCCTACAAAAGTACCTTAATACACAGCGAAGCCTGCATCACCCGGCAGCTTCATTAATCTTCACAATAGGGCCTACAAAAGTACCTTAATACACAGCGAAGCCTGCATCACCCGGCAGCTTCATTAATCTTCACAATATGGCCTACAAAAGTACTTCAATACATAGCAAAGCCTGCATCACACGGCAGCTTCAATAATCTTCAAAATATGGCCTAAACAAATCTTCACTGCAGTGTATCACATAGGCTGTACACACAGCGAAATATATAAGTCGACATTTTCTCAAATCCTACGTAGGTATACATTATCCAAAAACACTGGGACTCGACCTACACGGTCCACGCCCAAAACACAACTCCCTCAATCACACACTAGTCCCGCCAAAAAACCCGTCACGAGATTCGGTTGTCTTGAACACCGTTCTCGATAACACATGCAGACTAGCGAGCTATTCACATGACTCAAAACAGTACAGAATAAATACATTAAACAGCGTTCACACGCTTCTCTGTACTCTGTCACCCGAAAAATAGGAAAAGATAATTCTATCCTAAAGTCAAACAAGTATCCGCTTAATCAAGCGTTGCAACTCGAAATTTAATATGTTCAAAACATTCTAAAGATTACTTCCCCTTCCATAAGTTCCACCTGCAACAGTTACCACCCGCTCCGGGAAAAAAAAATGATTCTATCATTTTTTTTGAAAAAATTAACTCCCAAAAACGAAAAATTTAGAAGACAATTAAGCTGTAACGTATGCCTACAAAAATATCTTATTTTAAATCAAAATTATATCTACAACAAATATCAGCATTAAAGTGTAAAGTAGCAATTAAAGCATACAGCATAACCAGCTAAGTATAAAAAGTAATTAGCTAAATATACAAATATGATCAGTTCCAAAATTAAGTTACGTATATTTAGTACAAACCAAACCGAAAACAACCAATCGAAAGAGAAAACACAAGATCAATCAAAAGAAGAATGATCTGTAAAAAAGGAAAGTAAGAACTCAACAATACCATATACTCATAATTAAGTTGGACAATTACATGTAAAATAAATACAACTATCATAAGTAGATATATCATATCAAATCATATAACCACTCCAACAATACAAAGAATAGAGGTATAAGTGTTGAAAGAAGACAAAGTATACAAATAGAATCAAGTAAAACGAAGATGAGGTACGAAAGTATAAACAAGATATGAAATCCATACCGAAAAGACAACAGAAAAGGAGGAATGAAATGACGAATAGTTACCAAAGACAGATAGAAAGCAAAGGCACGAACGCAAAGAAAGTCAATAACAGTACATACTAATAACTGTTTTGATCAGATAACCTATTCAAAATAAATATATAAACATGATCGAAAGGCACAACACAAAATATCAAAGTATATCTATACTAACACCACCAAAAATAATTTATAACTAAACAAAACCTAATAAGTAATTTAACTAAGTTATAAGAGTTATACAAAACTAACATAAATAAATTATAGGCATCGAACAAACAAGTAATAGCATTACTATAACTAATACGACCAACGCACAATCAAGCGCTAAAAATAAAAAATACATCATAATAAAAAACAACTTTTTACAAGAACTAATCAAACTACATATCAATGATATCACGAAGTCAAATGCTGGGCACACCCAACAAAAAATTACAATGCCAAAAAAAAAAAAAAATCATTTTTTTCAACAGTACCGTACAAACATATTTTTTTTCTCGATAAGTTACATAAAAACAGTATTTAATTTTTAAGTAATTCAATAATACTTTACGTAAAGCCTAATAATGAAATCAATATTTTAACAAAATGAGTGAAATATAAAACAAAAATCCTATCTCGAAGAAACCTTTAAATCAACACATGTAAATTTAATTTATCCTTTAAGTTCTTTCTGCTGACAATTACGTTCAGCTCAGTACAATGCTATTTAGCTATAACTTTATCAATAAATCTACACTTTGTTGCTAATATGAAATATAAAAAAGGTTCTATAAAAATATCTACAAAAAATAAGTTTTTTTTTTTTTTTTTAAATAATCTGCTAGGAAAATAATCTGCATGCCTGACTGGCAAGAAAATCAGGTTATTGAAAAATCGAAGTTTCACAAAAAGTTAACAAATCCAAATACAAGATCATGTATGATACATGCAAGCTATTTTCAAAATTACATTTCACAACATAACAGATAATACACATCTTCTCTGTATGTTCTATATATTAATTAATCATGACACCAAAACATAAGAAAAATATAAATTAAGTGAATAACGAACACTCAGGACTATCTAAAAGTAACCACTACATCAACACAACAAATGAGTTTGTGCAATCTCATCATGTACAAAACTATCCTAAACAACACAGTTGCAAAAATTCTAAGTTGAACAGAGTAGTATAAAGGATAATAATTACATACTACACATTATCAACACAATAATATATAAATAGCATAAAAATGTATTAATACATCATCAAAATACACACATATAAATAACAATAAAAAAAATTATGGCAATCAAATGATGCATAGAAATAATCATGACAACCAAATTATATGTTATTTCAAAACAACAACATGTCATGTACTAATATAGAATACAAAAATATTTACTATCTAAGGGAAAAAATACGCCGTAAAATTTCCCACTCTCTTGAACACATGTCCTGACCCTCCAAAGTAAACATCAGTTGCTATTTAGACGCTGACAGGTTTCGGTTGACTACTCGAGCGGAAAGTTGACTCACATTTCTGACCGTCAATATGTCACAGAAGCCTTGACCCTTATCGCAACGTAGCTTCTGTCAACAAATACAAATGAAAATTTCCATTTTACTCAATAGTGAAATTTAATGAAAAAAACCGTAGAAATCACATTTACAATTACCCAGTACCGGCTTGTGTAAAAACCCGGTCTCTTCACGATGTCACTAGCTCTCTCTATCACATGAAGATATCATAGAATTCTTGGGGACAACATGACCGACCTTGAATGTCGCCGCTGTCTTACGCTGAAACAAAGTCTCACATTCACAACAACAAGTAGAGCAATCAATAGTATTCAAGCATCCACTGTTATTTTTACTCTGTTTTTTTTTTCATTCATAACCCTCCACTCCCAAAGGAGCATAGGCCTTCAACAAACACATGCCAAGTCCTCCTGTCACGTGCCATCATCTCAAGTTCTTTCCATGTTCTCCTCATCATTTTCACCTCTGTTTCCAACTCTCTTCTCCATGTACTTCTTGGTCTTCCTCTGCCTCTCTTGCCCTGGGGGTTCCAGAACAAGGACTGCCTTGTAATGCTATCAACAGGTTTCCTCAGTGTGTGTCCTATCCATCGCCATCGTCTTCTTCTCATCTCTTGTTCCACTGGCACTTGTCCAGTTCTTGTCATCAGTTCCACATTGGTAACCTTGTCATACCATTTTAATCCCTCTATTCTACGCAAGCACCCATTTATGAAAGTCTGTAGCTTTTTGGTTGTTGTCTTTGTTGTTCTCCATGTCTCCGAGCCATACAATAGGACTGACTTCACATTTGAGTTGAAGATTCTTATTTTCGTGTTGGATCCTATTTCTCTTGATCTCCATATATTTCCCAATGCAATGAAAGCTCCTCTTGCTTTTTGTATTCTTATTTTGATATCGCTGTCTGTCCCTCCAACTTTGTCTATATTACTGCCAAGATATGTGTATGATTCTACATCTTGTATTGGCGTTTCTTCAAGTTCAACCCTGTTTTCATTACCTGCATTTATTCTCATTATTTTTGTCTTTTCCCTGTGTATTTTCAGACCAAATTGCTGTGACCTCTCATCGAGTGTTTTCAATTTGTCCTGCATCTGATTACGGTTATGGGACAGGAGAGCCAAATCATCAGCAAAATCCAGATCATCCAACTGCTTAGTCAGAGTCCACTGGATTCCATTTCTGTTGTTTTACTCTGTTTACTTTGATTATAAATGACTCTGGGCTCATGTTGAACAAGATTAGCACAATTGCGCTTATTATTTGTTCTATGATCACAATACTTATTATTACCGTTGTCTTGTTTACAAAAAATGACTTTAGTCTTTTGTTTAGGAACATTACTCTGGTGATGTAAAGCAACATTTGAAAAGCTATTATCTCTATCATACTTTCCAACATTCTTACAATCAAAACTTTGAGATTTGTTAAATTGTCTACATTATCTACGAGAGGGAAAATTATTATTTTCTGATCTCCCTTGGTATTGTTTACTCTTGGGGTTATCTCTCTTTCTAGAACTGTTTTTCTTTTCCCTTATGGGAATATATTTACCAATAGTTTCAAACTGACTGTGCTGAGTTTGATAACTGCCAGAAACAA
Source organism: Oreohelix idahoensis (assembly GCA_024509875.1). Classification (NCBI taxonomy): domain Eukaryota; kingdom Metazoa; phylum Mollusca; class Gastropoda; order Stylommatophora; family Oreohelicidae; genus Oreohelix; species Oreohelix idahoensis. The sequence continues at coordinate 255,185 of JAMPIV010005315.1, forward strand.
TAGTATCTCTATTGTTCCGCATATGGGTTTCATCTTTGGAACAAGTAGTAATAGTCTCAACACCCGCTATTAATTTCTGAGTATTTCCAGTAGTAGAGAAATATTTGTTCTTATGAATCTTGACCTGAAATTTATCACCTATCTTTTCCTGACCAACAGAACTGGCTGTTACACAAGAATCTTTGTTGGTCTGACGCCAAGAATTATTACTGGAACTACCAGTAATATTAGAACTTTTAAAGTTGTATTTACCACGATAAGATCTATCTTTACCATGAATGAAATCTCTCTGAGCAAAAAGTGTATGGGGTTGACTTTTCGCAACTTTCTGTCTATCATTGTGAACATTGACAGAAGAGCACCTTTTGTTTTTCAAAACCATATCTAGTAAGCCAAATATTCTTTCCCTTGCTTCCGCAATTTCATTATCTTTAAGTGAAATCGTTTCACTTAACCTTTTATTTAACTCCTTAACAGCCAAAACTTTGTCGCTTTCTTCTGCTAGCAAATTTTCAATTTTAGCGACCTTCTCTTTCTCAGCCGTCAACTCCACTAAAATCTCTTTCTCGTACTGTTCTTTATTTGCCCTCAACTGAGTCAACTCTATCTGAAGTGTTTCAGTCTGGACATCATCATTGTTTTTCATAATCTCATTACTCTTCTTGGGGGGTACAATATTCATCTCCCCAATTTGATCACTGAGCATCGCATTATCATTCATCACCTCATGAAGCATTTCTATGTAAGTCTTCTCACAGACATTTCTCTCAACCTTCAATTTCTCATACATCTCTTTCTGTTCTTGAAGTTCCCGCGTGAGATTACCTATCTGAGTTTCCAAGTCTTGGACTTTGCTTAAAGCTGAATTTAATGTAGCTTGTGCACTAGAAAGTTCTGAGTTTGATTCAAGTATCTCACTTTTAAGCCTATACACAGTTGCCTGTAGTTCGTTCTCTTTAGCAACACCTTCTAGGAAATTCTCTCTTTGCTGTAGAGCACTTTGTTTGTTTACTTTTGCTTGTTTCTCAATTCTCAATTCCCTTTCCTGCTCATCAGATGTATGGTTGTGGATTATTTTGAACATGCTTTGCATTATATGTCCGTGTTCACGTTCAATATACTGTTGCAAAAACACACGAAGGTGCCGTAGCAAATTCACCAAATCCTTGGCCATTACCAAATTGCAAACAAACTTAAAGTTGTGTTCAGCAAATAACTCCAGGGATGTTGACACATTAATCAAAAAATCATCCATTATCCATTCTCCAAGTCGTGCACCTCTCAATCCCTTACCATCTCTACCTACCACCAATGCAGACTCCAACATAGGCCTTATATCTGTAGGGCACATATCACGATCCATGGTGATTCACTTACTTAATCAACTATATATAGTAATAACTTATAGTTATGACAAATTACTGTCGCAAAAGGTTTGACAATTACCCTTCCAGCTCACAAAGTTAACTATTTGTCAAGAAATGAGCTTATTCCTCAATTCTGTATCACCAATTCCTTTTTATAGCACCTTTATCAAGTCACATCATTATCAGGAAAATCGACATATGTCAACAGCCATTAACACCTATGCATCAAATCTTAATCATATGTAAAATTAGACATAAACAACAATAATAACAAAATGAGCAATTAGGGAGGCCCAGCGACATATATGAAGTGACACAATTTACACAAGACACAATCACTTATCTGTCAATGATCCCGCTTCTTTTCCGCCACGACACTAGATATCACATAGACTGCTAAAACCTCCACTGCGGGAAAGCACTGCAACTTGATTCGTTTCTCTTCAGGTAATTTCGTCAATATGATATGTGCTTAACAATACACAAGTTGACAGGAACCATAATACAGCACACACTGCAACTCTTGACTCTTCTGTAGTCTGAAATGTACACGGCAACTCCGTGTATCATAACGTCTTGAACTTGTGATGGTGACCACTGGCACAGGTAACCCGAATATTGCAGAAATCTGTCACAACCCGTACAAATGCTGGTACAAATACTGTCCAAGTCTAATTGAACGCTCTTGACCACTGCAGATGCTGTTGTAGTCTATAGGCACGAAATAGGACGTCAATTGCTACTGTTGTAAAGTTGCCTTCTACCAAATAAAGCGTGTGTTGTTTCTCAAATGCGCCACCCACGCAGATAATAACTAGGTCACAGTTCTGAAGTACAGGAGATTCAAGCCACGCCTACATAAGGCTAATTATAACAAAGTCAAGTGTTCTACACTCTTGTCACGTGAAAGTCATATGTATTATTTTCAACTTGTAGTGACTGATCCTCTAGATATGTTATGGTCTGGTGGACAAAATTTGATTCACTTTATCCTCTTGCTTCAAGTACATATCACTGTAGAGGTAACAATTTCTTAATCGTATACGCCACACAGGCACATCTTAAATCATATCCAATGATACGAAAACTACGCCACTTAGGCTATCGACGCGAATAGTCGTAGATGTCAGATCCTGTTAACTGAAAACCACCACTGATAACGGCGCTAAGTCTAAATGTTATATAGTCTGTTTGCACCCACTGTTGCGAGTGTAGTGGTTTGGTCTATATCATCGCCACACAGGCTAATTCAATATATGTGTGCTGCTGTCCTGTCACTGTGTCTGGAATGTTGACCTGGGTGTGTGTTGATATGTTCGCACACCACGGTACGTACATAAGAGTACATGCAGGAGTCAAAAAGGGTTGCAAACGTCTAGAACAGTTCGATACTGTTTATTCCGTACAACACAGACACGATGACATAAATGACACACATTCGACAGCAAAACACGAATCATATAATTTCCGCATTGCATTAAATATATATAATACGGCCTGTCCACATCCTGGCCTAAACAGTACTTCAACACGCACTAAAGCCTGCATCATCCGGCAGCTTCATTAATCTTCACAATATGGCCTACAAAAGTACTTCAATACATAGCGAAGCCTGCATCACCCGGCAGCTTCATTAATCTTCACAATATGGCCTACAAAAGTACTTCAATACATAGCAAAGCCTGCATCACACGGCAGCTTCAATAATCTTCAAAATATGGCCTACAAAAGTACCTTAATACACAGCGAAGCCTGCATCACCCGGCAGCTTCATTAATCTTCACAATAGGGCCTACAAAAGTACCTTAATACACAGCGAAGCCTGCATCACCCGGCAGCTTCATTAATCTTCACAATAGGGCCTACAAAAGTACCTTAATACACAGCGAAGCCTGCATCACCCGGCAGCTTCATAAATCTTCACAATATGGCCTACAAAAGTACTTCAATACATAGCAAAGCCTGCATCACACGGCAGCTTCAATAATCTTCAAAATATGGCCTAAACAAATCTTCACTGCAGTGTATCACATAGGCTGTACACACAGCGAAATATATAAGTCGACATTTTCTCAAATCCTACGTAGGTATACATTATCCAAAAACACTGGGACTCGACCTACACGGTCCACGCCCAAAACACAACTCCCTCAATCACACACTAGTCCCGCCAAAAAACCCGTCACGAGATTCGGTTGTCTTGAACACCGTTCTCGATAACACATGCAGACTAGCGAGCTATTCACATGACTCAAAACAGTACAGAATAAATACATTAAACAGCGTTCACACGCTTCTCTGTACTCTGTCACCCGAAAAATAGGAAAAGATAATTCTATCCTAAAGTCAAACAAGTATCCGCTTAATCAAGCGTTGCAACTCGAAATTTAATATGTTCAAAACATTCTAAAGATTACTTCCCCTTCCATAAGTTCCACCTGCAACAGTTACCACCCGCTCCGGAAAAAAAAATGATTCTATCATTTTTTTTGAAAAAATTAACTCCCAAAAACGAAAAATTTAGAAGACAATTAAGCTGTAACGTATGCCTACAAAAATATCTTATTTTAAATCAAAATTATATCTACAACAAATATCAGCATTAAAGTGTAAAGTAGCAATTAAAGCATACAGCATAACCAGCTAAGTATAAAAAGTAATTAGCTAAATATACAAATATGATCAGTTCCAAAATTAAGTTACGTATATTTAGTACAAACCAAACCGAAAACAACCAATCGAAAGAGAAAACACAAGATCAATCAAAAGAAGAATGATCTGTAAAAAAGGAAAGTAAGAACTCAACAATACCATATACTCATAATTAAGTTGGACAATTACATGTAAAATAAATACAACTATCATAAGTAGATATATCATATCAAATCATATAACCACTCCAACAATACAAAGAATAGAGGTATAAGTGTTGAAAGAAGACAAAGTATACAAATAGAATCAAGTAAAACGAAGATGAGGTACGAAAGTATAAACAAGATATGAAATCCATACCGAAAAGACAACAGAAAAGGAGGAATGAAATGACGAATAGTTACCAAAGACAGATAGAAAGCAAAGGCACGAACGCAAAGAAAGTCAATAACAGTACATACTAATAACTGTTTTGATCAGATAACCTATTCAAAAATAAATATATAAACATGATCGAAAGGCACAACACAAAATATCAAAGTATATCTATACTAACACCACCAAAAATAATTTATAACTAAACAAAACCTAATAAGTAATTTAACTAAGTTATAAGAGTTATACAAAACTAACATAAATAAATTATAGGCATCGAACAAACAAGTAATAGCATTACTATAACTAATACGACCAACGCACAATCAAGCGCTAAAAATAAAAAATACATCATAATAAAAAACAACTTTTTACAAGAACTAATCAAACTACATATCAATGATATCACGAAGTCAAATGCTGGGCACACCCAACAAAAAATTACAATGCCAAAAAAAAAAAAAAATCATTTTTTTCAACAGTACCGTACAAACATATTTTTTTTCTCGATAAGTTACATAAAAACAGTATTTAATTTTTAAGTAATTCAATAATACTTTACGTAAAGCCTAATAATGAAATCAATATTTTAACAAAATGAGTGAAATATAAAACAAAAATCCTATCTCGAAGAAACCTTTAAATCAACACATGTAAATTTATTTTATCCTTTAAGTTCTTTCTGCTGACAATTACGTTCAGCTCAGTACAATGCTATTTAGCTATAACTTTATCAATAAATCTACACTTTGTTGCTAATATGAAATATAAAAAAGGTTCTATAAAAATATCTACAAAAAATAAGTTTTTTTTTTTTTTTTTAAATAATCTGCTAGGAAAATAATCTGCATGCCTGACTGGCAAGAAAATCAGGTTATTGAAAAATCGAAGTTTCACAAAAAGTTAACAAATCCAAATACAAGATCATGTATGATACATGCAAGCTATTTTCAAAATTACATTTCACAACATAACAGATAATACACATCTTCTCTGTATGTTCTATATATTAATTAATCATGACACCAAAACATAAGAAAAATATAAATTAAGTGAATAACGAACACTCAGGACTATCTAAAAGTAACCACTACATCAACACAACAAATGAGTTTGTGCAATCTCATCATGTACAAAACTATCCTAAACAACACAGTTGCAAAAATTCTAAGTTGAACAGAGTAGTATAAAGGATAATAATTACATACTACACATTATCAACACAATAATATATAAATAGCATAAAAATGTATTAATACATCATCAAAATACACACATATAAATAACAATTAAAAAAATTATGGCAATCAAATGATGCATAGAAATAATCATGACAACCAAATTATATGTTATTTCAAAACAACAACATGTCATGTACTAATATAGAATACAAAAATATTTACTATCTAAGGGAAAAAATACGCCGTAAAATTTCCCACTCTCTTGAACACATGTCCTGACCCTCCAAAGTAAACATCAGTTGCTATTTAGACGCTGACAGGTTTCGGTTGACTACTCGAGCGGAAAGTTGACTCACATTTCTGACCGTCAATATGTCACAGAAGCCTTGACCCTTATCGCAACGTAGCTTCTGTCAACAAATACAAATGAAAATTTCCATTTTACTCAATAGTGAAATTTAATGAAAAAAACCGTAGAAATCACATTTACAATTACCCAGTACCGGCTTGTGTAAAAACCCGGTCTCTTCACGATGTCACTAGCTCTCTCTATCACATGAAGATATCATAGAATTCTTGGGGACAACATGACCGACCTTGAATGTCGCCGCTGTCTTACGCTGAAACAAAGTCTCACATTCACAACAACAAGTAGAGCAATCAATAGTATTCAAGCATCCACTGTTATTTTTACTCTGTTTTTTTTTTCATTCATAACCCTCCACTCCCAAAGGAGCATAGGCCTTCAACAAACACATGCCAAGTCCTCCTGTCACGTGCCATCATCTCAAGTTCTTTCCATGTTCTCCTCATCATTTTCACCTCTGTTTCCAACTCTCTTCTCCATGTACTTCTTGGTCTTCCTCTGCCTCTCTTGCCCTGGGGGTTCCAGAACAAGGACTGCCTTGTAATGCTATCAACAGGTTTCCTCAGTGTGTGTCCTATCCATCGCCATCGTCTTCTTCTCATCTCTTGTTCCACTGGCACTTGTCCAGTTCTTGTCATCAGTTCCACATTGGTAACCTTGTCATACCATTTTAATCCCTCTATTCTACGCAAGCACCCATTTATGAAAGTCTGTAGCTTTTTGGTTGTTGTCTTTGTTGTTCTCCATGTCTCCGAGCCATACAATAGGACTGACTTCACATTTGAGTTGAAGATTCTTATTTTCGTGTTGGATCCTATTTCTCTTGATCTCCATATATTTCCCAATGCAATGAAAGCTCCTCTTGCTTTTTGTATTCTTATTTTGATATCGCTGTCTGTCCCTCCAACTTTGTCTATATTACTGCCAAGATATGTGTATGATTCTACATCTTGTATTGGCGTTTCTTCAAGTTCAACCCTGTTTTCATTACCTGCATTTATTCTAATTATTTTTGTCTTTTCCCTGTGTATTTTCAGACCCAATTGCTGTGACCTCTCATCGAGTGTTTTCAATTTGTCCTGCATCTGATTACGGTTATGGGACAGGAGAGCCAAATCATCAGCAAAATCCAGATCATCCAACTGCTTAGTCAGAGTCCACTGGATTCCATTTCTGTTGTTTTACTCTGTTTACTTTGATTATAAATGACTCTGGGCTCATGTTGAACAAGATTAGCACAATTGCGCTTATTATTTGTTCTATGATCACAATACTTATTATTACCGTTGTCTTGTTTACAAAAAATGACTTTAGTCTTTTGTTTAGGAACATTACTCTGGTGATGTAAAGCAACATTTGAAAAGCTATTATCTCTATCATACTTTCCAACATTCTTACAATCAAAACTTTGAGATTTGTTAAATTGTCTACATTATCTACGAGAGGGAAAATTATTATTTTCTGATCTCCCTTGGTACTGTTTACTCTTGGGGTTATCTCTCTTTCTAGAACTGTTTTTCTTTTCCCTTATGGGAATATATTTACCAATAGTTTCAAACTGACTGTGCTGAGTTTGATAACTGCCAGAAACAATAGTATCTCTATTGTTCCGCATATGGGTTTCATCTTTGGAACAAGTAGTAATAGTCTCAACACCCGCTATTAATTTCTGAGTATTTCCAGTAGTAGAGAAATATTTGTTCTTATGAATCTTGACCTGAAATTTATCACCTATCTTTTCCTGACCAACAGAACTGGCTGTTACACAAGAATCTTTGTTGGTCTGACGCCAAGAATTATTACTGGAACTACCAGTAATATTAGAACTTTTAAAGTTGTATTTACCACGATAAGATCTATCTTTACCATGAATGAAATCTCTCTGAGCAAAAAGTGTATGGGGTTGACTTTTCGCAACTTTCTGTCTATCATTGTGAACATTGACAGAAGAGCACCTTTTGTTTTTCAAAACCATATCTAGTAAGCCAAATATTCTTTCCCTTGCTTCCGCAATTTCATTATCTTTAAGTGAAATCGTTTCACTTAACCTTTTATTTAACTCCTTAACAGCCAAAACTTTGTCGCTTTCTTCTGCTAGCAAATTTTCAATTTTAGCGACCTTCTCTTTCTCAGCCGTCAACTCCACTAAAATCTCTTTCTCGTACTGTTCTTTATTTGCCCTCAACTGAGTCAACTCTATCTGAAGTGTTTCAGTCTGGACATCATCATTGTTTTTCATAATCTCATTACTCTTCTTGGGGGGTACAATATTCATCTCCCCAATTTGATCACTGAGCATCGCATTATCATTCATCACCTCATGAAGCATTTCTATGTAAGTCTTCTCACAGACATTTCTCTCAACCTTCAATTTCTCATACATCTCTTTCTGTTCTTGAAGTTCCCGCGTGAGATTACCTATCTGAGTTTCCAAGTCTTGGACTTTGCTTAAAGCTGAATTTAATGTAGCTTGTGCACTAGAAAGTTCTGAGTTTGATTCAAGTATCTCACTTTTAAGCCTATACACAGTTGCCTGTAGTTCGTTCTCTTTAGCAACACCTTCTAGGAAATTCTCTCTTTGCTGTAGAGCACTTTGTTTGTTTACTTTTGCTTGTTTCTCAATTCTCAATTCCCTTTCCTGCTCATCAGATGTATGGTTGTGGATTATTTTGAACATGCTTTGCATTATATGTCCGTGTTCACGTTCAATATACTGTTGCAAAAACACACGAAGGTGCCGTAGCAAATTCACCAAATCCTTGGCCATTACCAAATTGCAAACAAACTTAAAGTTGTGTTCAGCAAATAACTCCAGGGATGTTGACACATTAATCAAAAAATCATCCATTATCCATTCTCCAAGTCGTGCACCTCTCAATCCCTTACCATCTCTACCTACCACCAATGCAGACTCCAACATAGGCCTTATATCTGTAGGGCACATATCACGATCCATGGTGATTCACTTACTTAATCAACTATATATAGTAATAACTTATAGTTATGACAAATTACTGTCGCAAAAGGTTTGACAATTACCCTTCCAGCTCACAAAGTTAACTATTTGTCAAGAAATGAGCTTATTCCTCAATTCTGTATCACCAATTCCTTTTTATAGCACCTTTATCAAGTCACATCATTATCAGGAAAATCGACATATGTCAACAGCCATTAACACCTATGCATCAAATCTTAATCATATGTAAAATTAGACATAAACAACAATAATAACAAAATGAGCAATTAGGGAGGCCCAGCGACATATATGAAGTGACACAATTTACACAAGACACAATCACTTATCTGTCAATGATCCCGCTTCTTTTCCGCCACGACACTAGATATCACATAGACTGCTAAAACCTCCACTGCGGGAAAGCACTGCAACTTGATTCGTTTCTCTTCAGGTAATTTCGTCAATATGATATGTGCTTAACAATACACAAGTTGACAGGAACCATAATACAGCACACACTGCAACTCTTGACTCTTCTGTAGTCTGAAATGTACACGGCAACTCCGTGTATCATAACGTCTTGAACTTGTGATGGTGACCACTGGCACAGGTAACCCGAATATTGCAGAAATCTGTCACAACCCGTACAAATGCTGGTACAAATACTGTCCAAGTCTAATTGAACGCTCTTGACCACTGCAGATGCTGTTGTAGTCTATAGGCACGAAATAGGACGTCAATTGCTACTGTTGTAAAGTTGCCTTCTACCAAATAAAGCGTGTGTTGTTTCTCAAATGCGCCACCCACGCAGATAATAACTAGGTCACAGTTCTGAAGTACAGGAGATTCAAGCCACGCCTACATAAGGCTAATTATAACAAAGTCAAGTGTTCTACACTCTTGTCACGTGAAAGTCATATGTATTATTTTCAACTTGTAGTGACTGATCCTCTAGATATGTTATGGTCTGGTGGACAAAATTTGATTCACTTTATCCTCTTGCTTCAAGTACATATCACTGTAGAGGTAACAATTTCTTAATCGTATACGCCACACAGGCACATCTTAAATCATATCCAATGATACGAAAACTACGCCACTTAGGCTATCGACGCGAATAGTCGTAGATGTCAGATCCTGTTAACTGAAAACCACCACTGATAACGGCGCTAAGTCTAAATGTTATATAGTCTGTTTGCACCCACTGTTGCGAGTGTAGTGGTTTGGTCTATATCATCGCCACACAGGCTAATTCAATATATGTGTGCTGCTGTCCTGTCACTGTGTCTGGAATGTTGACCTGGGTGTGTGTTGATATGTTCGCACACCACGGTACGTACATAAGAGTACATGCAGGAGTCAAAAAGGGTTGCAAACGTCTAGAACAGTTCGATACTGTTTATTCCGTACAACACAGACACGATGACATAAATGACACACATTCGACAGCAAAACACGAATCATATAATTTCCGCATTGCATTAAATATATATAATACGGCCTGTCCACATCCTGGCCTAAACAGTACTTCAACACGCACTAAAGCCTGCATCATCCGGCAGCTTCATTAATCTTCACAATATGGCCTACAAAAGTACTTCAATACATAGCGAAGCCTGCATCACCCGGCAGCTTCATTAATCTTCACAATATGGCCTACAAAAGTACTTCAATACATAGCAAAGCCTGCATCACACGGCAGCTTCAATAATCTTCAAAATATGGCCTACAAAAGTACCTTAATACACAGCGAAGCCTGCATCACCCGGCAGCTTCATTAATCTTCACAATAGGGCCTACAAAAGTACCTTAATACACAGCGAAGCCTGCATCACCCGGCAGCTTCATTAATCTTCACAATAGGGCCTACAAAAGTACCTTAATACACAGCGAGGCCTGCATCACCCGGCAGCTTCATTAATCTTCACAATAGGGCCTACAAAAGTACCTTAATACACAGCGAAGCCTGCATCACCCGGCAGCTTCATAAATCTTCACAATATGGCCTACAAAAGTACTTCAATACATAGCAAAGCCTGCATCACACGGCAGCTTCAATAATCTTCAAAATATGGCCTAAACAAATCTTCACTGCAGTGTATCACATAGGCTGTACACACAGCGAAATATATAAGTCGACATTTTCTCAAATCCTACGTAGGTATACATTATCCAAAAACACTGGGACTCGACCTACACGGTCCACGCCCAAAACACAACTCCCTCAATCACACACTAGTCCCGCCAAAAAACCCGTCACGAGATTCGGTTGTCTTGAACACCGTTCTCGATAACACATGCAGACTAGCGAGCTATTCACATGACTCAAAACAGTACAGAATAAATACATTAAACAGCGTTCACACGCTTCTCTGTACTCTGTCACCCGAAAAATAGGAAAAGATAATTCTATCCTAAAGTCAAACAAGTATCCGCTTAATCAAGCGTTGCAACTCGAAATTTAATATGTTCAAAACATTCTAAAGATTACTTCCCCTTCCATAAGTTCCACCTGCAACACTCAGGGACGAAAACTTGTATTTACAGCAAAATTTCACAAATCTTTCCATATTTATTTTAACTGTTAAAGACTATTTCATTATTAAAATTGTCACATGTTGTTTTAAAAGTAAACAATCATTGCCACTCCAGTTTTTTATATGTATGAAAGCAAACGTATGCGCCAGAATATTTAATATATTTACATCTATACCTAGATATATATTTAACTCTAGACATTGCTATACCATTATAAGAGGAATTCGCTGAATTAGCTGTGGGCTTGAACGGGCTAAAAACCATTGCTTAAATCCTTCACAAAAGGCTACGGACAGATATAAGTTAGCCATTTCTCAGCACTATACCGCATGTTCTTGACTTCTGAATTATCGTAAGAAGGCTGCCTTCGGATAGAAGCGTCATTACACTTCTATCTACATCTCTGCCAAGTTTAATCTTGTGCGAAAGTAAACACCTTTGACGACCCAGTTTAGATACTCTTGAGTTTTGGCCATTGTTGGACCACTACTGCAAAGCAGGGAGGCAATCTGTGACAAATAACTGCGCTAGTTTTAAACCTTTAAATAACCACGAGTTAATTTTCTTAAAGGTAATTTTCCCAACTACGGTGAATATTAATCCTAATACTTTTTCCACCAGGAGTTAATTTTTACTAAGGATTATGTATAGTTATGTTAATTAAATTGGGTTTTCTACCAGTTAGTTAACTACAAGTAAATTTCCAAAAGGATATGTGTACCTCTATAAAGATATTGACTATAATAATTATCCTAATAGCCCAATAATCCTCATTTGTATTGTAAATATTTGAGGAGCACATCACTTTTGTACATAGGTAAAGCCAAAAGTTGAGTAATTTACTGTGGGAAGTAGTTCATTCTTTGTAGTGAATACATGGGACCTTGTCGACCCAGTATTAAAAAAACCATTTGTGTTTCCACTGCCTCTCTCTAACAGAGAGGGCCCACTCCGTGTATGTATAATTTTTTTTCTTGTTTCGCTCAGAGCGTTCTAGATGATCGCACTATTAAGTGTCGGCAACGGGCCACGAGCCCAAACATGTATATATTAACATTCTTGCCCTTTCATATGAGGACATATACAACATGTCTCTTTCCTACACCTCTCTCCCCATCCATCCACCATAGTAGCACCATACTTGTGAAGTCAATTATAACTTGCAGCCAGCGCTTGCCATCCATCAGTGGCCATTGTATTTTGCTTTCATAAGAAGTAAACACATCGCACGTCAACACATATCACTGTCACATCTCCTACGACACGTCTCACCTGAGGCTAATTCTACCACCAAAGGATTAGGGGCGGTGAACCACAAAATCCGAAACCCTCTTTTACTATGGATTATAAGCCAGCCTACAAGTGGGTTATTTTGTTGATTCAACAGACTGCGCGAAAGAAAAATATTTTTAGTTCGGCGGATTACCTGAGTAATTACAAAGAGATGGAAATTTTAGACTTTGACTCAACTATAGAGTGGTACCTCCCCTGGAGCATTTGCGCGTTTAACTGATTGGCCGTACTTAAGACGAGGACTTTATTTACGTTAATTCAAGTACTTTTTTCTGCTCACCACTATGGCTTTGGATACAGTTTTGTTGTGATACTCACTTGCTGTGCATATATACATATATATACTTTTCTGGATGACTAATTGATGTCCTGATGAATAATATTTTAAGTTAATAAATATATATTTGCTGGCGGTCAGAATTAATTCTTCTATTTCATCTGACACCTTCTTCTTACTGTGATATTTCTTATATCTCGGAGAGAAGGAGTGTATGTATGACATTTAAATTGTGAGTGTGACAGGAATTAAGAAATTAATATACTCGTATATCTTCCCTCTTGACTGTCATACAACACTCTCCATTCACAGTTTGTAAAACTACATCTTTCTACTGTCAAGCATCTCACTCGCAATTCAACTGCCCTCAGTCCTATTCGTCAATCACCTCACAACATAGTTTAACGGGTTAATAGTCAGTTCTTACCAAGTTTTGTAAAAGTGCATCTATGTTATACATATCTCTAAAGGAAATTGAATGCGGATTAGTAAAATATAAAATTGGGACAAAATGAAACAAAATTTTAGTTCAAATACTTTTGTCCTGAAAACTGGCCGCCTGACATAAACATCTTGGAGAATCGGTCCCAGATACTGTCTTTTAAAAGTTACAAATGTGAGGCATGAACTGTTACATCCAATTGTCATTATTAGTATATGCTGTGGAAAAGTGGAAAGTAACTAAGTTATTTGGAAGAACACTGAAGTACTGTAATGTATAAAACAATGTGGCATGTCTCTTTTAAATAGAAGCAAACAATAATAAGATATGATAGATAAACATGGACTGAAAAGAAAATTACTGAAAACGGCCACAAACAAAACGAACAACGTTTTTATCGGAATGCATACGGCTTATCACGATTGCAACCAAAGCTATTGCCATTAATGTGTTGTTTCATAGTTATTTTTTTTGTTTCGTATGTATTTTACTTAGTTCTCGCTTTCTTTCTATTCAGCTTTTTCTCGTTTGTCCCTGTGACGGAATTATTGGGTCGATCTCTTCTCCTCTCCGGCAGTAGTCAGTTAAATTTTTTGTGAGTACTCATTACGTGAAATTATCAGTGGTCGGCTCATTTCTTTCCCTGATATCAAGCAGATATTAGCTATTTTTAATAAATTGTACACTCCCTTCGGTGATAATTTGTCATGTTGCTTTAAGCTTCTCGGCTTTGCTAAGATTAGGCACAGGTAAAAACCCAGATGGGCCGGTCAGTTTTCGTATAATGACCGAGCGTTGTGTTTACCTAAGGCGTGCCGGGCGATAAATCATCCGCTTGCGGATAGATTACAGACACGCACTTGACAGACGGAATGTTGAAATAAGCTTCCGGCAGAATTATTACGAAGATATTACTTGAGATAAAAGTAAGAAGTTTTTTTGTAATCCCTGACGAAAATAGTACGGAAATCTCACTTCCATATTTGGAAGACATGACCCTTGCATTAACGCACAGACATTTCCTAGTGGAAATAGTTTGAATTACCCAACCAAAACACACAGGTTTTGAAACGATTGGATGGCATTCGCGAAACGTAGGAAGAACAAAATTCCTGAATGGCCCGTACCTAAATCGTAGCAAAGTACTGCGGGGGAGCGTAGTGTAATATAACCTGACACTTTAGTCAATTTAGAACACTGTGAAAATTCACCTCGCGTCAAGAAGACAACCATACCTTGCCAGAGTTAATAATAGCAGCAGATTTCATTTACCAGATCGGACCTTGTTTGAGCATCTTGAGGACTTACTTTCCAGGAAAACTCTACCATTTTAACACGGAAAACGGGAATCTGAGGAAAATGTAACACAAAGTCAAAGTGGGAACTTATTGCTAAAATAACAACACCCCAGATCACGTGTAAGAGGCATCGTCAAGCTGCCATAAACTATTTCTCTAAGCTAGCAGTCTGAGCCTAAGGATTGGCGTAAATTGTACATTTTAAATTCTATATTTTGCAGTATTAACATGTGAACTAATATGTATATTCTGACATGTGAATATTAATATGTGAAAATTGCTAGTGGATGTCCAAATCATTTGAGGCTGGCAACCTCAGCATATAGAATGATGATTTCATGACCCACCACTGCCAGGTCCGGTGACTGCTTTATTGCTAGTTTCTTACAGAGAACCAAAAGCAGAGGTAGTCCCAAGTTCCATATGGAGCAAGCAGCGAGTGATGAAAGAAATGATGTACATAATCTATATTATTAACATTTTCAACCAGTGTAGATGTAAATGTAAACATATTCAATCTATATTGTTAACATTTCCAAACATGGTAGATGTAAAGAGAAACATATTCAATTTATATTATTAACGTTTTCAACTAATGTAAAGTTAAATATACATCTATTCCATTTACATGAAAAAAAAGTTTTCCGCTCAATGGGATTAATAATAGCGGCCCATATATGACCCACTATTTATTTGCGCGCAATACAGACACTTTTTTATATTCTGTCGTTTTTTTTAAATCCCTAAAGCTCATAGAATCACTGTAGGGCCATAGTAACCATAACTTTTGATAACTGCTCATAATTTACTGCATGAGTTCCCCTTCACAAATGGCCACCCTCATGGTTTGAAATTCGCAGCGTGAATCAGCTCCGTTTCTCTAGTGAGTAAAGCCATTTCACGGTAAGTTCCTACGTTTTATTCCACATAGTTAACTTTATTTTATGTTTAGAAATGTAGTGAAACGTAAATTGAATTCACCGATGTAGATGAAAAGTCGTATTATAAATCTAAAATGTGATGACCCACATGTGGTCAAATGGGCATTACGTATAACACTGTCAATGTAAAACAAACTCTCCTTTGTTCCGTGAGAAATGCTAATCATACAGAAGTGTTTGCTTCTGCCATCTGTAGAAATAGTAATTCTAGCATGTAAGGCACAATATGGTAGTTGGTTGGCTTTATTTTGATCATTTATTTGGTTAACCCATTTAATTTTGACTTTTTATTGGCCTATAGGCCCCTACAGTTTATATAATATCATCACTATCATCATTTTCCTTGTCACTATTTATGGAGCATGGAGCCACCACTACAGCTGATCCCCTACCAGGAAGCCTGCACAAAGCATGTATATACTGTTATAGCAATAGTTTCTGTAGCAAGTTGTTTACTTGATGAGGTTGGCAGCTTAATAGTAGTCGCCTTGTACGGCATGCCTGAGGGAGCAATAGCCATTTCCTTTCTTTATATCTTCAGAGATTCCCAAGAATTACACGGGGCAACTTATATAGTACAAACCTAAAATAATATTTGTGTGTGAAGTTATATATGTAAGTCAGAATTTAAAAAAGCAATTTTATTATTTCAGACATGGCATCTCAACAAAAGGAAAAGCTGTTGATAGCCGTTGATGTTTTGGACATGATTGACACAAATGACAGTGACTTATCAGGTGTCGAGTCAACTGATGCTGATTTACCGGATAATGACTGTGGCGATGAAGATAGCTTTTTTACCTCTAATGCAACAGATAGCAGTGAGGAAGATGGCGATGACACTACTCGGAAGGTTACCTCACCATCTGATATGATGTTGAATGGTGATAAT
The DNA here is from genome assembly GCA_024509875.1 of Oreohelix idahoensis. NCBI lineage: Eukaryota > Metazoa > Mollusca > Gastropoda > Stylommatophora > Oreohelicidae > Oreohelix > Oreohelix idahoensis. Next base: position 271,764 of record JAMPIV010005315.1, read on the forward strand.
GTGACATACTCACCCACTACTTCAACCCTTATAACATCATCCTCTTCTACATCTAAAGATGGGGTTACTGCTGGCCAGTCACATACATACAGGTGGAGAAAGAAATCATTTGAACCACCTAATTCTCAGTTTAAAGGGCCTACTTATGAACTTTCAGATGATTTTGAGCTAGGATCCCCACTTTGTTACTTCAAGCAGTTTCTCACTGATGACATGTTAGAACTTTTGGTGGACAATTCAAATTTATACAGCACACAGAAAAGTGGGAAGTCCATAAATAGCAACAAGAAACAGATAGAACAGTTAATTGGAATGTATTTTAGAATTGGGCTAGTAAAGATACCTGGTAACAGATGCTACTGGGAAGAAGAGACACGGTATGATCCTATTGCTGGTGTGATGAGCTGAAACACATTTCTAGCACTAATCCAATCACTGCATTTTACAGACAACTTAAGTGTCACAGAAAGTGATCAGAAAGACAAGTTATGGAAAATAAGACCATGGCTGCAGAAGTTAAGATCAAACTGTTTGAAAAGTTGTCCCTGATGCCAACCAATGTGTAGATGAAATAATGATACCTTTCACTGGAAAATTGAGCAAACTTAAACAGTATACAAAAGGCAAGCCTCATCCTTGGGGGATAAAAGTTTGGGCTCGGTGTAGCACTAATGAATTTTCCATGATTTTGAAGTATATCAAGGAAACCGTGAAAAACATAAAAACACAAAACTTGGAGTGGGAGCAGAAACAGTCCTACTTTTAACTGAAACACTACCTTTTCACAAGAATTACCAGATATTTGCAGATAATTTTTTTACAGGAATGCCTCTTGTTGTAGCATTAAAAGAGCGTGGCATGTTCTTCACAGGAACTGTCAGAATTAACCGTCTACCTGATTCAAAATTGCAAGAGGAAAAAGAACTGAAAAGGAAAGGACGTGGTACCATGGATTACAGTGTTGAGCACTACACAAACTGTGTTGCTGTTCGCTGGTATGACACCAGAGCTGTGACCGTTTTGTCCAGTTGTACTGGCCTAGAACCATGCAACAAAGTCAGGAGATTTGACAAAGGCAAAAGGCAGTATGTAGACGTAGATCGGCCTGCTATCATCAGTATGTACAACCAAAATATGGGTGGAGTGGACCTTTTAGACTGCTATGTGGCTAAGTACAAGTATCCAATGAAATCCAGAAGATGGTACTTGTATGTGTTCTGGCACAGTTTGATGATCATGATGATAAATGCTTGGTTGTTATATCGTCGTGACTGTAATTTGCTCGCTGTTCCCAAAAATAGTGTTCTAACTCAGCGAAGGTTTCAAGGAAAACTTGCTTCCTCACTTACACGGATGTTGGCACCAAGAAAAAGAGGGAGGCCTTCAGATGCACAGCTGGCAGCATCATATTCAGTAAAAAGAAACAAGAAAGTAATTATGCCAGAACCTGAGGTCCAAAAAGATGGATTTATGCATTTGCCAGTGAAAAGATCTGTAAATTGTCGCCTACGATGCAAAATATGCAGCCAGAAAACAAACATTTTTTGTGAAAAATGCAATATTCCATTGTGTTTCATGGAGCAAAGGAACTGTTACAGACTGTTACACATTTAACTTTACTATTAAATGGTGAAGTAGAAAGTTATACATGTGTTTCTTTTATTCACTTACTCAAATTTTGCTATATGTATTTGTAAGCAAATGTATGTTTATTATTAATTAGTGTACCATAAAAATGGAGTTTGAATGTTTCTCTTGTTACAGAATATTTAAATAGTTGTAGTTATTATTTGTGTGACTTGGCCATTTTCGTAAGGATACCTGTTGTCATGTGCTAATAAATATAGACCAAAGCCCATTGGGTCATATATGGGACAGTTCAAAACTAGGTCAAGGTCATTTAGATTTATAAAAAAAAGTTGCAATCTGCAATAAGCAGTGTGTCTTGAAGCCATGGACACAGGATTAAATTTTTCATCCAAGTATAAAGCATCTTGGGTCTTGAGGGGTTAATTCTCAGCGAGGGTAACAGTTTTGAGGTAGATGGGATGGTGAAATGAAAAGAGGGGGGGGGGGACATGAGTGTGTGTCAGGAAAACACAATACTCAAGAGGGTATTAGTTCTCTTCTTTTGTAATACTTGTTGGTGGTACCAGCTGAGGATACTATCTCTGGAACAAGTGAGAGTATAAATGGCCTGAAGTCGACGCTAGACACCATCATCGGACGGGTCTTAGAGACGCGGGACCAGCTTGGTAGTTACTCCATGACACTTCTTGGAACGTGCTACAACTTTCAAACTTGACCAATGACGAGTGTGAATCAGCCATTCATCTACAAAGACCCAAACACCACCTGGAGCAGAAACTCATTGGCAGCTAAGTAGAAACATAAAAGCTGCCAAGTGAACATTCCAATTTTTAATGCCATAACATACACCCATCATGACAATTTTTTCTACAAGGAATTATTCATTTTTATAACTGTTAAAACATAATCTTTTATTAAATTTGCTACTTGTAAAGACAAATCTAAAGTTGATTTAATCATTTTAAATGTACTACATCCGTATATCTCAGATAATGTCTTAAATACAATTAAACAGAGCTATACAATTATATACGAGGAATTTCGCTGAATTATCTTAGCTGGGGGCTTGAACGAGCTAACGAATTATAAGAAAACCCTATCCTTCACAAAAGTTGATGGCAGATACAGTACTAGAGTTAACATTTTCTAAGCCTCATGCAGCATTGGTCTTGCTTTTTTGAATATCTTGTGAACACTTCCTTGAGGTAGAAGCATCATTATCCTTCTACCCACAACTGTGCCAAGAGTAATCTTGTGCGAGACTTCAATATACTAGGTCAAACATCGAAAGGTGAGATGACCAGTTCCATTCTTCGCTGCCGTGTCCTTACCTAACTCAAGCGCAGAGTCAGGTACGAACGAACGAACGAAATCTTTATTTCATCAGGGTAAAGAAATAGGCATAATTGCCTTTTTACATTTCTGACCTGCAATACAATTTTCAGCGTTTTACTAATTAAAATTAAAATATTAACAACTTCAGACAGGATTAATTAATATTATCATCACATTTGAAGACCCACATTAGTTACTCTTGAGTTTTGGCCACTGTTGGACCACTACTACATAGCTAAGGGGAGGCAACCTGTGACAGTCCCCGCTGAAGGCATTGGGACTTTAACGTAGATAATTCTCCTTGTTCTTTGTCCTAGTAAGGCACATTACCAATTTGCGTTTACTCACTTTTTATCATGTCTTGCTACAGTTTCCTCATTGTCTTATACCCTATTCACAATTGAAGAAGTAAAATATTGTGGGAATATGAAGAAACATAATAATTCACCATCACCGTCATCAGCTGCCATCTCCACAACAAAGGTCGGTCGCAATGGATCTTCAACGTCTTCTAACTCTTGTTTTAATGGTACACTATGAAAATCTCTCCTGTCCATCCCTTGATGTTTCCGACGTAGAGCGCTGTCTTCCTCATACAGTACACGTTTTCCTTTAACTCTGCCTTCTATTATGGTCTTCAGCAAGACGTTACATCATTTTATACGGCCAAAATATTTTAGCTGTCTAATTTTGATCTACTTCATTAATTCTCTTTTCATTCCTAGTCTTTCTAGAACTTCTTTGTTTTTGTTTTGTTTTGTACTCTTTCCGTGAGACGGTGTCACATTCTTCTATATATTCACATATCCAAAGCCATGGTTCTCTCTTCTAATTGCTCGTTCATTGTCCATGTTTGTACACTATACAGTAATGAATAATGTATATAAAATTTGATGATTCTCAGTTTTGTGAGTTAATTGTTTACATATCAGTGTTTGTTTCATGTTGTTGAATGTAGTTTTGACGATTCCTATTCTCTTCTTGATTTATGTTTGACATCTGCTATCTTCTAATAAATAATTTATAGACAACCACAATAATAGTAAAATTTGAAGACAAAACGATAGGAAGAAGACTTAACAAAGGACACGAAATATGCAGTCGATTACAAAAAATAGTTTATCAGTCTAGTCTCCAGGGAAACGATAATAATTATGGTAGATCCAGTACAGCCAACCTTCCATGGCTAGATGCCAAGTTGATCTGACAATTCAACCAAAGTATATTTAGATTACAAAGTAAAGTAACAGATAAACACATAAATGAGGAAGCAAGACGAGCAATAAAATTTACTGTTTAAACAACAAAATAATGATTATTTTAGTTAACAAAGTCCTAGTTCTCTAGATTTTAACCACGCAGGGGAAGACAGACGATATGATAGTATGGCGTTCTCTCTGGCAAATTTCTACACCCCATGGAAGAAGCTGTACGACTAAGTAAGTAAGTTAGTTAGCAAAGCTTTATCATTTTGCAAACATTGATACTATACATAAAGATCCACATCCTTTCTATGTCTTTATATCTGGTTTATGTGTACGTAACTAATCATGTCTTACCCGCCTCGTAGAAACTTTAAAGCCAGACAAAACTTGAACAACTTGAACGAGACATAAAAAACAAATTATACAGATAATACAGCATAGAGAAATGACAACGATTATGTGAATAAGTGCGGCAAATGGTAGCTAGCCAGACTGCACTTGGAGAAGCACGACTACAAGATGCGAACTCATAAATATAGCTTGACAACTGTATAGACTAAGTTGGAGAAGCAGACAATAACATTAAAATAATAACAGACAAGGTCAGAAGAGCTTTCACTGAAATGGGAAATAAATGGACATCAAACTAAATCAGGTCCAGCAGAAAAATAAGAATCTGTAACTCAAATGTCAAGTCGGTTCTATTGTATGGCAGTGAAACATGGGGAATTATAAAGAAACTAAAAGAAGAAAGTTATAGAAGTGGATGCTTGTGCAGAATTTAAAAAAATGTAGTCCTATAACACTGCATTAGGGCAGTTAAGTGTTAGAGACTTCAATATACTAGGTGAAACATCGACAGGTGAGGTGACCAGTTCCATTCTTCGCTGCCTTGTCCTTACCTAACTCAAGCGCAGAGTCAGGTACGAACGAACGAACGAACGAAATCTTTATTTCATCAGGGTAAAGAAAAAGGAATAATTGCCTTTTTACATTTCTGCCCTGCAATACAATTTTCAGCGTTTTACAAATTAAAATTAAAATATTAACAACTTCAGACAGGATTAACTCTTAGTATACGACCGGCCTTTTAGAAAGGTCGACGATCGATCCCCGTTTTACGGCCGGCCTTTCTAAAAGGCCGAGACGGTTTAGACGGTTTCCGTGTCAATAGCGAAAATGTATAGTTGAATGCATGTTTAAAACCACTGAACAATTTAATTAAGTGCATGATATAGGGATTTCATTTCTTCACATTTTGATATATAACACTTTATGTTATCTTTATTGTGACGATATTCTCAATACAATAGCTAAATTAGATAATATTCTAGGGCATAAAGTCAAAAATAAGATAGAAAATAAAAATTGAGTCCAGCGTAGTATTCTCCTACGCCCGCCCGCATGTCGATTTTGATAAACCTAATAGCCGAATGAAAGATACTGTCTTTTCGAAAAAAATTCGTCCTTCAGATTAAATGTAACACTTTTGCAAGGTCAAGTCGGATTGCCAAGACGAGAGTGAAAGAATAAAAGAATAAAAGAGGGGAGGGATGGAAAGACAGAACCTAGGGAACGCCGTCTCGCGTTGATTTCACAAATGCCAACTCGAGCAACATAGCCTTGGGCACGTTTCAAATTACTATACAAAACTAGAAAAAATATGGAATTATGAACCATAATATATAGGGCCATAAAAATCATATATTTGGATGCCTTATGATGTCCTGAGCAATAATATGGTGTCAGTTACCCACTAGTACAAAAAATAACCAAAAATAATGGCAATAATATTATGTATGATAAGACGGACTGAAGAGAAAAAAGATCACGCCTGCTTAATTTTTTCATAACATATTTTGAAAAAAGCTTTGGGTAAATAGGACTAAAAGGTACCAAGATTTTGATTGGCTGTAGTTTAAAGGAAGGCGAGAGGGGATTGGCTAAAAATATACTTGTAGTAGTAACCGTAGTATTTTGGGAAAAGTTTTTTTTTAAAAGTTCGATTAAAAATTCATAGTCGTCTGCTTCTATTGGCCAGCTTAGTTGATATTGAGGAAAAATTGTTAGGCTAGGACGCCATTTCATTAGAAAATCTTGCCGCGAGACGATGAGATCAGAAGTGTAATTCTAAATACAAATATTATAAACTTCTGGACATGGCAGTGATAAACTGGGGCCAGATCTGCCAGTCATCGTTGTTTGTGTGTAATATTCATTAAAATTGTGGGGTTTTGTGGCCCTGACAGTCACATAAAATCAGGCTCGTGGGAACTGATTGATTCCTGACTTTTTTGCATAATTCTGGCACGTACTGGAGGCCATTGCCTTTTATGAAGTGAACCAGATGGTCCATCGAGCCTAGGACAAGACTTACCAGGGTTCTCCTTCGAAGTTAAGTGCCCGTTCGGCACCGAAAGTCTCAACCTCTATGAACCTCAGTTATTAACCACAAAGACTGAAATTATCAAATAAAAGAATTTCACCTGTCACAAATGAAAAGAAAATAAACGATAGGGAGTGACGATATTCAACAACCTACCATTATACATATACCAGTATTATCATATTTAGAAAACTACACCTACACACTTTTATTATATTAATACTTGTATTATGGACAGAAGATTCATTGTATAAATTGATTATTGTAAATAATTTCATTGATTTCAATTTTGATTGTCAATCCTGATTAAAACAAAATAGAGTCAGGAAAATAAATTGAAAAAATTATTAACGTTACACAAAATTCAACCACTGACTTACTTAAGATAGTCTTTTAAAGTGTAGTGTGTATGTGATTGTTGTAGTACTGTTGTGTTGTGTTGGATAATAAAATACTTGTGTATATGTTTAGTTGGTTAATGCATCATTACACTACCTATACATAACCCTAGACACCAAACGTAGTCATCAACATCATCATACATTCTAGTCAAAGAATAAGTCTGAGTGAGATCATAAAGGTGGTAGCAGAAAGGTACCCTGTAACTTAACATAATATTTATTATATTCAGGGACCTTCACAGCTGACCTCATTCAGTACACTAAGAGTACATAACAACAACATTTCTTAACATCAAATCCACCACATTTATAAATAAATTATTTATTGCAAAATCTATAAAGGTAGTCATGTCTAAAAATGTACTCTATGAAATTAGCTAGTAAAAACGTGGTTTTTGATCTCGTATGCTAAGAGATTCATATTATCATCACAATCAGAAACTGAGCAGGTACCCATATGCAGCAGGGTAGACTGAAGCATGACGCCACCGTGTTTGGAATCCGGTATCTTTACCGTGAGAAGCCTGAGAGTATGTAACAGGGCTGGTTATTCTTTGGTGAAGTCACTAGGTGGCAGATGGCAGGCCTAGTCATATAAGTTTTACCAGTTCTCTTTTATTTATCTTCCAAGTTATTGATTATAGATGTGTGTGTACTGGCCATCTCCGCCAGAGATGTTGATTCTTGGATGAGACACTTTTCCTTCTTTATTCAAATCATAATCCGTTCCGTTCCTTCTTCGATGTTACTAGTGATTTCGTATAGTGGTAGTTTTAAATAGACTTGGCCTACATACAGCAATGATCAAAAGATGAAATCAAATCCGTGCTTATCCTTCAAAACATTTATTTACATGGTACTATTACCCAGCAACGCAAGTAATTCAGATAATAGAGCTCGTATATAATCATATCAGAGGTACTTCGTACATAAGCTCTATATCTCGTGAACATACATATTCTTCCTTAGACATTTTATCATCTCCAGTAGACTTTCTTAGTCTTCCCAACATCTGTTACTGTTTATTCTTAATTTCTATGCTCCACATCAGCATTTCATATTCATTGTATATGTACATATATTCTCCCTGACAAACTAGTCAGACATGTCTCTACTACAGTTCCTGAAAGCATAATTCAACTCATACATAACATATCAAGGTTCCCAGTCATATACTTACATGCGAGAGCATGTTGGCGGTTCTCAGATGGAAGTCGACTCTCACAGTCGCTTAAATGTCGTATCTATTTCTGAATAGTTCATACTTTGCTTATCGTGACTTCACGATGATACACATAGTTTTCTCCCAATAGTTCATAACCATTCATTTATTCATAAATAGTCGTAATGTACTTGACCAACTGTTGCTTCATGAATGGTCGCAATATCTTCATATCACCTGTTTCTTCACTTAGTCATAAAGTGCTCATAGCGACTTGTCGAAATTGAGCTTCTGTGTTACCTCTCCTGTATACAAAATTCTACCTCGTGTAAATTATAAATTCAGTCAATACTTACAGCCAAATCGCTGAATTCCTTATGAAATACACTTTCTACAACTCACTGTGTCTATAAGTAACTTCTTAATCATATAACACTGGCTAGTGATGGCGGAACTTCTGAATATCTCTATATACCTATTCTCTATCTGTAAAACCACAGAAGGTACATCTTGTCAGCCCAGCGATCACACCTTCCTTCTTCAAGCACAAACTCAGGACTGCCCTAATGACCTCTGGTCATTTTTCCCTGGTGTGTTTTTCTCGCCACTTCTGATTCGCTGCTCTAAATGTTTTCACTTAAATTTATTGGTCGAGCTTTTTATTTACAACTCAAGACAATTACTCACTTTTAGTTAACGCGAGCCGATTTACTGAACTGTTGTCTGTTATTTCCATACATTATTTTCTTCCCTGTGAGCTGTCCTAAGCGTTTATCTGACCTTGCCAATAGCATGAATAATGCTTGGGCAAACCCCACGGCGACACTGTAACCACTCTGCTAAATGGACGTTGCGCAGAATAAAAATATTTAAATGGTATGACATCATCAATATGCAGCTGATAGACGCAACCCGACAGATACCTGTGTAACAAAAGGTGAGAAGAAGACATTGGACTTGAATAGGATACACATCGAGGAAATCGCTGATAGCCATTCAAGGCATTTCTTGTTGTGGACTCCCAGGGTGAAAGAAACAGCCGTAGAGGGAGATAAAACCCATGTAGCTGGGAACTAGAAGCAGTTATGGCGGGATACAGAAAACACATTTGACGTCAATTTGTCGAAGGCCTCTGCTCCGCGGAAAACGCAAGCGTAATTAATAAATTAATTAATACTCATACTTTAAGAATACATATCTGTCTTTGTGTACTTTGTTCCTGTTTTCTGTTTCACAGTCTGATGTATTTTCTTCTCTTTTTGTTTCACATAATGAGGTTATCAGCCACATGCAGCACCTTATGTGAGTCACCTCTTAAGATACGCTCGAGTTGTTAATTTCTATTTTCCCTTCCCCAGAGACACAGGAAAACTCACGGAGTGCTTGATGTACTCGCAAAAATATAATCCATCAAACTGGCCTCTCTAAGTCACTCCCCTGTACAAGTCATATCATGAATTTCATCTCCACTCGTTGTCTGACATTGTCATCAAGACTTTGCAGATCACGTGTTCTGATATCATTTCTCTATGATTTCCTTCCGAGTGTCTTCCAAGAGGCGTTGCCTCTCATCAAGAAGCGTCAAGACTCAATATGAATATTCATGAACTTTGCTTTTGTGTTTTGTTTTGTTAAATTGTTTTTTCACATAGTTTCTTTTCTCCTCATTAGTGTCTCGTTGTGATCTATCTATCTATCTATCTATCTATCTATCTATCTATCTATCTATCTATCTATCTATCTATCTATCTATCTATCTATCTATCTATCTATCTATCTATCTATCTATCTATCTCTATCTATCTATCTATCTATCTATCTATCTATCTATCTATCTATCTATCTATCTATCTATCTATCTATCTATCTATCTATCTATCTATCTCTATCTATCTATCTATCTATCTATCTATCTATCTATCTATCTATCTATCTATCTATCTATCTATCTATCTATCTATCTATCTATCTATCCATCCATCCCTCCTTGACTCCCTCCCTCCATCTACCTATCTGTCTGTCTGTCTGCCTGCCTGCATGCACACCTTAGAACAGCAGCGCACACTGATGCGTGATGCCATATGATGATGGATGGTATCCGCATGTCTGGTTTTGTGTGGTGTGCAGATGTGTTCAGTCAAAACAATGTTCATACAAAAACAACAGGGCAATCCACATAGGACGTCAGTAAACTCACGACGTATAAAGTCAATGATTCTTGTAACAGCCGTTGACGTTTTTCTTCATTATTTATTGTGGACGCCACAGTGACAAAATGGTTACGCGAATATGTAGGCACATCAAACAGTCATTATCACAGCAACATTCAATACAGCAATAGACGGTAGACAGCATTACAATGATGAGTCAGATGCATGTTATATTTCATAGTGCTGTAAATGTAGTCAGGTGGAAAACTCCATCCTTTTCTATAACAGCCAGGAGATAACCAGATGTATGAGATCAGTTCACTCTCCTTAGTTTGACTTCAGCAAGACAGACACGTCTGCCGAAGTATAAATAATGTCCTCAAAAATATCCTCTAGATAATAAAGGTTTTCCAAACCTAGTTCATTTAACAAAGTAGCAAGTAATGGTCCTTGGTACATGCATCAACCGATGCAGTACAATGCAGCGACATGTGAGCTGGGAAAAAACATCTCGTGACGACGACTTTCGAAGACAGGCTATGAATCGAAATCGCTCACGACCCAAAATCGATAGAGTTAATGAAAAAGTCAATTTACCTTGCTTTCATGAAATACACAGAAATATCACGCCTCCCGACATGTGCAAATACACTAGAGGTATTATCTCGAATAAACGAAATATCCATAAGAGGACTACACATCCCTGACAGAACAAAAAATAGCGGAGATCCCCTCTTCAACGAGGCATCTCTTTCGCCATTCCAAATCGCTCACTCCACTAGTGGTGGGCGGAAACCGATCGACCAAAAAGCAAGACAAGTCATGCGCAGTCCAGCGCAAAATGACCACAGCTCAAAACTTAACTGCATTCGATACCAACGCGAGAAGACAAATGCTTACCGAGAAAAGTGACTATAAATTTCAAGCAGTTGTTGCCCTTGCGTTATAAAATAGATATTGAAATAAAACGATGTTGCGAGAATTTATCACGCAACATATCACCACCTCCTCCCGATAAAAAAAAAATGTGGAACATATTTTTTTTTTAAATATCAAAGAGCATGCGATAAGCGGCTCAAAACGCACGAATTATGCGCTGATAATTAATTAAATTGCCAAACAATAGGCTAATTATAGAGTGTCTGGTGAGGATATACCTCAACAGAAAAATAAATATGTCTCAAAAAATATTCACATCGGGGAGGTGTCACCAACACACATCACGTTAGCATGTAAACACAATATACGTATGCAAGTTACTATAATCATCATTAAACAGCATACTCTAATATTGTCTTTAAAAATGGATGTACAAATCTGATAGGAAAATTTAAATAGTACATTCTTTGACATGTAATGACATAAGTACATAGTAAAGTTAAACTACATGACGATCCAGGACATATGCTCTGGTATTCCGAGGGTAAGTACACAATCTAGAACTCGTCATGCTTGATACTAGTAAGGTAAGTCCTCAGCTCAACAATGACATTCTGAGAAAGTACAAGCAATATAATGCTAATTAATAACTAATATGCTTCATAAGGTACAATACATTATTAATAATTGTGGCTGTTTAGTAAACTAACGGCCCTTATATTAACTACTCAGTCCTCCTCTATCATCTTAAAAAACGAACAGAAGAAGATGACAACAAAGCACGATAGTGTGTACATATAAAGTAAGTACAGATGTGCTAATCTATTGTAGAAATATAGGTGTGTTATGACTCTGTAATATATGGAAATATAGGACAGAAGTATTAGTTGGAGTCATGTGGGCATCTAGACAAAATGTCAGCCATCACATTATCCGCACCACGGATAGCTCGTACCGTGAAGTGAAAAGGTTGAAGAGCTATAGCATATCGAGTGGATCTCGAACTCTTCAAATTCTTAGTCTGAATAGCTGTAAGAGCTTTCTGATCAGTCTCTAGAATGAAATGTGCGCCCAGGAGGAATCTTTGTAGCTTTAGAATTGACCAAACCATCGCTAACAACTCACGGTCTAAAACCGAGTAGTTCCTCTCTGCCGCATTTAGTTTTCTAGAAATGTACATAACAGGATGCAGAGTATTTGCATATTCTTGCATCAGTGCTGCTCCAATCCCAGTGGATGAAGCATCACTCCGAAGAACAAAAGTCCTATCAAGAGTAGGTAATCTTAAGATGGGAGGAGAAGAAAATATATTCTTGATTTGGTCTAGTGAAGATTGGCATTCTTCAGACCAACGGACCAGATTAGGCGAACCTTTCTTCAACAATGTTGAGAGAGGTGCCATGATCGAAGATAAATTTGGAATAAATCTCCCATAAAATTGAATTAAACCTAAGAGACTCCTAACTTGTTTCTTCGTTTTAGGAACAGAGATGTTCAGTATTTTGGAAGTATTGTGGTCTTCTGTCTTCAAGAGACCATGACCAACACGATGACCCAGGAAAGAGATTTCACCAAAACCAACAAAAGCTTTAGAAGGTTTTGCTGTCAAATTATTCTCACGTAGAGTGGACAGTAAGTCATATAACCCTAAATAGTGATCTTCCCAGGTATCACTGAAGAGACAGATGTCATCTAAGTATGCGATGACATCCGAACGATGTGACAGAATTCGACGCATCATGCGAACGAAAGTGGCAGGGGCGTTCATGAGACCAAAAGGCATAACATTCCATTGAAATAGACCCCTAGGTGTAGAAAAAGCAGTAAGAGGTTTGGCATGCTCTGCTAAAGGCACTTGCCAATAACCTTTAGACAAGTCAAGTTTAGTGAAGAATCTAGAATTAGAAAGTCTAATCAGTAGATCTTCTAACAAAGGCATCGGTTCAGCGTCGAACTTTGTGACCTGATTCAATTTGCGATAATCAACGCAAATTCGTATGTTCTTATCCTTCTTCCGGACAATAACCATGGAAGAAGAATATGGTGAAGTCGATGGTTCAATTATATTTAATTGAATCATTTCATCCAATTCCTTTTCCACTTGCGACTGAAAGTGTATAGGAATAGGATACGGCCTAACCCTAATTGGATTATTGTCGGTAAGAATTATGTCATGTTCTATGACATCTGTGTGTCCAGGAATGTCAGTGAGAACATCCTGAAATGTTTGTAACATCGACGAGACTTGTCGATGTTCGTCACCAGAAAGATTAGGAGAAACAGAAACGTTTTTCCAAGATTCCGTGGAATGTAATGGAACCACTGGAAGGGGAAGGTTGACATCAGAGAAGGTAGCTTCCTCATCCTGAATGACAGACAGGGATGAATAATGACCGTGAGGTGCAGGAGCATCATCCGTTGCCTGGAAAATAGGCAGCAAATAGTCCGGACGTTCGTGAAATTCCGAAAGCATGTTTATGTGGAAAGTTTTATGCTTTCCATCAATATCGACCACATAGTCAACATCGGAAATCCGAGAGACTATTGCATACGGACCTTTCCATGCAATAAGAAGTCTATTTTCCCTACTGGGGAGTAGGACGAATGCTTTGTCACCTGGACAAAGTTGTCGTAGACATCTATTCTTGTTAGCAAACTGCCTTGCCTTCTCTTTAGCAATTTCTGATGAAGCAGTTGCTAGCTTACATGCCTCAATGATCTTTTGTCTAAGAGCAATGACATACTCATATGAGGATTGAGTTTCATCGCTAATATCATCGGCAGTGATGAGATCGTGTAATAAAGACATAGGGCCGCGTGGACGCGCGCCAAAGACAAGTTCGAAGGGAGAAAATCCTGTGTGTTCATTAGGGACTTCTCTATAGGCAAAGAGAGCCGCGGGTAAAACCCTGTCCCAATCTTGAGGATGATCTTCAGTTATCTTACCAAGCAAAGTCTTGAGCGTTCTATTCAGACGCTCAACTAACCCATTAGACATAGGATGGTAGATACTACTGAGAGATCGTTCAATATGTAAGGTAGACATTACCTGTGACATAGTGTCAGATATGAGTTGAGTGCCATGGTCTGACAATATTTCTCTGGGGAACCCCAAGCGAGAAAATATCAACCAAAGAGCATCTGCGATATCTGTAGTAGATATGCTCTTAAGAGGAATAGCCTCTGGCCAACGTGTGCACATATCGACACATGTAAGGATAAACTGATGTCCTCTGGCCGACTTGACCTTAAAAGGGCCAATAATATCTATGGCCATTTTCTGAAACGGCCGAATAGGAATGTCAGCAGCCTGGATAGGCGCAGCATGTCGTGGTCCTCTAGATTTGACCTCCTGACATACCTTGCATGATCGGCAGTAAATACGAATGTCCTTATTGACAAAAGGCCAAAAGAAAGCCGCAAGGACTCTCGACTTCGTACGGGCAAAACCCATATGTCCAGCACATTGCGAGTCATGAGCATGTTGTAATATTTGCACTCTCATGCTCTTGGGAACAAGAATTTGCGAATGTGCCGACGTAGTCGAATCTTGTACCATACGTACAAGTACGCCGTTTCTCATTGCAATCCAAGATTTTCTATTTGTATCCTGATTCGGATCACCTTTCTTCGCAAGAACGAAGAATTTTTTTAAAGAAGGATCTTCTTCTTGCAATTTTATGAAAGAGTCACGAGTGATTACTAAGTGACTATCTTGGCTATCAACTTCATTATCACTATTCAGTGAAGTTTCGGGTGTTTGTAGAGCTTGTGCTCTTGTAACTACTGCATTTGTAGCTTGCATGTTATTATCTTCCCAAGCAGCAATCTGCTGTGGGGTACACTCCCTAACTCCGTGAATACGACCAATAATAAGGTCCGCAATAGGATTAGGTAAGAGACAAGCATGCACATCTCCAGTAAAGAAAGGAGTGGCAATGCGAATTACAGCAGTAGGATATTTTTCTAGAGTGCCGCCAAATGTGACACATTTAATAACCCTTCCTGTAGCACAAGATGGATCTACAAGCGATTGTCTAACACCAATAGTGGTGCATCCGGAATCGAAAAGTAGTGAGACCGGAGTATCATTAACAAGACCCTTATGTAGAATTAAAGAACCCCTCCCGTCATGCGCAACAGCAGCAGGAAGAGCGGGAAGTGGGTGACCACAACTCAAAGTAGTTATGGTACCCGGTTCGAATAAAGTACTGCATTGGGGGCATTTGTTTGCTCTCTCAAAGTCAAAAGCAGAACCAGTGACAGCGTCAAAGTTTTTACTATCAACAACATGATTACAGGCTCCCTCAGTTTCCTGTTGTACAGCATTAGCCTGCTGATATCTCTTTTTTTTGTGTTGAGATCTACCCCGACTATTATTACCTCTGAAGTTATCAGAGTTATTATTATCTCTGCAGTTATTATTGTCTCTATTGTAATTGTTATCCTGGTTCGAATTCCAGTTTCCACGATTACTATCATGTTCACATTGATGCGAACATCTATTTGTTTGGTTCTGAGGTCTTCGGCAGGAATAACCTCTATTACCATATCCTCTTTTGAAATGCTTATAATTATTAGGGTGATAGTAACGAGTACTATCAGGTTGTCTCCAATTCTTCGAAGAAGAATCACCATGAAATTGATTTCCATGATTTTGACAGAAATTACCGCTACTCTTTCTATCAAAATTTTGTTGGAATCTACGAGCAAAGTTTTGACCATACGGAGCTGCCGAAGCAACTGGTAAACCTTCTTTCACCTTAGAGTTACCCATGGTTATGTGTGGGTGCGCAGTTACGTATTGGCAACAGAAATCTTCCATTTCTTTTATTGTTTTAGGTTTACGTTCATGAAGGAAAGCAAGGAAAGACTCATTGACAGACGACATGACTTTGTCTCTAAGTATTAAGTCCATAAGTCCTTCATAAGTTTTTTCCGTCTTAGATAGTTCAACCCATCGTGAGAAAGTAATGCGTATTCTTGCAATAAACTCGGAGAATTCAACTCCATTTTCAGGTAACATGTTTTTAAATTGTAGACGATAGCCGTCTTCGTTAAGCTGATATTTCTTTAACAAAGCGGCCCTGACAACCTCATAATTGTTCTTGTCAGGTTCATCCACCATATTTAATATACTTAGAGCTTTACCTGTCAGTATCCCTGATAACTGATAAACATATTTTGCTTTGTCTATGTTATGAGCTGTACATGCTTGTTCAAATCTGTCCAGATAGAACATTATGTCATCACTGGAAGGACTAAATGTTGGTAACTTAATCTTAAAAGTATCATTATTAGCCTTACCAGAAGATGAACCCTTGTTTGAATCATTACCATTACTCATGCTCGTCAATTTCAATTTTTCCAACTCTAAAGCTAAGACCTTTTCTTCATGTTCCATTTTTGCTTTCCTCTCATCAGACTCTCTCTGTAATCTTCTTTCCTCAGCCTGAGCCTCTTTTTGAAGTCTTTCATTTTCAGCTTCTTTTTCAAGTCTTTTATTTTCAGCCTCTTTTTCAAGTCTTTTATTTTCAGCTTCTTTTTCAAGTCTTTTATTCTCAGCTTCTTTTTCAAGTCTTTTATTCTCAGCCTCTAGCTGTAGCTGGAGTTTTCTTTCCTCAGCTTCTGATTCCCTTTTTTGTTTTTCCATTTCCATTTGGAATCTTTTTTCATCCACCTGCATCTGCAGTTTCTTTTGTTCAGCTTCCATATGCAGTTTCTTTTGTTCAGCTTCCATTGCTTTATCATATCGAGCAGTTGCAAATTCTTCTAACTTATCACCAGTCTTCCCAAGCAATTTACCCTGCTCAATAAAGTGCTCAAATGTAGACATGTTGTCTAACATATGAGTCCAAAACCTGAAATAATTAACTAATTTATTTCAAACCTAAGTGTAACAAGTCTTAATTAAGCACTTGTATATTCACATCACCTTATATTATCCCAGTCTCTGTGGGAAACAAGTCTCCAATCAAAGAACTTGTATATGAAATATCAACAATCAATTCTTGATCATAAGTGCACTTCTCATTCAATAGTGCACGACACTATTCATCATTCATTTATCATCAGTGTAGTAGTAACAGTGCATTAGCATAGCCCATTAACTAATTACTATAACTGTAAACAATGACTATGTAAACACATGCAGAATGTAAACATTGAAAATGTAAACAATACAAACAATGTAAACAATAACAATGTAAACAATAACAAAGATCAGCAACAATACAAAAACGTTCGCAGAAATCAACTAAAAATAAAGCAGAAATTAATGAAATATCACAAAAAATGTGACGATATCTGCGATAGAATTAAACAAAATACATGACACCACAGTGTATAAACAAAAATGTTGTATGAAACTAAATTATAGACAAGAGTAGGCTAACAAATACAAACAAATCAAAACAAAACTAAAGAATGCGAAATAATAACGAAAACAATATTAAAACATGTCATCACAGCTAACATAAATAGCAACAGAAGTCGCTTAGCAAATTCCAGTATCGGAAATTTGCAAACCCTACAGAAAACGCTCACAATAGACGACCTCTATGACGTGGCATAATCTAACGGAGACACCACCCAACCGAGAACCCGCTGAAATATAAACATATAAATATACAAATAACATATAAACATATAACATATAGAATGAGATGATACACAGAAGACTCAGCAGAAGTATAAGGGCACAGTTTACATACAAACAGGCCACTTAACTTATAGGCTTCCAATCGTAGAACAGCAGAAAAACGGATGTCAATCAACGTCCTAAAGAGCGAAGCTCCAACGATGATGGCACATCTGAACTGCTTCCACTGCTAACACGATGGTACAAGAGCTTCTGACATACTGTGTGTTGAGTTGTTTCGGCACTTGACCTTCTAATCCAAAAGTAAGTTGATGGAAATCGGTACTTGGCCTTCTTCAGAAAACAACCCGTTTCAACCGGCACTTGACCTTCACAAAAAACGACAGCACTGGAACCTTGACAGCAGCAACTTGCTTGACTTGCGTAAAAGATAACAGCAGTCCGAGTTATCCGGCAACATGTAACAACGCCGGGTACTGTCAAATTCTTGTTTCCGTCAAAAAGTTGAAATTTTGACTTTTACCGGGCAACGCCGAGTACTTTGAAAATTTTGAAGATGTTGACTGTATTGAAGAATGTTAATTTCTTGAAGGATGCTGATGAATTCTTGTTGAAAATGAAGTGGGTAAGGGACCCCGTGTTTGCTGGTACCAGAATCAAACCAGCTTATGGCCACCAAATGATGCGTGATGCCATATGATGATGGATGGTATCCGCATGTCTGGTTTTGTGTAGTGTGCAGATGTGTTCAGTCAAAACAATGTTCATACAAAAATAACAGGGCAATCCACATAGGACGTCAGTAAACTCACGACGTATAAAGTCAATGATTCTTGAAACAGCCGTTGACGTTTTTCTTCATTATTTATTGTGGACGCCACAGTGACAAAATGGTTACGCGAATATGTAGGCACATCAAACAGTCATTATCACAGCAACATTCAATACAGCAATAGACGGTAGACAGCATTACAATGATGAGTCAGATGCATGTTATATTTCATAGTGCTGTAAATGTAGTCAGGTGAAAAACTCCATCCTTTTCTATAACAGCCAGGAGATAACCAGATGTATGAGATCAGTTCACTCTCCTTAGTTTGACTTCAGCAAGACAGACACGTCTGCCGAAGTATAAATAATGTCCTCAAAAATATCCTCTAGATAATAAAGGTTTTCTAAACCTAGTTCATTTAACAAAGTAGCAAGTAATGGTCCTTGGTACATGCATCAACCGATGCAGTACAATGCAGCGACATGTGAGCTGGAAAAAACATCTCGTGACGACGACTTTCGGAGACAGGCTATGAATCGAAATCGCTCACGACCCAAAATCGATAGAGTTAATGAAAAAGTCAATTTACCTTTCTTTCATGAAATACACAGAAATATCACGCCTCCCGACATGTGCAAATACACTAGAGGTATTATCCCGAATAAACGAAATATCCATAAGAGGACTACACATCCCTGACAGAACAAAAAATAGCGGAGATCCCCTCTTCAACGAGGCATCTCTTTCGCCATTCCAAATCGCTCCCTCCACTAGTGGTGGGCGGAAACCGATCGACCAAAAAGCAAGACAAGTCATGCGCAGTCCAGCGCAAAATGACCCCAGCTCAAAACTTAACTGCATTCGATACCAACGCGAGAAGACAAATGCTTACCGAGAAAAGTGACTATAAATTTCAAGCAGTTGTTGCCCTTGCGTTATAAAATAGATATTGTAAAAAACGATGTTGCGAGAATTTATCACGCAACACACACATTTTACAGTTCCTGCAAACTGTCACCTAACAGACGTTATTATTCCAGGGAAATTACCAACAAACACTCAGTTCGTACATGCTTATGCAGCAAACTATCTCACAAGGTTATCTATGAAACCAGAACAATCTTACACACCCATTCCAAAATATATCAAACACCCCAATTTCGTCCCTGTCACAACTGTCTCCCTTGAAATCCATAAACCGATCACATTAGCTGAATGATTGTATCGTTAACAGTAGATACATGTATAATTTGCAATCGATCCCAGATTGCATTTGTGGACTGCTTGTAATTGTTAAAAGTATATTGGTGCGTGCCAGTTGTGATTTCTAGACGAATATCTTGATCACGTGACAGTGACAGCTAGGTCAGTGGTCAGATCAAGTGATATCGTGAACGCGATTAAGAAAAAAAGTACTCCAGTTAGTGGCCGAGTGAAGAAGTGTCACAGTACTTGGTCGGATGTAGAAATAGTTTTAGTACACGTGGATCCATGTTAGGGATGTTGTGTGCATTAGCACAACCCATTGGCGGATCCAAGGTGGTGGGAACTAGGCGATCACTCCTCCATTGGGACTTTGAAAACCTTTATTTCATGTCAACCGCTCAAGTATTTCACCCCCCTCCCCCCTTCTTCCTCTTCTCCCCCCCCCCCCCCCCCCCCAGACTTAAATGTAAGTAATGGTTAGGTCAGACGATTCTTTCGAAAAAATCGTTATTTTCTTTTTTAATTGTCTAAAAATGGATGTAAATAAGGGGGGGGGGGGGGGGGGGGGGGAAGCGGGGGTGGGGGGTTAAAGGGGGGGGGGGGCTTTATCATTCTGATGCATCGCCCCTCCCTTGGACTATTCTTAGATCCGCTAGTTGCACAACCTGTTTACAAAGCGTGATACTTAATAATGAGGTTTCCGATATTCTTTGTTTGTTTATTCGCTAGTTCGTTTTTTTCGAGCATCAGTCGAGACAAGAGTGTTTGATTGCGTGAAGTTTTTACAATTTGTTCATGTTTTTTCTAACTGTTCTAGTTTTCGCAAAGTAAAACTGAATGTTATTTGAACACTTATTCAGTTAGAAAGGAAATCATAAAAAGTGTGAATTATTATTTGACAAGATTAACCTGGTAACACAATACGGTACGGCCTAGACACTGATTAATCACATAAACGCCATACTATGTTTATAAAAGTGAGATAGAGAGAACTGAGAGGAAATTGTGGATTTTGTCATAGTGCAGAAGCTGTAATTATATTCTGTGCTACAGTAATCATCTAATTTATCATTCACATCGTTTCATCAAGTCGCACACAATTTTTGTCAGTTGTTATTGCTCCAATAAACAATGACTAACTGGAGTTATCAAATTGTGACGGTATTGCCTCCCCTACTTTGCAGTAGTGGTCCTACAGTGGCCAAAACTCAAGAGTATCTATTATATGCTTCAATGGAGTCTATCTTTACACAAGATTACTCTTGGCAGAAATGTAGATAGAAGAGTAGTAAAGCTTCTATCACATGGGAGTCTTCATAAGATATTCAGATAAGCGAAAACAATGCTGGCTGTTGCTGAGCACGTTAATTCTGTAATCTGTCGACAACATTTGTGAAAGATTTAAGCAATGGTTTATTCTAGCCCGTTAAGCCCCCACCGCTGAGATAATCAGTGGAATTATTATTATAATATAGCTCTGTTTAGAGTGTGAGTTTAGTAACTTTCACTGAGACAAACATGCAGTACATTTAAAATGATTGAATCGAAGTTAAATTGGTATAATTACAATTAACAAAATTTAATAATCACTTTAAGATTAACAGTTTAAAAGAAATGAGTAATAGTTAATTACAAGAGAAAGTTACTCGTCACATTGGTGATGGTAGTGTTGGGTTGATAAAAAGTTCAAGTGGCAGCATATAAGTTAACTAAGCTGCCAGTGATGATTCTAATCCTCCTCCTGGTGGGTAGGTTTTCTGTACACTGCTGTCACTCGTCTCTGGTCAAGGCTTGTCTGGTGAAGTCTAGTTTCCCAGGAAATTCTAGGAGAGTCTTCAAAGCTGGTCTTCCGTCTTAAAGCATAACCACTCGTCCCTTTTTGTCCCAGAAATGGTCCTTTTTGCTGGTACCACCAATAACTGGTAATAGAAATAGAAACGAAACGATCTTCTGAGTATGGCGTTTCCAGACACATAGTTATGTGCCCCCTCTTCTATTCTACCATCCCATGTCAGAATTTACCCTCGATGAGAATTAAATTTAATCCCTCGGGATAAAACTTTCTTTACATTTAAACTGAATAGCTTTAGCTTTACATTACATTTAAGGTAGTAGGATACCTTGATAGGGTAAAAAACTCAAATTTTCCTTTCAGAATCAAACAACCATGGGTATAGTGTTAGTATGGACTTAAAATGTTTGTCCACATAATGACCTCATTAATTATGCAAATTAGCTATCCAATATGGCCGCCGTGGTGAATAAATTATACACCTTTTTTAAAACATCATAACTATATTATTCGTACAAGGATCTGACTGAAACGTGGCAAATTGAATCATTATATATAGCTTGAGGTCATGAACTAAAATGACAGAGATTGACAGAAAGGTTAATTTGTAATGAATTTTCAAAATTTATATTTCTGGAATGTTTGATATTTGTGCCTCATTATATATGCATGATGGTCATAAAACTAACACTTTAAATTCAATTGTATCCATTTTAGGTCAGAATCTGTAAGATTATATGACAACCAACTGTGTTAATTTTCATGTCAATTGAATGTATAGATCCAGAGATATCTTGTTTCAAAGATCACCAATTATGCTAAAAAGACAATTCCGAGAAAACAAAGAAAAACAGAAAAAGAACTCACAAAATGAAGTTTAATGAGCTCCTGTTGAAAGAGGTCTCCTTCTACTGCAGCTGCAGTGTCTATGAATCCCCTTTTCAGTGCTCTCAGGGTCTTTCCATTGAAATGTCCTTACTTGCTGAATAGATCCTGTGCAGCGTTCTCCTGTATGCTTTCTTTGCCATGGGTTGACTTGTATTCATGTATATCAAAAAATTCTGCAATGCACTGTGGCCTTTCCCAATAGAACGCACAAATGCCACCATTCGCACATTTACTTCTTTGTTTGTGAGTAGCTGAAGATGAAACATCAGAAGTATTGAATTGGCATTCCATTTGCCACAGTTTGTGCACTTGATACTGATTTCATGACAAAAGCCATTCCGAGTCTCTTCGACGATCTCACAGGTCAGTGAGTACTGATAACATTTGTCACATCTAAAGTTAGCGCATAAAAACGCAAACAGTAGTTTTACATCCATAAGGATAAAACCATTTCCTCTGTTGTAATTTTTAGCTTGTCCTTCACTTTCTTGGACCTTTATGACCTTTATTTTCTTCGCTGACGAGCACAGAGGCTTTATAGCGTCACTATCGACAATAGGTGTCTCATTTTCAGGCAACGGTTTGTTGGTGTACACGCCTCCCAGTCTTTGTCTTATTTCCCATTGTGAACAAAAGAAGCTCTGCTAACTACTATTATACAGAATCAGTATAAAACTAGCAATAAATAGAGTTGATGTTGGTGAAAATGCACAATGCATATAACAAATGTTGAAATTTACGATCAAAGCTTTCTAGACACACACTTTTGAAAAATTCATAAGAAATCATTGAGTGATTCCCCGTGGAAAAATTATAAATATCCTTTTCCTGTTGCCTCAGTATAATTATAATTTCGGAGTTTTACAATTACGCACCTTCATGTTGCGTCATTATTCACATGGTAACCAACTATAAACATTGGTTGCTATGCAAATCACTCAAGGGGGTGTGTGTAGAAAAACACTGATTCCTATCAAACCAGAGTATCTCTAAGCTTCTATGAATTTCTTTTAGTTCAAGAACATGTTGACGATGATTTAAATTAAAAGGTTAAACGTGCAGATATAATATGTTTTACATTTACATCTCTACTGTTTGAAAAGTGTTCACAATATAAATTCATTTATGTTTCCTTTATATTTACACTTGTTGAAAAGTTTGAAACTTGTTAATTTTAAAATGAATATGTTTTTTCGTTTACATTTACATTGAGTGAAAAGCTTTGAAACTGTAAGTATTATTCTTAGAATGTACATCATTTCTTTCATCTTTCCCTCCCTGCTCCATAGGGAAACTGGAACTACTTTATGCTTTTAGTTCTCTTTACGAAACTATCAATAAAGCAATCACCAGCCCGTGCAGTGGTGGTTCATGAATCATCATTCTAGATACTGAAGTTGCCAGCCTCAAATGACTTAGGCGTCCTGTAGCAATTTTCACACATTAAAATTCACATGGTAATATATATATATATATATATATATATATATATATATATATATATATATATATATATATATATATATATATATATATATATATATATATGTTAGTTCACATGTTAGTAATGAAACATATAATGAAAAATGCACTACTTACTCCAATCTTGGCTACAGACATGTTGCTCAGATGAATAAAAGAGACGAGTCGGTCTCTTACACGCGTCTGGTGGGTCTTTAATTTGACAATAGAGTCCCTCTCTGACTCCGTGTGTTTCTTCAGTTTCCTAGTCCCGGTGTTCCTTATTAAAATGTTGAGATTTTATGTGCTTTGTAAGTCTTATTTGGTTCTCTAATAAAAGGTCCGGTTAACAAAAGGAATTATGAATCTAGTCTTCACTCTGGGGAGGTCTGATGTTGTCTTGGCGAGCGTGAAATTCACAGTGAAATAAAACTGCGAAATGGTCAGACTATATTGCTATCGTCCTACGCCTTCGTTTGTTATGGAGTTAAATAAACGCTCCAATCATATTCAAACAGGTCGGGTGTGGTACTTTCAAAATATTTCCGACATGGACAAATTTTGCAAAGGTCACGTCTCCCGTATATGGTAATATGATGTCCGATGCCCTTGTGTACAAACTTACAGACAGATCGGGGAACTCACATGACAACATGTGTAAGATGTAATACTTACTACTTTATTAGAAAGTAATGTTGTCATAACAAGTCGGCCCGGAAGCGATTATGTCTCCTTTGTCTGCCCACATGTGTCACACAGACAGTAATCTCGTCTTATCAGCGGTTCAATCTAAACGCGCCGGCGACTTTCTCCTCTCAGTTGCTCACCGCAAGCTAGGATAAACATTATCTGCAAGGAGTGTCACAAATGTTTAAACATACAAACTACTTGCTCCTTAGCCGATAATGAGAAGAAATTGGTACTTTTAAAAGTACACAAATAAAAACCAGTACCACAAATGTACCGATACTGCCGAAGAAAAACAAAGATAGTGAAGAGGTCGTCCGTTTCGTCACACAAATAATGCAAAATCTCGCAAACGTTTGCGTTTGCACAGAAAACTACAGAAGAAAGATTCAAGCGGGGGAACCCCCCCCCCCCCCCCCCCCTAAAATGGAAAAAGGTAAACGATCCCGTTACACGCCCATTGAGGCATATTGGGAATATGGTGTTAGGCCCATATTTTCTTGACCATCGGCACACTAGGGGTGATGTGGTCAGCATCACGCCGGCCGCCTTAACCTTCCCAGAAGTTGCTCTCGTACCCAGTTGGGGCTGGGTCGACACAGGAGCCGTTTGCGGCCTAAAAAAAATCCACCTCATCTGGGGATCGAACTATAGACCACTGAGCTAGGAAGCCGGCTCCCTCCCCCATAAAAGAAAATAAAATAAATAAAAATCAATAGAAAAAAAACACAAAAAAAAAAAACAACTAACAAGCGCAAAAACTCAACAATCTATCATAACTTTGCCAGTTACATATCTTCATGTCTATTTATACTGACGTGCCTGATGGAGGGTGTGCATACGTTGTTATCACGCACCTCACTAACTTATATATCTATTGTAATCGTCGTCATCTTTTCCCTTTTCGCTTCGTGTGGAGCACGGAGACACCGAATGGCTGGTCTTCTTCCAGGAAGTCTGCATCGCAGCATCCACGCGATCTTGCAGCGGTAGGTTTCTGTAGAAAATTATTTCACGTAATGAAGTTGACAGTATCATGTAATACTCCATATTAGTCGACGCTTACCATATGCAAAGGGATGAGAAGAAGGCGCTGAACATGAGATGAGAAGACGACGCTGAACATGAGATGAGAAGAAGAGGCTGAACATGAGATGAGAAGAAGAGGCTGAACATGAGAGGAAAAGAGGCCGAACAAGAGATGAGAAGAACACGCTGAACATGAGAGGAGAAGAAGACGCTGAACATGAGATGAGAAGAAGAGGTTGAACAAGAGATGAGAAGAAGAAGCTCAACATGAGATGAGAAGAAGAGGCTGAACAAGAGATGAGAAGAACACGCTGAACAAGAGATGAGAAGAACTCGCTGAACATGAGAGGAGAAGAAGACGCTGAACATGAGATGAGAAGAAGAGGCTGAACAAGAGATGAGAAGAAGAAGCTGAACATGAGATGAGAAGAAGAGGCTGAACAAGAGATGAGAAGAACACGCTGAACATGAGAGGAGAAGAAGACGCTGAACATGAGATGAGAAGAAGAGGTTGAACAAGAGATGAGAAGAAGAGGCTGAACATGAGAAAAGAAGAAGAGGCTGAACTAGAGATGAGAAGAACACGCTGAACATGAGAGGAGAAGAAGACGCAGGAGATGGACAGGATGCTCATTGAGGAAACCTGATGATAACACATTCATCTTCATAACCCTCCACTCCCAAAGGAGCATAGGCCTTCAACAAACACATGCCAAGTCCTCCTATCCCGTGCCATCATCTCAAGTTCTTTCCATGTTCTCCTCATCATTTTCACCTCTGTTTCCAACTCTCTTCTCCATGTACTTCTTGGTCTTCCTCTGCCTCTCTTGCCCTGGGGGTTCCAGAACAAGGACTGCCTTGTAATACTATCAACAGGTTTCCTCAGCGTGTGTCCTATCCATCGCCATCGTCTTCTTCTTATCTCTTGTTCCACTGGCACTTGTCTAGTTCTTGTCATCAGTTCCACGTTGGTAACCTTGTCATACCATTTTAATCCCTCTATTCTACGCAAGCACCCATTTATGAAAGTCTGTAGCTTTTTGGTTGTTGTCTTTGTTGTTCTCCATGTCTCCGAGCCATACAATAGGGCTGACTTCACATTTGAGTTGAAGATTCTTATTTTCGTGTTGGATCCGATTTCTCTTGATCTCCATATATTTCCCAATGCAATGAAAGCTCCTCTTGCCTTTTGTATTCTTATTTTGATATCACTGTCTGTCCCTCCAACTTTGTCTATATTACTGCCAAGATACGTGTATGATTCTACATCTTGAATTGGTGTTTCTTCAAGTTCAACCCTGTTATCATTACCTGCATTTATTCTCATTATTTTTGTCTTTTCCCTGTGCATTTTCAGACCCAATTGCTGTGACCTCTCATCGAGTGTTTTCAATTTGTCCTGCATCTGATTACGGTTATGGGACAGAAGAGCCAAGTCATCAGCAAAATCCAGATCATCCAACTGCTTAGTCAGAGTCCACTGGATTCCATTTCTGTTGTGTGTTGTCGATGATCTCATAACCCAATCTATTGCCAGCAAGAAAAGAAATGGAGACAAGAGGCATCCCTGTCGCACTCCTGTTCTTATCCCAAACGGTTCTGTAAGCTGTCCTTCGTGAAGAACTCTGCATGTCATGTCTTCATATGTTTTCTTTATTAAATTAATGATCTTCAGGGGAACTCCATAATGCCTCATCAATTTCCAAAGTGATTCTCTGTCTACACTGTCAAATGATAACACATTACCAAACAGTTATTGTTCTGGAATCCTCAGGATAAGAGTGGTAGAAGGGGACAAAAGAATGCACGGAGAAGAGAACTAGACAGACATGAAAGGGATAAAGTAGACATAGACAGACATGACAGGGATAAAGTAGACATAGACAGACATGAAAGGGATAAAGTAGACATAGACAGACATGACAGGGATAAAGTAGACATAGACAGACATGAAAGGGATAAAGTAGACATAGACAAACATGAAAGGGATAAAGTAGACATAGACAGACATGAAAGGGATAAAGTAGACATAGACAGACATGAAAGGGATAAAGTAGACATAGACAGACATGACAGGGATAAAGTAGACATAGACAGACATGACAGGGATAAAGTAGACATAGACGGACATGACAGGGATAAAGTAGACATAGACAGACATGAAAGGGATAAAGTAGACATAGACAGACATGACAGGGATAAAGTAGACATAGACAGACATGAAAGGGATAAAGTAGACATAGACAGACATGACAGGGATAAAGTAGACATAGACAGACATGAAAGGGATAAAGTAGACATAGACAGACATGACAGGGATAAAGTAGACATAGACAGACATGAAAGGGATAAAGTAGACATAGACAGACATGACAGGGATAAAGTAGACATAGACAGACATTGAGCTGTTGGTACGGCTCATGAAGACTTGGCATAAGCTGTTGAAGGCTTATGCTCCTTGCAGAGCTGAAGGATAATGAATACGATATGCCTCGAGACGCAGTAGTTCTATCATAGATCACACAGACCTACATGGGGCTATGACTGTTGTTCTTATCTGAGTTTCTGTTATATATTTAATACCACATCTACATGTTATCATGTCATTCCTCTCTGTATTCCATTCTCACTCGTCAATCCATTAGCTCGACACACAACCTTGTGGCACATCAGTGTTGTGAAATGTGCGCATTTATCACCTTCTACCCTGTCTAAATGTCGTTCGGCTTAAATTTCGTCTTGCAAACGCATCATGGAATTTTTCTCTGATAATTCTTTTTCTTATTAACATCGATTAGTAATAGTTCATCCCGCAATGATATTTTTTAAAATTTACACCAGTTTCTTCGTTGTTCGGCAGATTCTTCAAAAAAGGCGCAGGCTAATTACTTTCAAAGTATTGGTCCTTTTTTCTCTCTTGTTATCTGTGTTCTTTTTCTCTTTTTCATCGTTCTGTGTAGATCACCCTATCGTTTTGTCTATTCCTTTACTTTTTCCCACGTTTTTTCAGTTTCAACCTTATATTTTCTCGTAACCTATTTATACTTCTTATCTTTACCTCTTGTTTAAGACTGGCCGGTGAAGGTGTTGCGGTCCATTCTAATTGTCGTAGACTTTATCAGATAGGTAGTAGATGTTTATAGCCCTGTCTGAGCAGAGGTGATAGTGATGACAATGTGAAAGTAAGGGGTAAGAAATAGTTTTCTCACAAGGTGATCGTGTAAGAGAAATGACAGTCTCTGGATAGAATCATTTATCTAATCAAGCCTATCTGGACGACGATATTTAAATCAGACGCACTTTCTCTCCTTGTACGAAAATACAAGTTACACTGCACTCACATGCACACAATTCTGTGACAAATACGCACGAACGTGAAAACAAACTATGAATAACATATAATGGATAGGGGTTGACCGACACGATAACTAAAGGTTTAATAAAGTTTATTATCAATAGAAGATCACAACAATAAGCATATACATTACTAGATCATGGTTTACAGACAAAATTGCATAAGAAGAAATTAATCAAATAGGTCTCCCCCTCTGGTAAAGGAAAAGAAAAGACGATCCCAACAGAGGTTAATTAACCCAAAAGATCGAAAGTTAACAATAGGTTATGAAATAGTCAGTATGGGAAAAGAATAGGTTCCAAATGTAATCTATCCCGTGACTACTCAGATTAGTGAGATAAAAAGAAAGAAGAAACCACATAAGTATATGATGTTAACAAAAGACATAAGTTTCTTTCTCCGTTCATTCAATTCACGCCCATTCAGTGGCTACTTTCAGACTTTTTCTTACCCCAGTAGTTGTCGCAGGCATTCCAAGGAAATACACTAATAAGTAATAAGACTATTTAGTGTCAAATTTAAGTTTTGCCAAATCCAGCCCCAGACTCGCCGTAGTTGCTGACTGCAAATTTCACGGGAGTCGCTAGAGTCGGTGATTTAATGTGTCCTGGATACAATAAGTTATCTATGCCTTCAGTTGGTTGGAGTAAGGTTCATGCTTGGTGATCGCCGACGTAGGATGAATAGAACATATATATATATATATATATATATATATATATATATATATATATATATATATATATATATATATATATATATATATATATATATATATATATATATATATAGTTCCTATATTGTTTAGCCTCAGGTGGGCGAGACGCTAGGTTAAGTTACACAAATGTTGCTGACAATATGTTTCGCCACGGCTGGCTGATGAGATTGATATAAGTAAATCTGGTAATAGTTCTGGTCCAGTTAATATTATAATTTAATGGTTCTATTCTAGTTTCTCTCATGAAAGTGAGGAAAATTGGACCACACAGGTCACAGCAAGAAGCTCATCAATATTAAATATCCTTGGATGCTTATAATATTATAAGTTCGTATGATCATAAGTTCATATGGCCATAAAAAACCGCTAGTACTCAGGTTGATCAGCCGCAATCAGAAAAATGAAACACTCCACGAAAATCTAATAATTTTCCCTCTGAACGAGAAATCTAAGATATCGAGCTAGTGAATTTCAGATAGATTTCTGAACAAGTGATCATGGCTATCGAAGAGACATGGTATATATCCGTAAATTCCGTTCTATCGCTCTTTAATGCGAAAGTCACACCCACTGCCAGACCCGAGCCCATTTGCCGTTCGATTCTTGAATCAAAGGTAATTTTACCACCTTTGCCGCCGAAAACCTCTCTGGCTTGACTTTCATCATTTCCGCCTTGCCGAATATCAGCTACGCAATTAATTCCCCTGAAAGTTTTACAATTCAAGGTCCGTCTCAAACTTAACATCGCCCCTGATCAAAGAATCTATTACGCCATGCTCCGCGCTCTCTCTGTGTGTTCCACCGTGCTTAATTGCCAAACGGCTCACGTGTTAAATGCACTTGTGAATCCGGCGTTCCTGTAGCAAAAAAAAAAACTAGATGGGGAGGGGCAAAAGTGGATGATCACTGCTGCACTATTTCCATCTGTGACTCTAATGATGTGTTGATCAGAATTCTGTATAGTTAGCAAATGTCCAAATGAACTCACAACAGCTAAATCAACGAAGGAATGTAGATCACTCCTGATTCAAGTTTTTATAATCTATTGACATCATGCAACATTGAAGCTCCACATTTTGATATAATAAAAGCAAGCCGTCTTTCATAGGCCAAATTTACTATGCCATCATAATACATGCATGGTTGGCAAATGGGGCGTCCGTTTATGTCCAACTGTCCGCGACAATATAACTCGACTAGATCGTCAAAATATTAATAATAATTTCTGATACTTTTCTATCAATTCACATATGAATCCATGGCATGCAATTTCTCAACCATACGACCATAAGCATGCATAAATATCGGACATCAAACACTCAATGCAGGAGCTCATTAAATACACTTCTTGACACCTTGGAATACACAATCAAAAGAGTACCAAAAGTGACCATTACTTCTGCTCATGCACGCTTATCTACGTAATCTAATATTTTAACCTTACGTCATAAATCAATTCGGTGGTGCGGTTTCAATAGCGCTGCATTTTAGTGCTGATCCCTCTGAGCACAGCGATGTTTCACTAATGAACGCAAAGCTGTGTGCAAACGGAGGCGTAACAGAATGGTAGATCCAGAAACATGAAGTGTTTCGAGTTTATCGCTCAGTTGTAAAACTGAGTCCATACCAGACTTCACTTATTTATTTATTTATTTGTTTACTTTATCTTTGATTTTTATTGAAGTCCTTTTTATTATTGTCACAGATAGTTAACCAAACATAGGAAGTGTTACACTAATTGCATATGTATCGGCAGCTACGATGGTTTGGCCATGTCTGCAGAATGGGAGAAGATTGGCTACCTCGACAAATATGGGAAGCCACGATCCAGGGATTCAGAACTCCAGGACAACCCAGAGTTCGCTGTGAGGACACCATTAGACGATCTCTGAAGGTCCGAGGACTAGATTGGAACCAGGCCAGCAGGAAGACATCCGATAAGATAGTATGGCTCTCTCTCTGGCAAATCTCTACGTCCCAGGGTAGAAGAGGAATAACTAAGTAAGTAATAAGCATATGTGTTGAAACTTTCCTTTAATCATAGATGCGAATAGTTTACTGTGCCATCATAATTTTTTATGACCTAAAGGACCTGTAAAACTGTTTTTTAATGACCACGGTACAGGAAAGGAAAAATCACATCGTGAGAGAAGACACGCTGTAGAAGAGCCAGTCATGTTATAAGGAGAGACAGAATGATAAATGACGGCATCAGAAAAACTGTAGGAACTATATCCTGCATCAAATACATAGAAAAAAAGCGGTTTGGCCGTCTCCTGAGAATAGAGCCCGATAAACTACCAATCTGTTGCAGACAACAGCGGGTGCTCCTAGAGGAATAAGATGGACAGTATTCTCAACACCGGAGGATCTATATAATATGCAGACGACACTGCACTATTCGCACATTCATATAAAAACAACCAAGAAAAAACAGACAGACTAAATAAACATAGCCAACAGGTGGAACAAAACATTAATCTCAAGAAAAAATAAGACATGACACTCAATGTAAGAAATCCTGTATCCATAAAAATAATAGACCAAGAGCTAGAAAATACAAATACATTTACATACTTAGGAAGCATAGTAACACCAGATGGTGGAACAAGCAAAGACATCGGTAAACGAATGAATGAAGCCAGAATAGTCTTCGCCAATCTAAACAACATCTGGAAATCTTCCCCGTACAGTAGAAACACTAAATTAAAAATATACGAGAACTGCGTAATTTCTGTACTTATGTACGATGCAGAATGCTGGACAGTATCAGAAAAAGAAACACTCAAACTGTCCTCTTTCCACACAACCTGCATAAGAAAAATTCTTCAAATTTTCTGCCCAAACATCATCAAGAGCTACTAACTGAGAGCCACCAAGATGACACGAGGAGCATCATAGCGAGTAGACGCAGGAAATGGGTTGGCCACATCTGATACTGTCCTTTATTGGGCTATATTCTTATGTTGAAGTAAGAAGTCCTTCATATATATATTTTGATTAATTCACATGGAATCATACACTGATTCAAAACCAAGCACAGATAGGGGTATGTCCATTCAGTCCCCACCCAAAAGCCGTATTCTTCAAAACATTAATGACACTCCAAAGGCCAGGTTGGACGATTCACATAACGATTTAATAAACATCTTGAAGTTCCAAATATATCTTGATAATATGCACATAAAATTATGGCATCAACTAGTTAGTCTCTAGTGTCGCTGTACAGTCTTCTAACTGGGACAATGTCGAAGACATTTCCATACATTTTTTATTATAATAACTCAACTTACGTTCAAGTCAAACATCATTCCTCTTACATAAATGCTG
This sequence comes from Oreohelix idahoensis, assembly GCA_024509875.1. NCBI lineage: Eukaryota > Metazoa > Mollusca > Gastropoda > Stylommatophora > Oreohelicidae > Oreohelix > Oreohelix idahoensis. The sequence continues at coordinate 304,711 of JAMPIV010005315.1, forward strand.
GTATCATCGCACGGAGGTTTATGGATGATCCAGAGATAGAATACATAGGAATATGACAGTAAATTTTCGAACACTCAGGAGCATAAAACACATACGTCCAACACCTTGAATATACACACAGCGAATCCCCAAAGCCAAGGGACGCTTTAGTTAGCAGACTGCAAAACTGGCGTCTGCAACTTAGGCCACCAAAAGTAAAGACGTCACTTCATGAAACCAGGGCAACGGTCTCGTAAACAAATCAACTACATGGCGAACTGTATTGATATCGACATACATGTTATGAACTTTACTCATAACAACATCCTCAGAAGAGACCCTGGTACCATCATCAGAACTGCCATGCCATGAACTCTAGAACGAAGGCTGGGCAAAAGCTACCTGGCGGAGAACTGTGGAGGCAGAGATAAAAAAGCATGTACCAGAGCTTGGGCATCTCACGAAGATGGTGCCAACCGAGCTAAATGGAGACAGTTTGTTGCTGCCCTACAAGACGCCACCAGGTGTGATGATCACTGTCGTAGATTTTAGATAGGAGAATTAAGACTTGGGTTGGTCCCTTCTGAATAGGTTGGAATGAGTGAGAGTCCCAGTGTGAGTTAGTAAAGGAAATAGATTCCATGAGTGAGATGATAGAATAGTGATAGAGGCTGTCTCTGAGATGCGAGAAAATCTTCTCTCTCTCTCTCTCACCTATCTTCTACGACAGATTTTAAGCAGTCAGACAGTCTACCACATATACATTAAATATATGTATACCAACCGATCTCTACCCACTCACGTGCACGCATACAGTGACGACAGGTTGACACACAGACGTGGGGAAACTATAACAATGATTATATAGATATTTAGAACGAGCTGACCAACACGCTGATTAATTTATGGTTAAGTTTATTTATCATATTAAACTTACGACACAACATATAAAATTTACATCAAAAGAAAACATATACAAATAGTCATCAAATTCAAGAAAATACTACAAGGATGAAAGACCCGTTTGAATCTTACTCTAGGTTTAGCCCACAGCCCCGTTAAGAGAACAGATGATGGCCCAAAGAGTTATAGATACATAGGGTTGAGTCTAAGAGGTTTCTTTCTTTCTCGTAAACGTATGAACAGAGTTGGATAATCTGATTTAGCCTAAGAAAAAGAAACTCTAGCATTAGTAACAAATTCTGCAGATTAAAAAAATTAAGACAGCAAATGGGTGACAATAATACAACGGTAAAATAACACTCAGACCTGCGTACACTCTTATTCATTCAGCCATGGCCATGTGCTCACAGTTATACTTACGGCTTTGCTCGCTGCCTCTGGGAACATAATAAATTCTAGGACCTTCACACAGACCCGTAAATGCAGTTTTCGACCAAGAAATCCCCAATTCCAACAAGACGTACTGAATTTCTCTGTCTCAGGGAACGATTCCTTGGGTGTTCTTATTTTTCGGATGTCTGTTAAGTCACATAAAATTTGTCCAGGCACGAAAGTTAGCAGAGCACAATGTCATTAGCTTTGGTTTCTAGAATTTAAGGAATGTCAGATCGGTGTCTATTTTCAGGAAGGTACTATATTTGGTCACCACAATACTAGTCAAAAACTCTGTCGGAATGTTAATGTTATTCTTGTAACTATTCTCGCCGCCAGACAGCATGTACATTTAAATTTGTGGAGCAATATGAACTGGCTCAAAAGCCCAATATATATTTCTAGTCTTTAGAAACCGTTAGTGGGAGTCGTATTACTGTCTCTCTCTCTGATGGCATATGCACTGTCAGACCAGTGTTACTTGAAAATAAAACCCACGTGGTTAAAGATAGGAAATGTCTATGCTTCTCACAAATATGTCTCTCATGCTACTAAACGCTGGCCAGTTGGGATCACCCCAATAATCACTGAATGAAGAAAAACAACATATAATATACAGAATATGTACTCGTTATAACTTACATTTTAAACAGCAAGCCGACCGCTTGACTTATTATTTAAACTTCCAGTGAAATAAGTTATATTTAAATCAATCATCAGGAATTAGGAATATCTGCGTATTCCGTCAATATTCACTGATGTCGCATCTAGCATTTATGAGTTAGTTTAGAAAAAAATACTCGACTGAGTAGTTAGCAGTTAAATTAAATTCATTATAGCTACATGTTTGTTACGCTAGAAATATAATTTATTCTGCTTTCCACTGAATGCGTCACTAGAAAAATAATACAAACTATAAATTAGTTGCTCTGCACCCAATCTAACTAGGGAAATAGCTAAGCGATTAAACACTTTAAACCCTACACACAATAATAGATATATAATATTAATATACCTCGACACAGAATTACTAAGAACTAAACCACTTCGACCAAACTAAAGGCCATCTCTATTAACAGAGATATTTAGAAATCGAACCAAGGCTTGTTCTAGTCTAACTGCGAATTACTGAGTGCCTGAAATCAGGTTTGCAACTCTAGTTATATCTATGAAACGGACAAAGAATCCCACTGTTTCGAAACCACGAAACAGCGCCCGTCTCTCCCCTTCTCTAACACCCTACGTCAGCTTCCCTCATGTCGTAACAGCCATCAGTGACCGAGAGCGCGCGTGAGTTGCAAATCTCAGACAGCCTGTCTGCGGTGCGGAGCGATTTTTCACGTTACGCCGGGTTATTCTGACGACGACTCTGAACTGACACTCATACTACTTCGCACCTCACGCTGACCGGGGCCCACAATGAGCCGTGTCAGCTGGGATTTCCAGACAAATGTCTGAAACTGCGACTATAAGGTGTAAATATTCGCTCCTACTTAAGCGTTCGGCCGATGCAACTCGTTGTTGACCGGTGAAAAATGCAGACGGATGTCGGCTCTCTCATAGCCTTCTCACGCGTTTACATCGAGAATCTAACTCAAGAGTGTCGTGTCATCTGAAGGTGCAGACCCAAGTCGGCTCGATGTCTGAGATAGCTGCAACTTAGTTGCCCTTCTCGTCTGACTGACATCTATGTAATAGAATCACTATTGCGATTCTCCATTTTTGAGAAAAGAAACAGGTAACGTTAAGGAATAGTATGAAAATATATTTCGCAAAACGAATGGATGCAAAATATACAGGAAAAGGAAATAAAAAGAGATAACAAAATTAAAGAATTCGGGTGAAAGAATAGGAAGACGCTATAGGCAATTTAATGATCAAAACCTACGTGACAGGACGTCTCCCCTTAAGATATGGAAGCACTCCATGTCTACGTTATGGAATTAAATTTCCTATAACCGTAGCTTCGGGGTGTCTGTCTTCTTCCCTCTTATCTTCCCCCTCCATCTCTCTCCAATTCCTACTCAAGTCTACTCCCCAAAGTTTCCTTCCTCTGGAATGTCTCCCATGCGCGCTTGAAAGAGCGTCGCCGCTTCTGACATTTTTGAAAGATTTCCTGTGATAGCGGTGGAATATCCCTGCCACTATCATCGTCTTCGTCAGCGCTGGCGATCGTCAGGAGATGGTCGGAGGTTGGCACTGGTCTTTCCAAGTATCTCTTTAACAGATTTAAATGGAAAACCTTCTCCTTTCCTTGAATAGAGATCTGGTAGTTAGCCTTAGAAATCTTTTTCAGGACGGTAAACGGCCCTTGCCATCCGATCTTCAGTTGGTTGTTCTCGGTAGGGAGTAACACCAAAACTTTCTCTCCTGCTTCCAGTTCTCTCTCTTTCGCGACTTTCCTGTATCGGTTAGCGTGCTTTGTGCGTGCTCGCTTAAAGTTAGTCGTTGCTAGGTCCCACCCTAGTTTCAACCTTTCCTTTAAAACCGACACATATTTACTGGCTGAGACAACTGTCTCATCCGCCTTCTCGTCTGTCAGAGACTGAAGTAAGGCTTCCAGCGGCCCCTTTATAGGTCTGCCAAATAAAAACGTAGCTGGCGGAAATCCTGTGGAAGTATGAGGAGATTCTCTGTAGCCAAATAAAGCTGCCGGAATGCAACAATCCCAATCTTCAGGTTTTACTTGTGCCAGTCTACTTAACATCATGTTTAGGTTTCCACTAACACGTTCCACGAGCCCATTTCCGGCCGGAGTATATGGCTTAGTGTGAGTGTGTTGGGTCCTCAAGATCTTAACGATCTCATCCATCAACATGTTTCGGTATGAAGATCCGTTATCCGTCAAAACTTGCTGAGGGAATCCCAACCGAGTGAAAATCTGCACGAGGGCTTCTGCGACATGCTTGGCATCTGCGCATGTTAGCGGGATAGCTTCTGCCCATAAAGTGCATGTATCGACTAAGGTCAGGATGAACCTGTTCCTTCTCTTAGTCCTTTCGAAAGGCCCTAAAATGTCGATCACAACCCGTTCGAATGGTGTTCCCACTATTGGCATTTCACCCAAAGAGACTGGGGGTGCCCGTTGCTTGGGTGGCACACGTTGGCACTGGGCACAGGATTTGACATATCTGATAATATCAGTATTTACTCCTGGCCACCAATAATGAGTGGTTATCCTTTGGTTTGTGGCGTTCTGTCCCATATGTCCGCTGAAGGGAAGAGAGTGCCCCATTTCTAGGATTTGGCTTCTGTACTGTTTCGGTACTAGGAGCTGGTTGTAACCTTGGTCAGGCTTGCCCGTTCTGCGATAAAGTACGCCATCCTTAGAAAAAATGTCCCCGTGCTGTCTGGGTTCCTTAGCCATGGGCAGTTTCCTAAAGCAGGGTGCCAAAGTAGGGTCCTTGTATTGCGCTTCTTTAAGTTCCATAGGTAACAAATTAGGCGCAGGCTCCCGTTCCTTCTTGGTTTGCCCTCTTGTAGTTACTGCTGCCACAATCGGCTCTTCCGGTTTCCCAAGACACACGTATCTCCCGCCAAGTATGACTGGGTAGATGGGATCATCCATAACAGCCGCTTTGATCACGCCTCTGACAAAGTTAGAGTGTATCTCCACCAATGCGATGGGAAGCGCTGTAGGTGCATCAGTCTTACGAACTCCACAAAATTGGACAGTCTCTGCTGTCTCTTGACCGGGTTTGACCAGGTTTCTGGCAACAATGCAATCATAAGAAAGCCCTGTGTCAAATAAACAGGAAGTTTGGGAACCGTTCATTGTAACAGTACCTCGCGTTGAGGGTCTATCCCCAACAGGTTGGGAATCACTGTCAATAATTCCACCTTGCGAGACTGTTAATAAGCATCCGATGCGTTTCGGCTCGGTATGCTCACTCTGATCATTAGTCCCGTGCTCAGGGGTTCTCCCTTTGCCACCTTGTCCTTTCTGGCTGCGCTGCCATGTAGGGCGGTCGGGTTGATCAGACTGTTTGGGGTGGTTGGGGTACTTGTTCTTGTAGAACTTGGATTTTTCAGGAGGGGGGTTTTGAGGTCCAGTTTCTCTGTGGTTATTTTGGTTAGAAGCCTGAGAAGATTGCTCTAGGTTATGTTTTCGAAAATGCTCCTCTGTCGGTTTCCGCTTTGTAGCCGGTAGTTCAGCCAGTGCATTGTGATAACGCTCAGACTTTTCCAAAATGTCTTCAAGTTTTTCTGCCCCCTGCTCAGCGAGAAATCTCCGGGTATCAGCAGACAAAGTGTTCTTTATTTGTTCCGTTAAAACAAATTCCTCAAGACCTTCATAGGTAGAGGGGAGCTGTGAAAGCTCAAGGCACTTTGTTAGATATCCCTTTAGACTAGATGAGAACTGCTGAAAAGTTTCAGAGCTCTCTTTCCTACTGTTGCGAAACAGTTGCAGAAATTTGCGAGCATTCATTTCGAAGCGCTCCAGTAACGCTTTCTTCAACACATCATAGTTGTCTTTTTGGCTGCTTTCCAGTTTGGCGTAAACATCATACGCACTACTTTTCAGAGCCTGAGAAAGCTTCACATTCCAACGCGACCTCTCTAAACCGTACAGAGTTGCAATTTTCTCAAATTTTTCTAGCCAAGTGTCAATCTTCTCATTTGGACAAGGGAAAGATTCTAGCGGAAAAGACATAGCAGTGAGATGAGTAGATTGAGTGTTAGAAGGATCAGTTAAGGAGGAATGAGGAGAAGACTCTCCATTGCTGGAGGTAGAGGCAGCACCACGGCTTTGGAACTCTAGAGTCTTAAGCGCCAGCTCATGCTGTCGTCGTTGCTCATTTTCTCTTTCCTCATGCTGTCTCTCCTCCCTCTCCTTCTCATGCTGTCTCTCCTTCTCTCGTTCCTCATGCTGTCTCTCCTTCTCTCTTTCCTCTCTCTCCTTCTCCTCCTTCTCATGCTGTCTCTCCTTCTCTCTTTCTCTCTCCCTACGGATTTCCATTTCCTCGTCCATCTTCTTCTGCTCTTTAGCCTCAGCTGCTTTCCTCTGCGCATCATATCTCTCAAGTTCGTCTCTGACAAATGCTTTCGCTTCCTCTCCTTCCAGTCCCTCCTCTCTCGCTTCGTCCCTGAGGAGTTGTCTAAGCTTTGCCCTCTCGGCCATATTATGTCAGTGACTGAGACTAGTGGAGAAATAAACTAGGAAAAAGGATACACTGGTTCCTACCACTTACGAGAAAAAATTTCCAAAAATTCAAAAGATGATATCCTTAACCCTGGGATACCTCCTCCAAAATAAAATCTAACTATCGCTGCTATTATCGGCAATAAAGCATCTAATGCAAACACGACTACGCCAACTAAATGGTAGTTAAGATTTATTCCCTGAAAAATAAGTTGCTACAGTGGAAAACACAATGATTATAGCAAAAATTTCGGAGGAAAAAAAAATCCCTTTTATATTTAATCCAGTATCAAGTTCACCCCCTGAAGACAGTTAGGGTAAGGGAGGCAATTAATCTGAACAAATAGTCCGAAACGCACTCCTTAGCTTTGCTCAAACACTTACTTCTTCAGTACCCGGTGAATGTTATACACTCACCACTTTACCAGCGTTTAGTATTACAAATCAACAATTAACTTATATTCCGACAATCAACCTGTAAACCAAATGTATAATGCTTCTTAATGCTGTGGAAAAACAATTATTAGTCGTGTGGTCACCACGCCCATAAAACAGATCGTTAGTCTAGGGGATAAATTATTATAAAATAAAACTCACAAGACAATCACACTCTTACTCTATTACAGAATGAAGAATCTTAAGTTCAAAATCCCGATAGACGAGTCCACATTTGTCGTACTCGTCTTCCTATTCTAAGTTCAAAAAATCCGTCGGGTGAGACCCCATTTGTCGTAGATTTTAGATAGGAGAATTAAGACTTGGGTTGGTCCCTTCTGAATAGGTTGGAATGAGTGAGAGTCCCAGTGTGAGTTAGTAAAGGAAATAGATTCCACGAGTGAGATGATAGAATAGTGATAGAAGCTGTCTCTGAGATGCGAGAAAATCTTCTCTCTCTCTCTCTCTCACCTATCTTCTACGACAGATTTTAAGCAGTCAGACAGTCTACCACATATACATTAAATATATGTATACTAACCGATCTCTACCCACTCACGTACACGCACATACAGTGACGACAGGTAGACACACAGACGTGGGGAAACTATAACAATGATTATATAGATATTTAGAACGAGCTGACCAACACGCTGATTAATTTATGGTTAAGTTTATTTATCATGTTAAACTTACGACACAACATATAAAATTTACATCAAAAGAAAACACATACAAATAGTCATCAAATTCAAGAAAATACTACAAGGATGATAGACCCGTTTGAATCTTACTCTAGGTTTAGCCCACAGCCCCGTTAAGAGAACAGATGATGGCCCAAAGAGTTATAGATACATAGGGTTGAGTCTAAGAGGTTTCTTTCTTTCTCGTAAACGTATGAACAGAGTTGGATAATCTGATTTAGCCTAAGAAAAAGAAACTCTAGCATTAGTAACAAATTCTGCAGATTAAAAAAATTAAGACAGCAAATTGGTGACAATAATACAACGGTAAAATAACACTCAGACCTGCGTACACTCTTATTCATTCAGCCATGGTCATGTGCTCACAGTTATACTTACAGCTTTGCTCGCTGCCTCTGGGAACATAATAAATTCTAGGACCTTCACACAGACCCGTAAATGCAGTTTTCGACCAAGAAATCCCCAATTCCAACAAGACGTACTGAATTTCTCTGTCTCAGGGAACGATTCCTTGGGTGTTTTTATTTTTCGGATGTCTGTTAAGTCACATAAAATTTGTCCAGGCACGAAAGTTAGCAGAGCACAATGTCATTAGCTTTGGTTTCTAGAATTTAAGGAATGTCAGATCGGTGTCTATTTTCAGGAAGGTACTATATTTGGTCACCACAATACTAGTCAAAAACTCTGTCGGAATGTTAATGTTATTCTTGTAACTATTCTCGCCGCCAGACAGCATGTACATTTAAATTTGTGGAGCAATATGAACTGGCTCAAAAGCCCAATATATATTTCTAGTCTTTAGAAACCGTTAGTGGGAGTCGTATTACTGTCTCTCTCTCTGATGGCATATGCACTGTCAGACCAGTGTTACTTGAAAATAAAACCCACGTGGTTAAATATAGGAAATGTCTATGCTTCTCACAAATATGTCTCTCATGCTACTAAACGCTGGCCAGTTGGGATCACCCCAATAATCACTGAATGAAGAAAAACAACATATAATATAATATACAGAATATGTACTCGTTATAACTTACATTTTAAACAGCAAGCCGACCGCTTGACTTATTATTTAAACTTCCAGTGAAATAAGTTATATTTAAATCAATCATCAGGAATTAGGAATATCTGCGTACTCCGTCAATATTCACTGATGTCGCATCTAGCATTTATGAGTTAGTTTAGAAAAAAATACTCGACTGAGTAGTTAGCAGTTAAATTAAATTCATTATAGCTACATGTTTGTTACGCTAGAAATATAATTTATTCTGCTTTCCACTGAATGCGTCACTAGAAAAATAATACAAACTATAAATTAGTTGCTCTGCACCAAATCTAACTAGGGAAATAGCTAAGCGATTAAACACTTTAAACCCTACACACAATAATAGATATATAATATTAATATACCTCGACACAGAATTACTAAGAACTAAACCACTTCGACCAAACTAAAGGCCATCTCTATTAACAGAGATATTTAGAAATCGAACCAAGGCTTGTTCTAGTCTAACTGCGAATTACTGAGTGCCTGAAATCAGGTTTGCAACTCTAGTTATATCTATGAAACGGACAAAGAATCCCACTGTTTCGAAACCACGAAACAGCGCCCGTCTCTCCCCTTCTCTAACACCCTACGTCAGCTTCCCTCATGTCGTAACAGCCATCAGTGACCGAGAGCGCGCGTGAGTTGCAAATCTCAGACAGCCTGTCTGCGGTGCGGAGCGATTTTTCACGTTACGCCGGGTTATTCTGACGACGACTCTGAACTGACACTCATACTACTTCGCACCTCACGCTGACCGGGGCCCACAATGAGCCGTGTCAGCTGGGATTTCCAGACAAATGTCTGAAACTGCGACTATAAGGTGTAAATATTCGCTCCTACTTAAGCGTTCGGCCGATGCAACTCGTTGTTGACCGGTGAAAAATGCAGACGGATGTCGGCTCTCTCATAGCCTTCTCACGCGTTTACATCGAGAATCTAACTCAAGAGTGTCGTGTCATCTGAAGGTGCAGACCCAAGTCGGCTCGATGTCTGAGATAGCTGCAACTTAATTGCCCTTCTCGTCTGACTGACATCTATGTAATAGAATCACTATTGCGATTCTCCATTTTTGAGAAAAGAAACAGGTAACGTTAAGGAATAGTATGAAAATATATTTCGCAAACGAATGGATGCAAAATATACAGGAAAAGGAAATAAAAAGAGATAACAAAATTAAAGAATTCGGGTGAAAGAATAGGAAGACGCTATAGGCAATTTAATGATCAAAACCTACGTGACAATCACTCATTGCTTTGTCAGTCAGCGACCAAGGACCAAAAAAAAAGAAAAATAGAAAGAAGAAGTTACCAATACTCTCCGGAAACAGTAGAAGATCTGGTTTAGAGCACGAGGAACATCAAGAGACAGATGGATAGACATTATTACACAAGTCCTACAACAACTTTGGTTCATCGAGGCTTGGTTCAATATCGAAAACATCTGCGCCGCACGACGCTTCACGACAACAGTGTACCGAAAAAGTAATATAAATTAAGTAAAGAATCTATTCTACTATGACATTCTGTTATAGGCAACGCTTCCAATTTTATCCTGCCAGGTAGTATTTACTACAGATCATATCCTCCCAAATGTTCTGCATCTCCACGTACCTTGGTTGAAAGCAGTTACTTCCGAGTTACTGTCATCTGTGTTCTGCCAGCTCATGGTACGTTTGTGTCTGTCCGTGACAAGAAGATAAGGACCCAAACTGATCCGATAGCGTCATGCCAGTCAACTATGCAGCCATTTTGGACGATTCCATTAATACCACTCAGTAAAGTTGGTCAAATTATTGTAGAAGACATTGTCATAACCTACGTGAGCTCTCAAAGTATACGTACTCTGTCTAGTACCTCTCTTCCAGGAAAGTGAGTGATTGGTCATGTGTGTAGTTACAGCTTTCAAGAGGCTAGTATATATGCCATCATATTCAGGACACACGGAATGCCACTGAACGCAGCTAAAACTTCTCCGAACTACCATGGCATTATGGCATGAGTAAAAGTATACAAAAAGACAGAAAGAACGATGTTTTCTCATTTTACATATTTAAACGCCATTTTCTTTTCTAACTTTACCACAAAACATGTGAAAACGAACGTCGTAAATGAAGGGTGTTATACGATTGGACCAAATAAGAAAATTATAAACAATACAGTAAAAATCTACAAAGCTAAAATATACAATTATTGTGGCTCTCGTGTGTCAGAAGATACACATTACTAGTCGGTTTTCTTGCTTGTCTGAATGATTTTGGAGGAGAGGTACTGTAGTCACCGTAAGGTTTATTTTCTGAAATATCTGTTCACAGTTTTAAAAATATAATATTCCGAGCCGACGTAGTAAAAACGTTCTGGAGGAACATATATTGCGAAGTTTTTATTGAAATGGAAATGTGGGCGTAAGCACTTGAGTTGAAAAGCTTGTTGTCTGTGAGTTAAATTCAGTGTTCCTGATTCCAGTGGATTAATTAAACAAAAAACAAAAAACCCACATCTACCCAAATGGAAAAATCGAAATAAAATTGTATCATGTTTCAAAATGAGCATTGCTAATCACGTCAGTAGAAAATGTATTGCTTGTGAAGTTCTTTCAACTGATCCAAATGAGGCCATTAATTAGCAATAATCACTTTGTCTGAATTTTGTAGACTCAGTTGGAGATACCAGAACAGATTTGCGATGAACGAGCGGCACTTAAACACACACATATTTATGTTGATGCCAGCCAATGCTGAGAATAAGTCCCAGGGACTGTGAATATTTTCTAAGCTAAAAACGATTAAAAGAACACTATTACGAAACAGTAACAAGAAAGAATCTGTATTCATTTTCAGACAAGAGGGATGTAATGAAGGACTATTGCCTAAAAAATACACTAGTTAATAATCAGCATTCCACGGGTTTTTGGGAGCCGCGGTAGCATAGTGGTTAGTGCACTGGCTTCCTAGCTCAGTAGTCTATGGTTCGATCCCCAGATGAAGTGGGATTTTTTTAGACCACAAACGGCTCCTGGTTCGACCCAGCCCCACATGTGTACCAGAGCAACTCTAGGAAGGTTAAGGCGGCCGGCGTGATGCTGACCACATCACCCCTAGTGTGCCGACGGTCAAGAAAATATGGGCCGAACACCATATTCCCAATATGCCTCAATGGGCGTGTAACGGGATCCTTAACCTTCTTTTTTATTCCACGGGTTTAGACAGGAAAAACAAAATTACACATACTGAACAGTAGCGACAACACTCCAGCGAACTGAACAAAATAACAGAAAGTGACTACTTCCTCCTGGCCATAAGAACACATAAAGCCATTCGGTCAACGGTGATACCTGAAAGAAATAAATGTGCTGGAATTATGCAAGGATTTTGTTTCACCCCAACTCTCAACAACGTAAACTAACAAAGAACCTTTTTCCTGAAAATCTACACCAAATAACTACGAATTTGAAGTGTCCTTCACTCTAGTCTACTAACATTGTTTTGTTACCTGTTATACTTAATAGTGATATCTCCTTCTTCTTCGTCGTCTCAACATTTTCTTATTTTTTTCTTCTCCACATCATAGTAGTCTTCTACTTCTTCTCATCATCATCTACGTCATCATCATCATCATCATTATTTTCTTCTCCTTCTTCTCCTCCACTCCTCCTCCTCCTCATCATCTTCTTCTTCATATACCCCTCTTGGTGACTTAAGACAATCACGTCTCTCAATAACTTCCTGTCTCCAGTCCTGTTTATCAATTCTGCTGTTGATTTCTGTCTATATCATAATGTCAAATTGTCCAGTATCTGCTCTATTTGTTTTACTCTCTCTTTCCTTCAATCTTTCATGTTGTCACAGTATATTCCATTTTCCTTCTTCTCATAACATGCCCGAAGAAAGTGGGTTACTGTCTTCTAACCTGACTAATAAGCTTCCTCTGCGAACTGGCATCTTTCAGAACATCCTCATTACTCTTGTAAGTGACGATGATATTTTTAGCATTCTTCAGTAAAACCACATCATTGTGGACTCAAAAAATAAATATTAGACAAACATAAAGGTATGTTTTCAGGCACTCGTAAGAAATAAAGAAGTAGAACACCAGACAATAGAAAAACAACAGACGTGAATGGCTTACCCAGGACTCGAACCCAGGACCTTCCGTGCGACAACCCCGCCTAGCTATGCAAGCGAATCACACTATCCTCCCTGCCATCTAGGTATCACAAAAAATGTTGCTTCGATGACGGGTCATTAGTGCGAACCGCAAGACATAACACCGGAAATTTACCATGGGCAGTCCAGCCTATTAATGACGCAATCACTTCTGCTGTTCCCCTATTATACAGTATAGGTCAGTCCACACAAGACAAAGACCTTAATACTGTATCTAGTATATGATATTAGACTAAGAACAGTAAGTACAGGACAGATGGTAGGTTTTTGGTATTGTATAAACATTTATAACACATAAGGAAGGGAAACCCGAGGCCTATAAACAGTAAATAAATATACTGAAGCACATTAAAAACGCACCACTATTATATATACTGATGCCGAGAAGCTGGAAAAAAAAGTTTGGGAATGGATTTTTCCCGTGTTTGTCATGAGGCAGAGAGCGAATGGCTGCTGGAATGGAAAGTGCATGATTCAACCCACGGGTTTGTGTACAGACTACATGAAAACAATGAAAGTTACACGTGCAACACGATTCCCAACAGCTATGACCCTGAAAATGTGTACGCGTTGTGGCAGTATCATCATCATCATCATAACCCTCCACTCCCAAAGGAGCATAGGCCTTCAACAAACACATGCCAAGTCCTCCTGTCACGTGCCATCATCTCAAGTTCTTTCCACGTTCTCCTCATCATTTTCACCTCTGTTTCCAGCTCTCTTCTCCATATGCTTCTTGGTCTACCTCTGCCTCTCTTGCCCTGGGGGTTCCAGAACAAGGGCTGCCTTGTAATGATATTAATAGGTTTCCTCAGTGTGTGTCCTATCCATCGCCATCGTCTTCTTCTCATCTCTTGTTCCACCTGCACTTGTCTAGTTCTTGTCATCAGTTCCACGTTGGTAACCTTGTCATACCATTTTAATCCCTCTATTCTACGCAAGCACCCATTTATGAAAGTCTGTAGCTTTTTGGTTGTTGTCTTTTTTGTTCTCCATGTCTCAGAGCCATACAATAGGACTGTCTTCACATTTGAGTTGAAGATTCTTATTTTCGTGTTGGATCTGATTTCTCTTAATCTCCATATATTTCCCAATACAATGAAAGCTCCTGTTACCTTTTGTATTCTTATTTTGATATCGCTGTCTGTCCCTCCAACTTTGTCTATATTACTGCCAAGATATGTGTACGATTCTACATCTTGTATTGGTGTTTCTTCAAGTTCAACTCTGCTATCATTACCTGCATTTATTCTCATTATTTTTGTCTTTTCCCTGTGTATTTTCAGACCCAATTGCTGTGACCTCTCATCGAGTGTTTTCAATTTGTCCTGCATATGATTACGGTTATGGGACAGAAGAGCCAAGTCATCAGCAAAATCCAGATCATCCAACTGCTTAGTCAGAGTCCACTGGACTCCATTTCTGTTGTGTGTTGTCGATGATCTCATAACCCAGTTTATTGATAGTAAGAAAAGAAATGGAGACAAGAGGCATCCCTGTCGCACTCCTGTTCTTATCCCAAACGGTTCTGTAAGCTGTCCTTCGTGAAGAACTCTGCATGTCATGTCTTCATATGTTTTCTTTATTAAATTAATGATCTTCAGGGGAACTCCATAATGCCTCATCAATTTCCAAAGTGATTCTCTGTCTACACTGTCAAATGTCTTTTCGTAGTCCACAAATCCGATGTATAGTGGTGAATTCCATTCCAGACTTTGTTCAACTATTATTCTCAAAGTGGCTATCTGGTGTGTACATGATCTGTTTTGTCGAAAACCTGCTTGTTCATCTCTCAGTTTCTCGTCTATGGACTCTTTTAATCTTTCAAGGATAATCCTGTTTAATACTTTTCCTGGCACTGATAGTAACATTATTCCTCTATAATTTGTGCACTCTTGTAAATTTCCCTTCTTAGGCAACTTAACCAGATATCCTTCCTTCCATTCTGCTGGTATCTCTTCCTTTTCCCAGACTTTACCAAGTAATTTATATACCATATCTGTAGGTGTGTCGATATCTGCTTTTATGGCCTCTGCTGGAATGCCATCAGGTCCAGCCGCTGTTCCATCTCTTAGAACCTTTATGGCTTTCTTTATTTCTTCCTTCGTTGGTCTTTCACCGTTAATTTGTAGCTCTTCTTCTGCTGGCTGGATGTCTGGGGGGTTTTGTGGAGCTGGTCTATTGAGAAGGTCACCAAAATATTCTGTCCACCTCTTCATTTGCTCCTGTATATTGCTGAGCAGTTTCCCATTCTTGTCTTTTATGAGGCAACTTGTTTGCTTGTATTTCCCTGTTAGCTTCTTTGTGCTGCTATACAGTTCTCTCATATTTCCTTTGGCTGCAGCATCTTCTGCCTCTCTTGCCAACTCCTCAATATACTTCCTCTTGTCTTTTTTGATACTTCTTTTTTACTTCTTTGTTTGCTTCTGTGTACACTTCTTGAGCCTTGGCTTTGGAACTTCTGGTTTTTCTTGTGTTTAAATCTGCTTTCTTGTTTTTTTCTGTTGTGGCAGTATACTCGGTATTAAAAGGCCGTTGAGACAAAACACCCAGTACATGTGCTTGAAATGCCACGACTATCTGAAAACGACCGCCAACGAGCCATTGGTATGTTGGAGACCGGAATGAGCTCGCGGGCCATTGCCAGAAGGATGAATTGCCACCACAGCACTATTGTACGTCTCAATGAACGTTACGGAACCACTGGCAGTGCCCGGGGTAGACTTCGGAGTGGCCAACCACGAGTTACTACCCCTGCGCAAGATCGTCATATTGTGCTGAGTCACCTAAGGAATCTTTCTCTCCCGGCAAGTCAAACAGCAAGAGCAATAGTGGGTAGACGTGGGCAAGTCTCTCGAATGACAGTCATACGACGACTCAGAGATACAGGCCTTACTGCAAGACGACCTTATGTTGGGCCAAACTTGACTCACAGACATCGTCAGCAGCGCCTGCAATGGGCAGAGCAACATGTCATATGGACTAAACTGCAGTGGAATGCTGTCCTATTCACAGACGAGAGCAGATTCAACATATCCTTTGCTGATTGACGTATGCGGATTTGGTGACGGTGTGGAGAGCGCTTTGCAGATTGCTGTGTTCGTCAGCACAACCGATTTGGAGGTGGCAGTATTCACATTTGGGGAGGATTCAGTTTTCACCATCGCTTGCCTCTTTACGTCTTCCGTGGAAATGTTAATGCTGTGACATATCGAGATGAGGTTCTGGATGCATTGGTTGCTCCTGCGTTCACAAATTATCCAGACTTGCAGCTTCTCCAGCAGGATAACGCACGTACGCACACCGCATGCATTACGCAGCAATATCTACAGCAGCAGAACATTGTGACGATTGATTGGCCTGCCCTATCACCAGACATGTCCCCTATAGAACATATGTGGGACGAGCTTGGACGCAGAGTCTACAGGCAAGGTTCTCCAGCTAATCTGCAACAGCTCGAAGGTGCTCTTACACGTGAATGGGACTTGATTCTCCGGAATTTCCTTCAGAGACTTGTGCGTTCCATGCGGAGCCGCTGCCAAGCTTGTTTGCAAGCACACGGTGGACATACCAGATACTGAGGATAGTGTGAATGAATTTATTTATTGGTTGCATTTTTGGTTTTCTCCCTTGCCTGCACAGAATGCAATGAATTTCGTAACAATCAAATGTGTCGTAGATTTGTGATAGGTGATTAAGACTTAGTTTGGTCCCTTCTGAATAGACATAGAACTAGGTGATAGCTCAGTGAGATGATAACATAGAAATAGATTTCACGAGTGAGATGGAGGAAATATATTAGATTCTGTCTCTGACACTCGAGAAGCTCCTCTCAGTCAGCCTATCATCTACAACAGAGTTAGATTAGTCAGACAAATCTGATATAATATATATTAATATATATATATAGGACCTCACATACCCACACACATAAGTGACGACAATAGACGCACAAACGTGAAACTATGACAATGAAAAAATTATGGATATTTGGGAACGAACTGACCAACACACTGATTAAGTTTAATTGAATTTTAATTATCAGACTAAAATTCCGTCACAACACATAAAAAAAATTACATTTAAGCATATAAAAATAGTCATAAAGTCAATGAATTGCTACAAGAATGATAGACCCATTGGTACGATCTTTTCCCCGATGTATAGCCCACATTTCCGTTAGAAGAGAAGTGATAGCCACAAAGAGTCACGGATACATATGATTTAGTCTAAGATTTCCCTTTAAAGGTATGAACAGACTTGGATACTCTGATCTATCCTAAGGAAAAATTTTGTTAGCAACAAAACAAACTTGCATAAAGAAATTTAAGACAGCAAAATGGGTGCCAAAATACAACAATAAAGGAATCATTCAGTCCTGCATTCACTCTATTCAGTCAGCCGTGATCACGTGCTTTCGTTCATACTCACAGCTTTGGTAGCAACTTCTGGAAACACAATTTTTAGAACATGCACATACAGACTCTCCGATGCTAGACTTGGCCAAGAGAACCCCAGTTCCAAAAAGACGGGTTGAATTCACTGCTTCAGGGAAACGTTTTCTTGGTTATTCTTATTTTGGATGTCTGTTTAAGTCACATTAAAATTGTCCAGGCACGAACGTTAACAGCGAGCACAGTGTCAATAGCTTAGGTTTCTAGAAATGAGGAATGTCAGGTCGGTGCCTTTTCTCAGTATAGGACTTTATTTGGTCACACCACCACTGGTCAAAACTACGTCGGAATGTTACTGATAGTGATATTTACTTGCCACACGGGCTGAAAATGTACTTGAGAGTTTGTGAAGAAATATGACCTGGCTCAAAGGCACAGTATAAGCATTTAGTCCTTAAAAAAACGTTAGTGAGAGTTGTACTCTGTCTATTTATGGAGACACACTCACTGTCAGACAGGTGTTAACTTGTAAACCCACGTGGTTAAAGGTAAAATGTTTCTTCTCTCAATTGTACTCAACCGCTGGCAAAGTTGGGTTACCTCAGTTTCACTGAATAAAGAAAACAACAAATAAAATACTTATACATACTATGTACAAAGTTATAACTTACATTATAAACTGCAAGCGTAGAGCTTGTCTTATCATTTAACACTTCCGTGAAATAAGTTTTATTAATAAAATCAGTCATCATGAATTAGAAATACATACGTATTTCGTCAATACTCAATGATGAATCGATGCTGATATAGGTTAGTTTTAACATATTCTCGACTGGTTATTAGCAGTTAAATTAAATTCGTTACAGCTGCATAAGTTTAAGCTAGAAATTATAATTTATTCTGCTTTCCACTGTAACACGTCAGATAGCGAATATAACGGACTTACAATTTAATTTCTTCAGCACACAAGAAACTAGTGGAAATAAAATAGGCGATCAACACTTAATCACTCACAAAATACTAGTTATCAAATATATATTTACCTCAACACAGAACTACTAAGAACTAAACCACTTCGACCAACTAAATGCCATCTTCTATCAACAGAGATTCTTGGGAATCGAACGTAGGTTGTTCTAGTCTTGACTGCGAAGTTACTGAGTGAATGAAATCTAAAACTCCGGTTAAGATATATGAAACAGACAAAGGATCCCACATTATTTCGAAACCCCCCGTCTTTCGCCTCTCCTATTAACACTTATGTTAAACCAAGAGACTGCCATAAACTGCCACTTCGCGTCTTTGAACCTCCGTCTAAGAAACTGGACGTAGAGTGCCGTGTCAGATGGAAATGCTAGACGAATGTCTCATTTCTGGTCGAGGCAGATGGCAGTTTCCATACCTCGCCGGGAACTTTAGCCGAAGAAACTCGCGTGACAGATGAAAATGTAGACAATTGTCTGCATCTATGTCTCGCGAAACGAATTATCACACATTCCGTCTACCTGCAGCGACTAACATCTGATGTAATAAAGTGCGTTTCCAGTGTATGAGAAAAAAAATGGTAAAGTCAGAATGGGAAAGTATCAGAATGGGAAAATAAATATTTTTCGCAAACGAACGAATGCGAAAAAAAAGCCAGGAAAATGATAAAAGAGCGATGATAAAGTAGAGGACACGGGTAGAAAAAGAAAAGAATATAGAAAATTTATTGATCATAAATCTCTATGCGACAAAATGTACAAATTAATGACCAGCATGGATTCATAATAATAAATAATAAATTCTTTAAGCGCCAAACACGGCGCATAAGGCAGAAACCAGTGCTCTCCAGGTTGTTCGTTGTGACGCCACTCCTCTTAGCTCTTGCACATTATTTAGGCCCAACGTTCTTCCTTCTCTTATTATTGTTCTTCTGAGTGTTTCTTTTGGTCTTCCTTTTTTCCGCTTACCCTCAGGAACCCAAGTGAGCGCCTGTAGTGGTATTCTGTTGTTTTGCATTCGTAGGACATGACCGATATATGACCATCGTCTTTTCCTTATATAGTCGGAGACATATTTCTGCCTAGAGTCTTCTCTTATTTGTCGATTAGTCTTGAATTCTTTCCAACTGATGTTCATGAGTTTTCTAAGACATTTGTTCTCGAATGTATTCAGCTTGTTCTCCAATGATTTTGTTATTTTCCAACTCTCACAGCCGTATGTTAACACTGAGATAACATTTGAATTAAACAGACGAAGCTTGGTATGTATATTCAATGATCGTAATTTCCAAATGTTAGATAATCTATTGAAGGCGCTAGCTGCCAAAGCAATTCTAGTATGGATTTCTCTTGTTGTGTCACCATCCTGAGTCATTTTACTGCCTAAATAATTGAAACTTTCAACTTTCTGTAGTTTTTCCCCGTTCAAGATGATATCAAAGGTCTCGTTAGAAAAGTTCATAGCTTTAGTTTTAGAGGCATTTATTTGGAGACCAATTTTAACCGAGAGATGACACAAATTATTTATTGCTTCTTGGGATTGTCTTGGTGTTGAACTTAAGAATGCTACATCATCTGCGAAATCCAGGTCCCCCAGGAATTTTCCATTTGTCCATTTTATACCCAATTGTTCATTGTGGGTATAGTTTCTCATAACCCAATCAATAGCTATTCCAAAAAGTAGTGGTGACATAATACAGCCTTGTTTCACCCCTGTTTCTACTGTAAACCATTCTGTATTCCCTTTATTTGTTCTAACACAACATCTTGCATTGTCATATAGCGCTTTGATTATATTCACATATTTTGTTGGAAAACCATAGATTGTAAGTATCTTCCACAATGATGGGCGGTGTAGACTATCAAAGGCTTTTTGAAAATCGACGAAGGTGATAATAAGTGGCGATTGCCTTTCCACTGATTCTTCTATAATTGTTCTTAGTGTGAATATTTGATCAATACATGATCGTTTCGGCCTGAAACCCGCTTGTTCTTCTCTGATCTTTTCGTCAGCATGCAATTTAAGTCTTTCTAACATCATGCAACATAATAATTTTCCAGGTACTGATAATAGAGATATACCACGCCAGTTATTACAGTCTGATAGATCACCTTTCTTCGGTAACTTTACAATAATACTGTCTTTCCATTGTTGTGGTGGTTGTTCTTCTCTCCATACTTCATTTATAATATCTAAAATTCTCAAGAGGTTGTTGTCATTAACTGCTTTAATCATTTCCCCTGAAATTTCGTCAACTCCAGCAGCTTTAAAATTTTTTAATCTTTTAACGGCTTGTTTGATCTCGTCCAGCGTGAATTCATCGCAAGTTATTGGCAAGGTGGTTGTGGGTGTTTCATTATTAAAATCAGGTGTTACTGTTGGTGGTGGTCTGTTTAGCACCTCCATGAAGTGCTCAGCCCATCTCTTCATTTGTTCTTTTTCTGTTGGTATTGAATTCCCTAATTTACCTTTAACAGGTGTTTCCATAGCAGTAGGCTGGTGACATAGTTGTTTTGTAATTTGATAAAGGCACCTACTATTACCAGTTCTTGCAGCATTTTCAGCTTCTACGGCCAGTTCATTGATGAAATGTCTTTTATCTCTTCGAGTTTTTGTCTTCACTTCTTTATTTAACAAGTTATAAGTTAGTTTGCAAGATTCAACTGCATTATGTGTACTTGCCGCTAGTAGTTTAAGTTTTGCTGTTTTCCTTTCTTGTATTTTATCCCAAGTATCTTCTCTCATCCATTTTTTCTTTTTATGTACTAGGTATCCGGTGGTCGCTACAGCTGCTTCTGTCATTGCTGTTCTCAGTTGTTCCCAGGAAAATGAATAAAGATTCCAAATATGTAAACTTGTAAACACTTATATTTACATTTCACACTCTGTTCCTGGATTATAC
Organism: Oreohelix idahoensis; assembly: GCA_024509875.1. Lineage (NCBI taxonomy): Eukaryota > Metazoa > Mollusca > Gastropoda > Stylommatophora > Oreohelicidae > Oreohelix > Oreohelix idahoensis. The sequence continues at coordinate 325,797 of JAMPIV010005315.1, forward strand.
AGGTGGTGCGTTTTTAATGTGCTTCAGTATATAAGCCACTCACGTTTGTTGTTTTTCTGTTGTCTAGTGTTCTTTATTTCTTACGAGTGCCTGAAAACATACCTTTATGTTTGTCTAATATTTATTTACTGTTTACAAGCCTCGGGTTTCCCTTCCCATTGTGGACTCAGCTGCTTACTTGTTTACTATTGTCTATGACTCACTTTTATGAGTATCTGCTTCCACCTAATTTTCTGAATCCTTCATAAGAGTCTCTCTAGAAATGTCTTTTTTTTCATGTTTTGAAGTTTTTGCTTATCTTTTGTTCATCACTTTTCTGCTGCGTACAAACGTGGTATTTGTGATTACAAAATCAGCGGTTGATTATATTCCTTTATGTAGCTAACATTTTATAAGCTTCTCCGTGTCAAAATCTAATCACATTCTATACTCTTGTTTTAACATCAGTACTTACTCTCATGTATTATCTATGGCAATGTTTTACCTATTTTTGTTAACTCCACTGCTCACGTAAACAATTCATTATCCTGGTACAGGTGTGGTTCTCTTGCTAGAATCTGTTTACTATTGATCCTCTCATATGTCACTTCTTGTAGTACTGCTTTTAGATTGTGCAATTGTTGTCATATTTTCATAATTCCTAAGATCTACTTTAATTTTTAGTTTCTGATTTCGTATCAACCTTTTTATTCAGACCTTTTTGTCAACAGTATATTTGAGTCACAATGAAAGATATGCCTCATAATGGGAAAATAGTCATTTTATGACTAGTCAAAGTGGCAGTACCTCTATGTTCCCTCATTATTTGTCTCTCTTCCTCTCTCTCTTTCATTCTCTCTCTTTTTTTTAATTCTCGCTATATAATTTTCTTAAATTCAAGACCAGGTTTTCCGAATCGCCAGGGATTTGCTTGTGTGTTTGTGTATCAGAGAGTGAGAGAGAGAGAGAACGAGAGAGAGAGATAGTGAGGGAGAGAGAAAGAAAGAGAGGCTGAGAGAGAGAGGCAGAGAGAGAGAGGGAGGGAGAGAGATATGCGCGTAATTTATCAGATTTTCTGTTACAGAAAAGGAACAGCAACAGCGATTTTTGTGGCATTAACGTTTTATCACAACATAAATCTTCACACTTTCTTTCTGTCAAGCAATCTAGTTCTAATTTTAGATTATTAGACTGTGTTACATAAAAAACTAGTGGTATGTTATTTTATCGCAGAAGTTAACGATATAAAATGGTAACCCCGCTTTGAAGCTGGAAAAAGAATTTGTGTGAAAATAACAGAAAATCTATGTGGAGAAAATACAACGTAGAACAACAATAGGGAGATCTCGAAGAAATGTGTACAAGGGAAATGGACAAAACGACAAATACATAATTATAGGCATGTTACTTACTTACTTAGTCGTTCCTCTTCTACCGTGAGGTGTAGAGGTTTGGAAGAGAGAGCGCCAGACTATTCTATCAGCTATCTTCTTCCTGGCCTGGTTCCATTCTAGTCCTCGGTCCTTCAAAGATTGTCTAATGTTGTCCTCCCAGCGGACTCTGGGTCGGCCTGGAGGTCTGGATCCCTGGCTCTTTGTTTCCCATGCTTGTCGTGGTAGCCGATCTTCTCCCATTCTGCAGACATGGCCAAACCATCTTAGTTGGGACTGTTCTATTTGGGTCTGCAGCGGGTGGGATTTTAGGCCTTGACGTATCGTCTGGTTGCGGACCATGTCTCTTCTTGTTACTTCAACCACCTTCCTCAGATACCTAATTTCTGAGGTTTGAATCTGGCTTTTGTGGGTTGTAGTCATTGCCCATGCCTCGCATCCATATGTCAAGACTGGGACATAGGTGGAGCGGTATACAGCCATCTTCGTTTTCTTACCAACCTCTTTCTTGCTGAGGAATCCTCGATTTATGGCCTGATAAAGTCTCCCAGCTGCTGCTTTTCGAGTGGCCAACTCTTCTTTGATGCCCCCCTTTCGCTCTATAATAGCTCCGAGATATTTAAAGTGGTCGACCTGCTCCAGGACCTGTTCTCCCAACTTAATCTGATGTTTTCTTTCTTCTCGTGATATCACCATGGATTTTGTTTTAGAGCTGCTTATGACCATCCCTCGCTTCTCCAGCTCTTCCTTCCAGACTTGCAGGTTGGATTGGAGATGTGTCTCTGATTTAGCAATCAGGACAACATCATCAGCAAATGCTAGCTCTGAAATACAGACCTGTCTCATCTTCCAGTACCCCACTGAATACTTTCTTGTTTTCTCCTTACATGCCTTGATGACATCGTCCATGAAGAGTATGAAAAAATAAGGTGACAGGATATCGCCTTGTCTTACACCAGTGGTGGTCCTGAACTCTTCTGACTTATAGTTTGCTGTCCTCACATAATTTCTGCAAGACTTGTAGAAGCTCTGTATAGCATGAATCAGAGGTGCTGGAATGTTCTTCCTTGCCAAACATTCCCAAAGTTTGCTCCAGGGGACCCTGTCAAACGCCTTTTCCAGATCTATGAAACAAAGATGGATCTCACTCTTGTACTCAAGGGCCTTTTCACTCAGCTGCCTGAGTGTGAAGATTAGGTCTTGAGTACTTCGGTTTGCTCGGAATCCGCACTGGGCTTCATCCAATTGTGGCTCAGCTAGGCATCGGAGTCTCTGCTCTATTATTCTAGAGTAGATTTTACCAGGGACACTGAGAAGGGATATGCCTCTGTGGTTTCCACATTGTCGATTGTCACCCTTTTTGAAAATCGGTGTTATGATGGCAATCTCTCAATCCTTTGGTATGGCCTTGTTGCACCATGCTGCCTGTAGGACCCTTAGGAGTAATAGGTCGCCTGATGTTCCCATGTACTTAACCATTTCTGGTGTTATACCATCATGCCCTGCTGCATTGCCCATCTTGATTTTCTCCAGTGCTGCCTTCAGTTCTTCCATCTTTATGTCATCTTCATCACCATTTGTATCTTCTTCTGTGCTAGTGGTTATCATTTCTGATGCTCTAACTTGCTCACCATCAAGGAGTTCTGAGAAATATTCTTTCCATCTTTCCATTACTTCCTTCGGGGCAGTAAGCAATTTGCCTTGCTTGTCCTTTATAAATTTAAGAGGGCATTGTTTTTCCTTCCTCATGTTCTTTAGGGTCTTATAGAACAATTTCTGGTTTTCTTGCGCATCCTTTTCAAGCTTTTCTCCAAATTCTTCCCAGGACTTCTGTTTTGCTGCTAGCACCTTGTTCTTTGCTTCTGTTCTGAGTATTACATATTCTCTATATTTCTCTATTTGTCCTGCTGTGTTTTTAGCTCCTAAGTATTGTTTCAATGCCATTTTCTTCTCTCTTATTTTCTCTTTGACTTCCTCTGTCCACCAAGGTGTCCTCTTTCTCTTGTTCCCAAGTCTGACTTCACCACATGCTTCTGCAGCAGCTGTCTTTATGATGTCCTTGAATTTAAGACACAGGGTTTCCAAGTCATCAGGTTGTTCTTCTGTGTTTCTCACCGCTGTAGCAATAAGCCCCTGATATCTAGTCTTAATTTCTGGCTCTTTCAGCTTGTAGGTCTTAATGCTCATTTCTTCCGTTCGTTTACTTGGTTTCTTGCATGGTGCTGGGCAGTTCCTAGGCTGAGCAACTCTTTCAGTTGTTCTTTTGATTGTAAGCAGGTAGTGATCACTTCCAATCTCTGGCCCCCTCTAGACTCTAGCATCCCGGACATATTTGAATGAGCTCCTCCTAACAATGGCATAGTCGATCACTGACTTCTCATTCTTTGTTAGTTCGCACCTAGTGTATGCATGTATGCGCTTATGGGGGAACTTTGTGTTGGTAATGATCAGATTCTGCTCACTGCAGAATCTGAGGAGTCGCTTTCCATTGTCATTGAGAGTATCTTCTCCATATCTTCCGATAACTCCACCCCATCTAGCATGGTCATTTCCAACTCAGGCATTGAAATCTCCGAGCATGATAATTTCATCTAGGCAGTCATCCACTATTATAGGCATGTTGATGATACAAAATAGTACAGTTGTTGTCTTGACCTGTCTTTGATCCACCATCACTGAGTGTTAGCTCTTGGCGATGGTACACTTGGTAGAAAGTAGGATAAGGCTAAAGGTTAAAAGTGTGGTAAATAAACAAACTAGTCTTTTTGTCAGTGTCTGTATGAAATAATTGTTGTGTCCACAGCTGTTCTTCTTCTGTCATTTATGCAGGACTCCATGTTATTGCCGGGGGTCTCCGATGAGACAAAGAAAGAATAGGACCACTGCACTCATCAGGCGTGTCGTAGGAGGCTATTAAGGTGAGGTTATGTATGGGACTGGCACACCACTTCCATCAAAACAAATTGCTACAAAAACCACCATCGTAAGAGCATATACGTGCCATGGTGGAGACTTCCTGCAGTGGTGCTGCTGAAGTGGTCGACTCATTCTCCACAATGAGCATATAAAGAAAGGATTTACGCACATACAGTTTCACAATAAAAGTTGAAAAAAATTATACTCGATAGGACTCAAAGACCAGGTTGATGCTAAACGTTTTATGTTGATTATTGATAGACTATTGGAATAATATTATTATCAGTTTTAAATATGTACAAAGGCGAACTATTGGCGTTTCTGTGAAACAACAACTATATCAGCTTCAAAATACGTGTAAACAATATAATTTAATCAGAAAAAAAACTAACAAAACTTTTAAACAGTTACTTCTTCTCATCTGAGAGCACTCCGCACTTTCAATTTGCTATCCGGATATTTCGAGCAAGAGGTATTTAATTACGCACAATGATTAAAACACTTAATAATTTACTCACTAATCGTTCACACAGCCAGGTAATACAATTTCATTACACTGCACCTTAAAAAAGGCGTAACATTTTCATCGAAGCTGAATAATTATATAGGTAAACTAGTGGAGAAATGCTGTGAACTTCAAAACATTTGAAGATATTTATAGAAAAATGGATGATGAATAAGCTGTAAGACTATACTCGTGTCTTAAAAATCGTTTACGGAAGAGAGATTAATCTAACGTCCGGTAATAAAACTCGGCAGAGCAAAATCCTGCCCATCATTGAAATGGTGCAGAAATCATTTGCATTTCCATCATGAATGGTATTTTTAAACAATATAGGAATACAAAGAAAGATTCCAAAACAGGTGAACCGTTATTCATATGATAGCAATATAAATACAAGGCAAGAAGAGGATTGGAAAGGCCACATCTGTTTTTTAAATCATGAGACAGACCAGAAAACACAACAAAACAAACAAACATAAAAAAATATTCTCGAGTTATATATGAACTTCATTACTTTATGAGGTAGAAATATAAAATAAAAAGGACGATATAACACACCTGATAGAACAGAAGAAAACAAACAAAAAAGTATTAGCAAAGTTAGAACAAAAAAAAATATTTATTGAAAGAGATCAAAATTAGACAAACAAAACATTTTGAATATAAGAAGTATAACACATTCTTAAAAACTATATTAGAAGGAAACACTAAAAGCAAATTGATAAAGGAACGAAACACTATAAGTAAAAAGGTAACAAAATAGATGGATATGACACAGCATATTAGACTGTGCCATAAAGTGAAAAGACAGGAAACGTTGGAGTTCCATCACATTAGATCTACGATTCGTAGTTGGATCTTTATCTGATTTTATTTACATGACATGCAGCAAAACTAAGACGCACGCAAAGTCAGCAGAAAACTTTGTTAACACAGGAGCATATCTGCATGCGAGGGGATACTGGGGTAGGGAAGGGAAAGGAAAATCTGTTGTTATTGCTCTGTGTACAGTCACTTAAATGTTACAAGCATTCTTTAAAACTTCTGAAGACTGAAGCGCTGTGCGAGTTGGTCGTTTTTGTTTTCAAAGTTTTCCCCACGGTTCTCAAAGGAACATATATCCGTAACGCTGTCAGACGGCGCTAAAGTTGTGAAGCTTTCATTTGAAAATCTCATATAACATCAGCTCTTATGATTTTCGAAGAACCGCCGGTAGGGTAATAGCTAGCTAAGTCGCATTTTAAGCAATCCATGTGGGTTAGATTTCCTATGGAGGTATGACTATTTTTTATTTATTTATTTATCTATCTGTAGGTGTAACAGAAAGTAGAGACCATGAAAGACAATTCTGGGTGACTGTTAAATAATTAAAAACAAAACCTTTGGTTTTTCCTGTCCTTTCTCTTTGTAAGACGTATTACAGTTGGCCCTCCGTATCCGCGGGGGGCTGGTTATCGGACCCTCCTCGGATACCAAAATCCGCGGATGCTCAAGTCCATTATATAAAATAGCGTAGTATTTGCATCTCTAGATTACTTATATACTTAATACAATGCAAATGCTATGTAAATAGTTGTTATACTGTATTGTTCAGGGAATAATGACAAGAAAAAAAGTCACACATCATTCGCGTGGATTCCGGTAGAGCTCGGCGCTCAGCAAATTCAAGTTTTGCTTTTTGGAACATTCTGGAATGTTTTTTTTCGAATATTTTCGATCCGCGGTTGGTTGAATCCGCGGATGCGGAACCCGCGGATACGGAGGGCCGACTGTACTGTTGTGTGTTTTTGTAATTTTTTTCATTCTACCGTTAAATAATAAAACTAAATAGTTAAAACGACGTAACGGTTTTTATTTAATTGTCATTTTTATAAGCGTGTGCCTCTTTTAAAAAGAAAAAAATATAGTTTCCATGTGTGGGTGTATGTTGACGAGTGTACTTGCTTGGTCGTCACTTTAATACTTCTTTGTTATATCTCCACTTTTGACCAAACGTAACGTGAGGTCATAAATATACATAAAATAGTTTAATCTATCATTCTTACAGTTAACTATTTGGATCATCATGACGAATTTCATTTTAATGTGACATCCTTCTTTTTAGCTTGTAACGCAGCTTCTAACTTTCGCTGATGACATACTCATGTACAGAACTGGCTCAGACAGACAGGAAACGGTCCAAGGCATACAAGAGACACTACAAGCGGTTTCTAAATGGTGTGAGGAAAGCGGATCAAAGGTCAATCCCAACAAGGCCTGTGTGATAAGGTGCTCTTTGAAAACTCCATAGTGAAAGCAGACCTTCCAGACATCACTTTCATTGGGCATAACATTGAAAGGCAAGACAAGCTGAAGTATCCGGGAGTAACGTTTGATCGTGGGCTATCGTTCAAGTATCATGACGAACTGATCATACAGAAGTGCAAGTGAGGACTAGCAGCCTTAAAAACAGTGACTGGTGCGCGCTTGGAACACAGACTATTGTTTCTCCTGTATCATCAGCTCGTGATTTCAGTAATCGAGTACGGGCTAGGAATACTCACGCTGTCAGTGTTATAATGTGAACGACTGGAACGCATTCAAAATGAAGGGATGCGACTAGTTTTGGGCTGTACGCGTGACACCCCCATTGTGACAATGAAATACATGCTCGGATTGCTGTCGATTAGATCCAGATATGCAATGGCCCAGGCAAAAGCCTAAATGCGGGTAACTACCGATAAAAGACACCCCCTACTTGAGAACGTAGCTGATATCAAAGGAGCAAGAATAAAGAGGGGGATGTCATGGATGCCACAGGCAGGGGTTACGATTGGTCAGGTGACTAGGATTGAAAATGTATCCAAAGGGGAGGAGTGAAGTAAGTCAAGGGAGAACTGGATAAACTACCAGCAGGTCACCATTAGCCTTGGCAGAGAGTGCAGACCTTGGGGAAATGTAAAGACAGAGCTGGAGATTCATCAGCTGATAAGTGATCATGCTGGGGATGATGACGCTTTTGTGTACACTGATGGGTCTGTAGTGCGTGGTGAGACATCAGGATGGGGCTTCTCTGCGAGAATAAAGAGCAGGATCGTCGCTGAACAGAATGGAGCCTACATGACAACAACCTCCAGCATGAGAATGGAGGTAGAGGCAGTTACTGCAGTACTGAAGTGGCTGTCTGAAACTCTATCAACCAGGGCAGTTAAATTGTCAGACTCTCAAGCCTTGCTTCCAAAAGTTCAGACCAGATGACTACTGCAGGAATGGAAAACATCAATGGAACCCTCAAGTCTTCAAGAAGTGGTGTGGATCTACTGTCCTGGTCATGCAAGGGTACGTGGCAATGAGACAGCTAACAGACTGTTTTCGAGAGCAACCATAGTGGACATGGATAAGGGAGAGATACTAAGGGCAATTAATGATCGTCTGCTGGATAATGACACTGCAATGGATGAATCAACAAAGCTGAGACTGTTGGAGTTTGGCATCAAACGTGGGACTAGCAGAAATGGACGTGAGAGAGGATGCATCCGTCGTATGTACAACCAGCGTGCTACAGGTACAATCAGCATTCATACTCTTCAACATTTGCTGAGGGAGACTGAGCACCTATGGGTTTGCCCGGAGTGCAGTGAGGTCGATTCTGATCAACAATAACAATAACGCAGCAACTTTGAACGCGGTTTTCTCAAAACTAGCTGAAGTGGAGTTGGAATAAAGCAGTACGAAGGCGACGTGGTGACACTGTGTTATAATACGGTCCTGCTCGCAGGGATCCCCACGATGTGAAAGAGAGCGTTTTCATCACGCAATGTGTATTGTCAGGAAACAAAAAAACTCTGACCTTCTTAAGACTGTCACATGCAGTCCCAATCTGGAAAGAAACCACAGACCTGCAGCCTGGACAAACGGCAACTGATATACCTGATTTCTTAGTACAAATGTTTAAGCTTAAATTGAATGAGCTTATTTCAGATGTAACGGTACTAAAGTGCCAGAAAATGTATAGAATTTATGTAAAATAGCGAGCTTCGAAGACGTGGATTGTATCATGCCTACGTTTTAATAATTGTGGATAAGTTCTCCACTGTGAACTTAATAGGCTGACAAGTAAATGATCAAATACTTAATGAAAACGTACATACACGGCTTATCAAACCATAATAAGAGCTCAGGTCGGGCTAATATTAGTTGTAACTTCCGAGTTCGACCTTCTGTTTGAACTGTCCTCCGCACAATATTCGCACGGATATAGCTAATACAGCTACTGCTACTTACTGCTTAGTCGTACCTCTTCTACCGTGAGGTGTAGAGGTTTGGAAGAGAGAGCGTCATACTATTCTATCGGCTGTCTTCCTCCTGGCTTGGTTCCATTCTAGTCCTCGGTCCTTCAAAGATTGTCTAATGTTGTCCTCCCAGCGGACTCTGGGTGATCCTGGAGGTCTGGATCCCTGGTTCTTAGCCTCCCTTACCTGCCGTGGCAGCCGATCTTCTCCCATTCTGCAGACATGGCCTAACCATCTTAGTTGGGACTGTTCTACTTGGGTTTCCAGGAGTTGGGTTTTTAGGCCTTGACGTATCGTCTGGTTGCGGATCATGTCTCTTCTTGTTACTTTAACCACCTTTCTCAGATTCCTCATTTCTGAGGTTTGGATCTGAATTTTGTGGGTTGTAGTCATTACCTATGACTCGCATCCATACGTCAAGACTGGGACATAGGTCGAGCGGTGTACAGCCATCTTATACAGCTAATGCAGCATGAAGCACTATGCACTTTTGCAGGAACATTCAGATCAACGTCTAAGGATGCTCAGGAAGTAGCTTCCGGAAAATAGAAGATAGTAATTAAGACGGAATTACATGGCTAAATCACTGCAAAACAAGTTCTATGCAGCATGTTCGGAGTTTGTTTGGGATCATCTTGTCGTTGGGGAAATTCCATTTAATTAAAGCAGGTAAATGGCATGATGGAAATACGTGGAGGAACTAGACAACCAGGAAGCTCTGTATACGCACATAACTGGATACCACCTTGTAAACTCAAGATCCTGAATACCGATTATTGCCGGACAGAAATGTGACGGGGTGGCCAGAAAGGTGTAATTTTAGACTGAGTAATTAGTTGTCGATCTAGTCTACGGTGTGAATTTGTGCTCATGTTGGCATTCTCACCCGGTAATGGGTAATTTAAACGAAACACACCTTTGCCATCCGTGAAGAAGACAGACGTGTGAGATATGGGAGACAGCGCTCGGTTGTTAGACATCTCGGCGCTGTCTGACACCAGAAGAAAACACCTTTTTGAGCACGAAACCATAAGAAGTGTGAGTAGGGCAACGGATATCGTGGGATGTAACATACCATTAGTGGGCGGACCTTGAGTTGTGTCGATTAGGAAGATGATCTGGACTAAGATGTAATCTCATGTCATCCATACTGAGCATAGGACTCCCGATTTGCCCCCTAGAGGGATAGGTGTTGCTTTCCCTGACATTTTTGACGTGGCTATCATGTGGTATAGTGGTGGAGATGTAGATTGAAACTGAAACAGTGAGAGGCTTGTGCAAAACGCGCCCTCGTACAACTGAAGAGACATCACAATTTTGATGGGTGACATGAATGCAAAGATAGGTACAGTCAATACCGGATTTGAAGAAGTCATGGGAAAACATGGGCTAGGAGTAATGAATGAAAATGGAGAACTATTCGCAAACTTCTGTGCTTCAAATCAACTGGCTATAGGAGGAAGCATGTTTCCACATAAGAGAATACACAAGGCAACATGGATATCACCAGACCATAGAACAGAAAATCAGATCGATCATATATGCATAAAGAAGAAGTTTAGATCATCATTGCAGGATGTAAAGGTATATAGAGGAGCAGATGTGGCATCAGATCACCATCTTCTGATAGCCAAAGTAAAAATGAAACTCAAGAGATATGCAACAATGCAAAATTATAGACAACAGTTTAATGTAGGACAGCTAAGAAATCAAGAAACAAGAGACAAATTTGCGGTCACAGTATCCAACAAATTCCAAGTGCTCCAACAGTTGGAAGATGTAGAGAATACAGAAGACTATTGGCAGCAGGTCAAAACGGTATGGAAGGAGACATGTGAAGAAATAATGGGGAAAAGGGAAAGACAACAAAAAGCATGGATAACAACAGAAACCATCAATAAGATAAAAGATAGAAAAAACAAGAAAGCAGAGTTAAACACAAGCAAAACCAGAAGTTCCAAAGCCAAGGCTCAAGAAGTGTACACAGAAGCAAACAAAGAAGTAAAAAGAAGTATCAAAAGAGACAAGAGGAAGTATATTGAGGAGTTGGCAAGAGAGGCAGAAGATGCTGCAGCCAAAGGAAATATGAGAGAACTGTATAGCAGCACAAAGAAGCTAACAGGGAAATACAAGCAAACAAGTTGCCTCATAAAAGATAAGAATGGGAAACTGCTCAGCAATATACAAGAGCAAATGAAAAGGTGGACAGAATATTTTGGGGACCTTCTCAATAGACCAGCTCCACAAAACCCGCCGGACATCCAGCCAGCAGAAGAAGAGCTACAAATTAACGGTGAAAGACCAACGAAGGAAGAAATAAAGAAAGCCATAAAGCTTCTAAGAGATAGAAAAGCGTCTGGACCTGATGGCATTCCAGCAGAAGCCATCAACGCACATATCGACACGGCTACAGAGATGTTATATAAATTACTTGGTAAAGTCTGGGAAAAAGAAGAGATACCAGCAGAATGGAAGGAAGGATATCTGGTTAAGTTGCCTAAGAAGGGAAATCTACAAGAGTGCACAAATTATAGAGGAATAATGTTACTATCAGTGCCAGGAAAGGTATTGAACAGGATTATCCTTGAGAGATTAAAGGAGTCCATAGACAAGAAATTGAGAGATGAACAAGCAGGTTTTCGACAAAACAGATCATGTACAGACCAGATAGCCACTTTGAGAATAATAGTTGAACAAAGTCTGGAATGGAATTCACCACTATACATCGGATTTGTGGACTACGAAAAAGCATTTGACAGTGTGGACAGAGAATCACTTTGGAAATTGATGAGGCATTATGGAGTTCCCCTGAAGATCATTAATTTAATAAAGAAAACCTATGAAGACATGACGTGCAGAGTTCTTCATGAAGGACAGCTTACAGAACCATTTGGGATAAGAACAGGAGTGCGACAGGGATGCCTCTTGTCTCCATTTCTTTTCTTGCTGGCAATAGATTGGGTTATGAGATCATCGACAACACACAACAGAAATGGAATCCAGTGGACTCTGACTAAGCAGTTGGATGATCTGGATTTTGCTGATGATTTGGCTCTCCTGTCCCATAACCGTAATCAGATGCAGGACAAATTGAAAACACTCGATGAGAGGTCACAGCAATTGGGTCTGAAAATACACAGGGAAAAGACAAAAATAATGCGAATAAATGCAGGTAATGAAAACAGGGTTGAACTTGAAGAAACACCAATACAAGATGTAGAATCATACACATATCTTGGCAGTAATATAGACAAAGTTGGAGGGACAGACAGCGATATCAAAATAAGAATACAAAAGGCAAGAGGAGCTTTCATTGCATTGGGAAATATATGGAGATCAAGAGAAATAGGATCCAACACGAAAATAAGAATCTTCAACTCAAATGTGAAGTCAGTCCTATTGTATGGTTCAGAGACATGGAGAACAACAAAGACAACAACCAAAAAGCTACAGACTTTCATAAATGGGTGCTTGCGTAGAATAGAGGGATTAAAATGGTATGACAAGGTTACCAATGTGGAACTGATGACAAGAACTGGACAAGTGCCAGTGGAACAAGAGATGAGAAGAAGACGATGGCGATGGATAGGACACACACTGAGGAAGCCTGTTGATAGCATTACAAGGCAGTCCTTGTTCTGGAACCCCCAGGGCAAGAGAGGCAGAGGAAGACCAAGAAGTACATGGAGAAGAGAGTTGGAAACAGAGATGAAAATGATGAGGAGAACATGGAAAGAACTTGAGATGATGGCACGTGACAAGAGGACTTGGCATGTGTTTGTTGAAGGCCTATGCTCCTTTGGGAGTGGAGGGTTATGAATGAATGAATATTAGACGTTTCAGGTTTAGAAGTTAATGCTTTGCAGCGTTTGTCTATCTATAGTTTGATAGAAGCTGACTGGCGATTTATGTGTGTTTAAGTGTAATTTCACGTATATCTCATCGCTATTTTTAACAGTGAGACTGTGTGTTAAATGTGTAAAGTACTAAGTGAATTTATAAGAGGAATTCTAGTGTCGCATTGCGCTGTATACAAGTGTGTACTTATTACCATTATTATTATCATTTGTGTAGTGTTAAGTAATAGTTATATTGCATTCTTGTAAGCCGTAAGTGTGGTTAATTTTACATCAGTGATTTTTGTGAGAGAAAGATTAGCGTAACCTCTAGCTCCGTGAGTAGCCTATGCCTATGACATTTAGTATAGAGCTGTAAGAATAGAGTATATATCTCCTTTTTCTTTCTCACATACTGATAAATTGATGTCATTTAGACAAGTGAGTTGTGTATAATATTTCATCATAGATAGAAGTGCTTCATTTAAGTTTTCTCTCGCGTGATGATGAAGTTAGTATTTAGTATGAGTATGAAGGTCGCCGCAGGCGACCTTTGTCTTTACTGACTGTGTGTGGTACACCACTTTGAGTGGAGACCTCCCAGTACCAAAGACTGCTGTGCCAGTTTTCAGATTTGCTCCTTTCCTCAGACCTACGGCTCCTGAGAGTTCCTCTATAAATGCCTTTGTGCAGATGAGGAAGGACATCCCTCGAAACCTTCGGGTATGTGAGGCTTTGTCCATTTTGGCTGGAATGACGTCTCGATGGTTCGGAGGTTTTATAGCGAATAGGAGTACACATGAGGGCAAGTTCGGGCACAATGGGCTAATCACCTGTTTGCCAAGTCACTTCGATTACATGTCCCACCCATGGGCCTTGTGCACTTGGGTCCCCTCTACACCTCGTTTCACGGGGTAGAAGAGGTTCCGATTATGAGATGAGATGAGATGAAGGCATTATTGTTGACTGAGATATGTTTATTGTTGATTACAAACACCACACACACAACTTACACACACACACACATGGACATATAAGTGCATGTACTTGCATATTTTCACACATATGTATGTATTATTACGTAGATGATGTTTGTCCATTAGTACGATACTAGTTTATTTTGTTTCATTTTATTTCAGAGAGTCCAGCAGTCTGTGCTGGGTTATATGGTGTTACGTAGAAAATACCTAAATAGCTTGGTTATATGATGTTGTATAGAAATTACCTACAAAGTAAACTTATGGACAACATTGTTTTCTGTATGATTCATGTGCTACCTGATAGGGTTTCATTAATAAAAGTGAGACCCCTGTCATCAAGATAGTTTTTCTGTGACCGCGGAACGCGTGTGAGAGTAGGCCAGAGAGAGTGACGACAAAATTACACTCAAATCCTTATTCTTCCTCACACATCGTCTTCGCACCGTCACAGAAACAAAACAAAAAAAAAAAATTTAACAAAAATCAGATATAGAAACTATTAACACGTAGCTACATATGTGTACATAAATATGGCAAGGTCGTTAATGTGGAACTGAGGGACATAATCAAACAAGCACCAGTGGATGCAAGATGAGAAGCCTGCTGATAATATTACATGACAATCCGTGTTGTGGAATCCACTGGGGAAAAAAGAAATAGAGTGAGACCTAAAAACACACGGAGAATAAAATTTGAGACAGACTTAAAAAATAATAGGGAAGACATGGCAATAACCCGCACTGGAGGTCGAAGACAGGAGATCTTGGAATGAGCTGAATAAAAGGCTAATCTCCACGGGGAAATGACTATTAATGACAGTTATGACAATATAGAATATATTACAAATAATAGCGTTAAAGTATAAACTGACCATTCTAGGGGAAAAGGTGTAAGTTAGAGATAGATATCTCAAAAAATAAAAGAAGCAAAAGTTTTGGTGTCAAAGAAAATACATCTTTTTTCACATCGGAAATGACGGCAGTTTTAAAGGATCTGGAAGTAGTTGTATCAAACAATCTTGCCAGAAATGAACAATTTTAATAGATTCACTCCAGCAAGGCAAGATTGTAAAATATACAGGAATGCCGTAGACAATATATAGCAGAGGAATAAAACAAAATTAGTACACGTGTACACAGCAGAAGACTCACATTTCTTTTAGTGTAGACTCCTTCACATGAAGGGATAGAACAGAGCTTCTCAATCTGTTTGATCTCAGGAACCCTTTACACGCTTAAAAATTATTGAGGACCCCTAGGAGCTTTTGTTTATGTGGGTTATACCGTGAGAGAATGAGAGTGAAGGTACTTAACTACAATTCCAGACCACTCGGTCTTTTATATTTGGACATGCGCCCTAATATAACCGATGGACCCAGTGTCTAGGTGGAAAGAAGCGCGCCTCGTCAAAACGATGCAAAATGTTAAATATATAGAAAAGGCGAATAACGTCTTAAATCATTATGAAAATAGTTTTGACTTCGTGGACTCCTTAAAAGGGTTTCAGGGACCCCCATGGGTCTGCGGACTATATTTTGAGAACCGCTGGAATAGACGGAATAAAGGCGGATAAAGAATCTAGATAAGATAGACATAATATAATGGAAATAATTTGTAGTTTTGGAGCAGAATCTGGATATAACGTTTAACTGCAAGGATAACATCACAGGCACGAAAAACAGCGTGCAAATGGACTAATGTAATTCAAAGCTCCAGTTTTCAAAACATACTGAGTGTCTACGGAAGTAAACATTCTTAGTTATCAGAAATTGCTTTGATTAAAGCTAGGAACATGATGTTTTATGATGGAAGAACCAGTGAACATGTCCTACTTAATTGCGAGAGGTATGCAATTATTCCGCTAAGAGAATATTTGGAAAGTCACATGTCACCTGCTTCAGTAGAACAAGTCTTAAGAAAAGATCTATCTAGTGAAATTCACAGTTTACATAATCAGTATATTGCTATAACAGAAATTAATACTTAAAAGCTGAAGAGATATAGTAGATGATTGGTGGGATTTCATGTATTGACAGCGATAACGCGGTGAAGTGTTAACATGGATTTAGCTCATTGTTGATTTAGATCATTACCTCGTCATTAATAATATAAAATCTAAAACTATCAAGTGCACCACAGTTTAAAAAAAATAAAAAATTGCCTCGTTTTGGCGAGATGAGTCCCGTTTAACCTAGTTGGTTATATTAGGGCGATATTCAAATATATAAGACCTTTAGGTCTGAAGAATATGTTATCAATTGAACCACAGTTGCCAGAGCAGTAAGAAATCGTAAGTCAATGTCATGATACTGTGCATTTTTAATACACATTGATTTTCATAGGTGCATGAAGTTAAGAACCATTTGCAAGACATTTTCAAAATCTAACCTCAAAACGGATAGTTACATATTTATTATACTTTGTTTAGAATAATTAGTAGAGAAAGTATCAGTTAAGTGCCAAATAACACTGACAAACAACATTTTTCTTTCTTATATAAGAATAAGTGTTCTTAGGTCAGTTTCTTGCGCTGATTTCAAATCTGAAATCCGTTTATCTCTATCACGTCAGGTTCTTAAGATATTTGTGAATAAATATATTTTTGGGAAACCGTTATTTGCTCCGTTTCATTTTTACTATATAACTTATTAAAAATTAATAAAATGCAAAACAATTCTACTTTTTATACTGCTAACAGATGCATGACATATGTTACGCTATTTTTCAAATAGTTACTGTATTTTGAAATAATTCTGAGCGAAATATGGCTTCTAGAAGTTGTAGAAATTCGGCTGATCTGTTCTGTTACGTATGCGGATATTTTACCGATCGTGTTCACCAGAAAAAACTTTACACCATTACTAAAGAAAGCATATGAACGTTATTTCGATTCGAAAGTTGATGATGCAAATAAATCTTGGAAGCCAAATGCAGTTTTTTCGACCTGTGCAAATACATTGGCAGGTTGGTTACGAAAATCGCCGAAGCATAAGTCGATGCCTTTTGGAGTGCCAGTAATATGGCGTGAACCGACAAATCACGCTACTGATTGTTACTTCTGCTTGACAAATATCCATGGTTTCACTTTTAAAACTAGAAAGTCTGTGGTTTATCCAAATATTGAATCGGTTTCGAAAACAGTTCCTCATGATCCAATCACGTGTCCGATCCCAGTTCCACCATAACAATATCCGTTGGACGTGAATGAACCATCAGAAAGTGATAGTTTACCTGCTTTAGAAACTAATTCTGACTCGGATTATATACCGGTGAATGATGGTGTTCACTTAATTAACCATTCAGAACTTTCAGATCTAATACGTGATCTCGCTCTTACCAAAGGACAAGCGGAATTACTCGGTTCGCGACTCAAAGAATGGAATCTTTTAGCGCCCAATACTCCGATATCTAAATTTCGTCATAGACACAGAGAACTTGTTCAATACTTTGAGATGGATGATGGCATTTGCTATTGCAAAGATGTAAACGGTCTAATGGTGCACCTCGGTCATGAGCACATAGTTAACGAATGGCGACTTTTCATCGACTCTTCCAAGACTAGTCTAAAAGCCGTGTTATTGCATAACGGAAATTTATTTTCATCAATTCCAGTCGCCTACTCTGTTCATATGAAAGAAACTTATTACAATATGGGTATACTTTTGGCAAAAATAAAGTACAATGACTACCAATGGCGGATTTGTGGAGACCTAAAGGTCATTGCAATTCTCACGGGCATGCAGACTGGGTATACTAAATTTTGTTGCTTCCTATGTGAATGGGACAGCCGCAACAGACAGGAACATTATGCAAGAAAGGTGTGGCCTATCAGGGATCGTATGCAGCTCGGGCATAAAAATGTAATACATGAGCCATTAGTTAACAAAGACAGCATCATTTTACCACCGTTACATATAAAGTTGGGGCTCATGAAGAATTTCGTAAAAGCGTTAGATAAAACGAGCAAAGCTTTCACTTATCTTCGAGAAAAGTTTCCGCAAGTTAGCGATGCAAAGATAAAGGAAGGTATCTTTGTAGGACCTCAGATTAGGAAAGTTATTGCAGACAAACAATTCGAGAACTTGTTACATGGTAGTGAACTTCGCGCATGGATGGCATTCAAATCGATCGTCGATAACTTTCTGGGAAATCATAAATCTGTCGACTATGTGCATATTGTTAAGCAGTGCATAGATGCATACAGAATTATGGGCTGTAACATGTCCCTCAAAATCCATTTGCTTGATTCGCATCTTGACTTTTTCCCTGACAAACTTGGCGAAGTCAGCGATGAACATGGAGAACAATTCCATCAAGATATCGCCGTAATGGAGTCACGCTATCAAGGAGTGTGACCATGCTTGCCGATTATTGTTGGATGTACCACATGCCATTCACCGACGAAAGTCGACTGCAAAGAAATTCAAGCCTACATAACTGTTATACTTCTTGTATGAATGATGTTATAATACTGTATGCGGTTGTTAAAAAACTTCAATTACGTATTTCTAGAGATCCCGACCTGATAGAGAAAAACGGTTTGCAGATTTAAAAACAGCGCATTAAAATTGACCAGACAAACATAGAAATGTTAGAGAAAGAAAAAAAAAGTTTTTTTTGTTAGTCAGTGTAATTGCATATATCGAGTGACGTTTTTTGGGCTGTTTGTTTCCATTGGAAATGATAGGGAAGGAAAACATATTATGTCCCTTTAAAAAGAATTTTTGCTTAGTTGACACAGCTTTTACTAGAAAGGTAAACAACATGGTGATCGTTAAAATTACTGCAAAAAGAAGACAATAATTAACTAAAGAAAGAGTGGCCCGTTGAAGAGCTAGACAGAGATAAGAAACTTTTGAACGACTGTGAAGAGAACGTAAAAATCGTAACGCCGTTCAGACTGACACTGTGAATGAAGGTGATGTAGTGTTACATTACTATAAAACTATGTCGCGGGTTTGTCTACCCTGCTCTACTGTAGTCCTCTTCTAATGGCCAAACGTCGATTAAAATGTTGAGGGTTTTCAAAGGTATCAACATTCGCTCAAGTTTACTCTTCGCAGAGATATAAATGTTGAGGGTTTTCACAGGTATCAACATTCGCTCAAGTTTACTCTTCGCAGAGATATAAATGTTGAGGGTTTTCACAGGTATCAACATTCGCTCAAGTTTACTCTTCGCAGAGATATAAATGATTCAACAAAAAATATTAATGTGTATAGCTCTGGGTATATCTGTATTAAAAAAAAAAAGAGTCATACTGATGAAGAAATAGGATTCATTCAATAGTGATTCGCTCAACTCCGGATTTACATTTACACATAAAACAGGTTTAATAATAAGTTATTTGTGTAACACAATAACATGAATACAGTTAATTTTTTTTTTGGCAAAAGGAAAAGAACAAACAATTTACTTTTATCATCATAGGATAATATGGTGGTTTATAAACAAAATGGAGTCATGAGCTGGCTTGTACCGAATACTTAGCTTGAAATGAGGTGACCAAGGTTGTCGCTGATTACTGGGTGCGTCACTGCTTGTTCCCAGAGGTGTTTGACTGTTTCTTCTCTTCAGGAGTCGAAAGTTTTGTCAGCAGCACGTGCCTTGCATCAAGGCCGGGGTAACTACTCAGGTTGCCCAGTCAAGTGTCTACAAGATCCGTCTAGTGTCGATCATGAGATGATCGTCGTGTCTAATTTTGATTTCCGGCAACTTGTACCATAAACTGAGAGGAACAAATGACTCTTTTAAGTATCGTGTCTCCTGATATAAACATCAGCGACCTCCGCTTCCCTCCACCATTTCATCTTCCTCAGCATTTTGCCCAATACCCCTGAGCATTAAATCTCAACACATCAACATATAAAACTTAATTCAAAAGGTGGGCATAAAAAGTACATACACCATGATGTTATAATAATCCACTCCCTGCTCCCTATGGAGCCTAGGGCTACCTCTGCAATTTGATCTTTGAGACGAAATCCACAGGAAGCAGTCACCAGCTCTTGCAGTGGTGGTGTATATGGCAGTTCTTTTATATGAAGAGGCTGCCAGCCTCATGTGCAATTGTGCATCCACAAGCAATTTTTACATGTCAAAAGCAAATATAAAATGATTAAAGATAGATGTTACAACTTACCCTAAATTTGGGCCAATTAATACACAGACTCGAAGCACAAAAATCCGTAATATGTCGGCAACTGTTTAAGATATCGTTTTCTTTTAGTATATAAATAACCTGAGTTGAAGGAGAAAAACATATTTATTTGTGTTGTACATTACTAGTGTAGTTCCCGTGAGACTTTAATGAGATGAAGAAAGAATAGGACTTATGCTCCCTCAGGCAAGATGCATTAGGCGACTAACATGAGATTGTGCATGAGGCTGGCAACTTCATCCTGTAAAGAAAATTGCTACACAAACCACCACAGTAAGAGCGTGTAAAGGCTTCATGCAAGAGTGGCTACATGCAAGAGTGGCTACATGCACGAGTGGCTACATGCAAGAGTGGCTACATGCAAGAGTGGCTACATGCAAGAGTGGCTACATGCAAGAGTGGCTACATGCAAGAGTGGCTACATGATCCATAAGGAACATAAAGAAAAATGATAATGACATTATATGTGACCGGTGTGAAAGATAAATCCTGGTCAGTTTTCAAATCGGACTTTAAGAAACTTTTATTTAAAAAAATAATACTTGCAAATAAACGGAGCTGGTACAAATATCTCCCGTGTGTTAGCCGGGCCCAAAACGGGAGCAAAGAATAGTAAAAAAGGCCCCAACCATGCAAATCGTAAAAAAAAGCCGCTAAGGAGCGTTGAGCTTGGGTCCGGTTACAATATTGTGTAGACTATTTTAAACCACAAACACTTCAACAAACACACGGACAGATGAACTTGTGGAACACAGTATGAGAAAAAGATGCTGGAGGTACTTAAATCATTCATACACTCAGGAAACATGTTGATAGGATTACCAGGTAGTCTCACCTGGGTGAGAGAGGTAGAGTGAGACTGGGGAATACATGGAGAAGACAACTGGAGACAGACATGGAGAAGATAACTTTAGACAGACATGGAGAAGAAGATAACTGGAGACAGACATGGAGAAGAAGATAACTGGAGACAGACATGGAGAAGAAGATAACTGGAGACAGACATGGAGAAGATAACTGGAGACAGACACGGAGAAGATAACTGGAGACAGACATGGAGAAGAAGATAACTGGAGACAGACATGGAGAAGATAACTGAAGACAAACATGGAGAAGATAACTGGAAACAGACATGGAGGAGAAGATAACTGGAGACAGACACGGAGAAGATAACTGGAGACAGACATGGAGAAGAAGATAACTGGAGACAGACATGGAGAAGATAACTGGAGACAGACATGGAGAAGATAACTGGAGACAGACATGGAGAAGAAGATATCTGGAGACAGACATGGAGAAGATAACTGGAGACAGACATGGAGAAGATAACTGGAGACAGACATGGAGAAGATAAATGGAGACAGACATGGAGAAGAAGATAACTGGAGACAGACATGGAGAAGATAACTGGAGACAGACATGGAGAAGATAACTGGAGACAGACATGGAGAAGATAACTGGAGACAGACATGGAAAAGTTAACTGGAGACAGACATGAACGAAATAACGAAGTCATGGAAAGATCTTGAACAGACGGCACGGGACAGGAAAAACTTGACGTTTGTTGAAGGCCTATGCTCCTGGGGGAGCTGAAATATTGATGATAGTAAATATGGGAAGAGACTTATTGATCTGTAATGTATCCATTTCACATTTAATTGAAACTCACAGTTTGATTTTTATGATTTGTCATTACCATTTTTTTGCGTGAGGATAATCTCTGTATTACGAAATCTTAAATAACTCCTTGATTGCGTTCACATCAAGTGTTTTTAATTATACGTCAAACAGAGTGATGGGCATGTGAATGTAACAGATGCCGCATGTGAATGTTCAAGTGCTATCAGCTTGATAGTGTAACGAAGTACGCATGTATATGTATTTATATATAGGTGCTCCAAAAGTCACCCCCATATGCAGTTTATTATATTTTTATTAATCATTTTTTCTTGCTTGTTCCAGATTTAATTTAATTTATATAATAAACTTCCTATGGGGCTTGACTTTTGACCCACTCTCTCTATATATATATGTATATACGCAAAACACAATCTGCACGCTTGTTAACAATCAGGTACAGCACGATAAACAATCACAACAGAAAAACGCGGGAGGCTAAAAGAAGAAGAGATGTCTTAAGGATATGAAATGAGGAACTACTTAAATTTTATTTTAAAATATAACTTAACAGCACTCGAGACATACTTTGACCCAAAAATGAGAGGCATCCCTAAAAAATAGGGACGTTTACCAGCGGGTGGCACGCGAGGACCTACGCTTGATTCAATCCCTGAATTATTAGAGGAGGAATGGCGCAGTCTGTGCAAGAGAAAATGAAAATGAGCACCAGGCACGAACGGGGTTTCGTGTTTAGTATTGAAAGATTTAATGAAGTGTTATAGAAACTCCAAAGAGTTTTTTAAGAATACATGTACTATGAATGAGAAAGTTAAGAACAAAGGAAGGCCAAAGCTCATTGTGCATCTGAGGGATGCAGATATAGTAGAAACCTCAACTAATTCCGACCATTTTTATTTCTGAACAAATAAAATATGAAGAAAATATATATGTTGTGCTCTTTCTGCTGAATGTCCCGATGACAGCATTATTTCTACTATGGTCATTTCATTTCTTTCCATTCCGTTTCAACTTTATTGGATTTTTGTAATCAAATGTTCATGACTTATTGTCAATGATCAACGCAACTCAAAAAAATTTGAAGACTGCGCATTCTTTTAATGGGAAGTCAATTTAGTTTTCTGTTATTTTCCCGGAAAGGTGCCGGGATTTTTTAAATTGCTCGTTACAGAACGTTTTACTTAGACAATACGTAATATTGGAATATACATGGTGTGACGTGGAAATGTAAATATAGCCTAAAAAATCCGACCACCTTTGCTGCCTGAATTAATGTTTATGTTTTGCGAAGGCGAAATCACGCAATTCGCTGTCTGTTGACTCACTTTTGAAGTCACACCTATTTTTCCTGTCTTACATGCGCTAATGAGTGGTTACAAACAGACATATTAGCTAGTCCGCGACCTGCCAGATAACAGTCAGCGAGCCACGATTCGCTTACCTGAATTCACACGCGAGCTGATTTGCCATCATCATTGTTGACAGACAGAAGCACGCGGGCGATAAGCGGTTTCTTTGAACGGGAAACGGGGGCAGAAATTTTCCCTGCGTAAATATTTGATGTTATTCATACAGGGAGATAATCGTTTGATATCAGAAGCGAACAGAAAATCTCTGGAGGAAAACGGGAACACGAGTAAGCCTTTGTTGTCGATTTGCAACGGCTAACAGAGTGACCGAGGAATTTTGATCGGGGGGGAAATAGTTTCCTGATCTTTCTGCTATTCACGAGAAGTGTGAAAATTCACATTCTCGCGATAATAACACTCAAATCTGTATATATACAGCGCTCTCTCAAACTCAGTATTAGAGTCGCTCAGAAATTTCTTGGATAATCTAAGCACGTAGGACTAGAACCATTTCTTCGCTGGATGTGTTAAATTGTCCCGTGGGGATTTAATTTTCTGATTTGTGGCAATAGAAATTGTGCTTAAGTGTTAAAATGTGTTAGGTTTACCATTTTAATTAATATAATTCCCTAGCGTTTAAAAACACGTGAAATAACCTAACGCATAGATATTTCTTGCCAGTCGTTCAGAGTAATGTTATTTCGAATACCCCAATTTTTTCTTACACAGGAAGATACGGCTTAGCTGACTGAGATTATTAAGTGAGACGGATCAGTGACCGAATAATATTCACATTATATTTCATTGTGTGAAATTAAAATAGTGACTAGAATAATTGTTATGTGACTAAACAACAGACGCTGACAAATAGCTAGTAGTGACAGGCAGACTTTGTTAAAGTACGCGTATAGATAAATTGAGTAAAGGACTTTGTGCGCTGTTCACTTTCTCGCAGGCAATACGAGGGAGGGCACATACCCTTCTTTCCCGACATTCCGTAGCGGAAAACGTACGGACTGGATAGTAGCAGTTTTTTTAAAATGTTCTTTTCTTCCTTATCTAGCACTCAATCAAAAACCAGCTGCCAGCGGTCAAATATCACCCGTAACATACTTATTATTATTGGGTCTTCGAGTTTTGGACCTGTTCGGTCCTCTTTCTGCATTCGGAGAGAGACCAGATATAAACAATAAGATTAACTGTAACTGGACGGCACCTACCCAGAATTATTTTACCAAAATTCTCCAGCCCACTGGGCACACGAAAGAACATATATTCCTGACCTTTGACAGACACAGCACTGGATTTGTTCAGACAGTTGTGTTGTTTCAAAATCGGCACTCATCATAACGTCAGCCAATAGGATTAACCATCGATTACACTGACAAACAACATTTTTCTTTCTTATATAAGAATAAGTGTTCTTATGTCAGTTTTTTGCGCTGATTTCAAATTTGAAATCCGTTTATCTCTATCACGTCAGGTTTTTAAGATATTTGTGAATACATATATTTTTGGGAAACCGTTATGTGCTCCGTTTCATTTTTACTACATAACTTATTAAAAATTAATAAAATGCAAAATAATTCCACTTTTTATACTGCTAAAAGATGCATGACATATGTTACGCTATTTTTCCAATAGTTACTGTATTTTGAAATAATTCTGAGCGAAATATGGCTTCTAGAAGTTGTAGAAATTCGGCTGATCTGTTCTGTTACGTGTGCGGATATTTTACCGATCGTGTTCACCAGAAAAACTTTACACCATTACTAAAGAAAGCATATGAACTTTATTTCGATTCGAAAGTTGATGATGCAAATAAATCTTGGAAGCCAAATGCAGTTTGTTCGACTTTGTGCAAATACATTGGCAGGTTGGTTACGAAAATCGCCGAAGCATAAGTCGATGCCTTTTGGAGTGCCAGTAATATGGCATGAACAAGACAAATCACGCTACTGATTGTTACTTCTGCTTGACAAATATCCATGGTTTCACTTTTAAAACTAGAAAGTCTGTGGTTTATCCAAATATTGAATCGGTTTCGAAACCAGTGTCTCGTGATCCAATCACGTGTCCGATCCCAGTTCCACCAGAACAATATCCGTTGGACGTGAATGAACCATCAGAAAGTGATAGTTTACCTGCTTCAGAAACTAATTCTGACTCAGATTATATACCGGTGAATGATGGTGTTCACTTAATTAACCTTTCAGATCTAATACGTGATCTCGCTCTTACCAAAGGACAAGTGGAATTACTCGGTTCGCGACTCAAAGAATGGAATCTTTTAGCGCCCAATACTTTGATATCTAAATTTCGTCATAGACACAGAGAACTTGTTCAATACTTTGAGATGGATGATGACATTTGCTATTGCAAAATTCCAGTCGCCTACTCTGTTCATATGAAAGAAACTTATGACAATATGGCTATACTTTTGGCAAAAATAAAGTACAATGACTACCAATGGCGGATTTGTGGAGACCTAAAGGTCATTGCAATTCTCACGGGCATGCAGACTGGGTATACTAAATTTTGTTGCTTCCTATGTGAATGGGACAGCCGCAACAGACAGGAACATTATGCAAGAAAGGTGTGGCCTATCAGGGATCGTATGCAGCTCGGGCATAAAAATGTAATACACGAGCCATTAGTTAACAAAGACAGCGTCATTTTAACACCGTTACATATAAAGTTGGGGCTCATGAACAATTTCGTAAAAGCATTAGATAAAATGAGCAAAGCTTTTACTTATCTTCGAGAAACGTTTCCGCAAGTTAGCGATGCAAAGATAAAGGAAGGTATCTTTGTAGGACCTCATATTAGGAAAGTTATTGCAGACAAACAATTCAAGAACTTGTTACATGGTAGTGAACTTCACGCATGGATGGCATTCAAATCGATCGTCGATAACTTTCTGGGAAATCACAAATCTGTCGACTATGTGCATATTGTTAAGCAGTGCATAGATGCATACAGAATTATGGGCTGTAACATGTCCCTCAAAATCCATTTGCTCGATTCGCATCTTGACTTTTTCCCTGACAACCTTGGCGAAGTCAGCGATGAACATGGAGAACGATTCCATCAAGATATCGCCGTAATGGAGTTACGTTATCAAGGACGGTGGAGTGTGACCATGCTTGCCGATTATTGTTGGATGTTTCATCGCGATGTACCACATGCCATTCACCGACGAAAGTCGACTGCAAAGAAATTCAAGCCTACATAATTGTTATACTTCTTGTACGAATGATGTTATAATACTGTATGCGTTGTTAAAAAACTTCAATTGCGTATTTCTCGAGATCCCGACCTGATAGAGAAAAACGGTTTGCAGATTTAAAAACAGCGCATTAAAATTGACCAGAAAAACATAGAAATGTTAGAGAAAGAAAAAAAAATTTTTTTTTTGTTAGCCAGTGTTATCAGTTTTTTACATATCGTAACATTTTTTGTCTGAGCAACCAGAGGCAAGACAATACAGGAACTACTTTTCATCCTTTTATTATTGTAACTGTGAACGTCCCGAGAACGTCTTGCTTCAGTAACTATATGTGGTGACACAGGATTCATCCAGGAAAAATTAAAACCACCAACTTTGGCGACCACCTTGTAATTATTATTAGATACCAAGGCTGGTCTGGGGCCAGACTTCGCAACCCACCTGACAATATAGGTTCAGACTATTGTAATTTTTCAAGGGATACCTACATCACTATTAGGTAAGCAAGATTGTATGTGGCCACAGATGACAGAGTGGGAGACAGAGAGAGAGAGAGAGAGAGAGAGAGAGAGAGAGTAAATAGTTTCCTTTGTTACAATCATTGTACTAACTTTATTATACTTTTTTATTTCGCTAACCTGAGTACTTTACTGGATAGCTTAAGCAGTAACTTTGTTCTTTTTCTTTACTGTCTATTCTATACCCTAGTGTTAATCTTTGACCGTTTGGGTTATTAACTTCTTTTGGGATCTTTTCTCAACATTGATGAGGGCACTTATTGGGTTATTTTCCTACGTCTGTAAACATGAATATATTGATTTGTATATGTTTGATGTTGCAAAGTTTAAGTGATAATAAACTAAACAAAAACTTACTTTAGTGTGTCGGTCAGACCCCATACCCAAATTATCCATAGTTTTTCACGTTCGTGTGTCTTGTTGTCACATAATTGTGTGTGGGTGTGTAGTGTAACTTATATTTCATATAGGGAGAGAAAGGTCGTCTGATATTAGAATAAAGTCGTATAGATAGGCTGGACTAGAGGAACTACTCACTCCAGAGACTGATCTTCCTCTTACACTATCCCCTCGTGAAAATCTATTTCTTACACCTTTATTCTCACATATTTACTACTATCACCTCTGCTCAGACGGGACCATAAATATCTTCTGACCTATCTATCTAAAAATTTACGACACAAGGAGAGAAGTACACTGAGAAGGCAAGAACAACTAAAATGCGAAGATTATTTTGTGTAACAAATCTGTTATGAGTAATAATGTGCAAATAAGCTGGATACGCCCTTAACAATGTGTCGCCAGGTTACAAGTCAAAGAACAACTGTTTCTGAGGAACGGAAGAATGTCGGAAGTGGTATATTTCTGAGGAACAGAGGAGATGTCGGAAGTGATATGCAAGGTGGGAAATATGTAGATACCAGCAGTCAGGGAAAAACCGATGTAAAGCTTAGGCACAGCTTATGACGCGTCGATGAAGAATGGAAAGGTCAATCCAGAAGATTAATGAGGTTGTATGAAGCGAGTTGATCACTGCATACAATTACAGCCAGTTGAAGGAATATGCGATACGGCGCCTCCTGTTCATGTTTCGCATTGAATGTGGCTCATAGCATATTTATGTAAACAACAATAGTAGAATTCAACATCATAACGACCTAGATTTTCCGATAACCTGCTCTTCGGTGACACAACCATAATCAGATGCAAGAGCACATGACAATACTTGATGAAGAGGTCACAGCACTTGGATCTGAAAATACCCTTGAAAAAGACAACGATTATGAGAATGAATGCAGCAGGATACAGCTAGTTTGAATTTGACGAAACATCCCTACAAGTATGCTAACTCACCCACACATCTTAGCAGTAATATAGACAAAGTTGCAGGAACAGACAGTGATTTCTTTTTTAATTTAAAAGGCAAGAGGAACTTTCAGTATATTGGGAAGTGTGAAGAAATCAATTAGGGTTATACGACAAGTACAGTAACGGAAACCAAGAGCAAGCGATGCGGACCTCCAGGACGACTCAGAATTAGCCGGGGGAACAACATAAGACAATCTCTGAAGGATCGAGGACTAGATTGGAACCAGGCCAGGAGGAAGGCAGCTGATAGGATATCATGGATGTCTCTGGCAAACCTCTTCATGGCAGAAGAGGAGCGACTAAGTAAGCAAGTAAGTAGAATAGAAATGAAAAGAAATCCAACCCAAACACAAAAATTCTAATTTTCAACTTAAATGTGAAGGCAGGTCTGTTGATTGGCTCTGAAGCATGAAAATAAAAAACAACAAAAATTAACAGTCATGAAGTTACAGACATTCATAAATGGGTTCTAGCCTATAATAGATGGATTGAAATGTTTTGACAAGATCACCAACGTGGAACTGATGCCAAGTCCCAGACAAGTATCCTGGAATAAAAGTGAGACGAAGATCCTGACGTTTGACAAGGCACACACTCAGGAAACGTGTTGATAGCATTAGAAGGCAACCCTTAGCATGGAAACCCCAGGTTAAGAGAGGTGGAGAGATCGAAAAAAAAAACTCTTTGGAGATGGGAACCGTAGACAAACATGAAGAGTATTGTTATGATTAAAATTCATAACATTTATGTCGATATAATAGGCAGCTCAACAGGGCTCCTTTTTTGTTTATTTTATACGGAGTCACTTATTAATAAAGGAAATGACGTCATGCCGATATGGTTTACTGGCAGACGTGAACAAATTTGAAGCAGAAGTGAGGTGATCGTATGCAAGAGAGATGCGGCTTGTGTTTGGAAGTGTGCGGACGTATGTGTTTTGAGCTTCTGCAGTATTCTGTGTTTTCCCTGAATTATTCCATCACCAGGACATCAATATACTTGGCTGAGGTGTCCCTGGCTTATTCTAGTAAGGAAATGTGTGCTTATTCATAAAGATGTCCAAAGGACGATATTAAATAAAGTTTGACTGATTGCCAATGACTATCGTTTGATAGGGAACGAACTGGAATTATACGTACTACTACATTTTTCCTTTGGGCCTATATATCTATTACCATGGAGCTGTTTGTCAAAACGAATAAACTGCATGTTTGTAACATTGTGAAGGAGGTGTTGGTCCGCTCAATGCAGTTATGCTGATTTCGTGTTGTATGACTGCCCCTAGAGTCTACTTTGGCCACGGAGAATATATCAGGAATAATTAACATTACGACACGTAACAAGTATAAAGAAGCAGATTGCACAGGGCATGAAGGCTTCGCATGGATTAATTGAAGGCCAATGTTCCTTAGGGAACCGAAGCTAACGATGATGATGGCTAGTACAGTTTTACTCCAGTGTGATATAAATAGATCCCTGCTGAGTCAAAAACCAACGACGCGTGAAATCTCAGCACGTTAGGCGCGTGACACCGCACCAATTCGTGTACATTTATATTTCACGGAACACCTCAAACGCTTGTGTGGTAATTATAAAAGATTAATTATGTTAAAATCGCTGAAGCTTGTCAACTGTTTATTTTTAAACCCCGTCTCCCAATATGCCACAGAAGTTCAAGCAATGTTAATATGGTAATCATATTATTATCCACTTCTCTATAAGCTCATCTGAGCTTTGCATATTCAAATCTTAGACTCTCAGAATTGCCATGCTCCACTCATCGTAGAAAGCCGAATCTCTGCTGCAGCTCCCACTCTTGGCACATTTTAATCTTTCCAGCTTTGATCGGCATTTACCCAATGATTTTATATAACTAAATCACAGCGAAATAAGGTAGAAAAAGCTCCATTAAAAAGGGGGTTTTAAAGTAAGGGAGTGAATTAACTGCAAATACAGATTGTATTTCGTATTTGAAGGGGCAGCTTCGGTTGGTAAATGGTGATGTGCCGATTAAATCAAAGTGTTTCTCCAGACAACTAGTCTTTTATTTCAAACACAGTGTTGCGTGAGAAATTCTCGCAACATCGTTTTGTGTACAATATATATATTTTGTAATGCAAGGGGAACAATTGTATGAAATTTATAGTCACTTTTCATTGTAAGCAGTTGTCTCCTCGCGTTGGTGTCGATGGCAGTTAAGTTTGTTATGCGTTCTTGAATCGTGTCCATGTATGGACTTGTTAGGCCGCTTTTCTCAGAAAGCGGTTGGCAACCTGTTGGGTTATCCTTATAAGGTAATCATTCTTAAGCTGGTTCTTAGTAAAGGTCCTTGTGTCTTAAGTTATCTGAGCTGTGGTCGATTCGCGCGGGACTGCGCATGTCTAAGTCTTGGGTCTTTGTCGAACGATTTCCGCCCAGCAGTCAGTGAGCGAAGATTTTGAATAGCGAGCAAGACGTCTTTGTGAGCGTCTGTGCTTTTCTTGTTCTTCAGGAATGTGAAGTCCTCTTATGGATATTTCGTTTATTCGAGATGATACCTCTAGTGTATTTCCACACGCCGGGAGGCGTATTATTTCTGTGGTTATTTCCTGAAGGCAAGGTAAATTACATTTACATTAACTTTATCGATCTCTGTTCGTGAGTGACATTTGATTCGTAGCCTGTCTTTGAAAGTCTTCATCACGAGATGTTTCTCAGCTCATATATTGCTACATTGTACCGCATCGGGTTGATGCATGTCCCAAGGACTATTACTTCTACTTCGCTACATGAACTAGGTTTGAAACCTTTTGTTATCTAGAGGATTTTTTGAGGACATTATTTATACTTCAGAAGACGTGTCTGTCTTGCTGAAGTCAGATTAAGGAGAGTGAACTGATCTCATACATCTTGTTATCTCCTGGCTGTTATAGAAAAGGATGGAGATTTCCACCTGACTACATTTACAGTACTATGATGTATAACATGCATATGATTCATCTTTATTATGATACTGTCTACCGTCCATTGCTGTACTGACTATGTTGCTGTGATAATGACTGTCTGATGTACCTACATATTCGCGTATACATTTTGTCACTGTGGCGTCCACAATAAATGATACAGAAAAACGTCACTAGCTGTTACAAGCATCATTGACTTTATACGTCGTGAGTTAACTGACGTCCTTGTGTGGATTGCCCTGCTTTTGTGTGATCATTGTTTGACTGTACATCATCTACACACTACACAAACCAGACCACGGGCACCATCACTCATCCTATGGTGCACGCATCACACAGCTATAGTAATGAACAACTTTCTTGTGACCTTTGCATTAGGTGTTTAAACATATCAAAGTATATTTTATTAAAATGTGAATTGTTTTCTACAAAAAAAAAAAAACTAATATTCAGTTATGACTTACAATTAAAATTAAAAAAAAAAATAAAATAAAAATAAAACACCAAACAATGAAGTGAAGGGAGATAACAGGTTTATGGATTCACTTTTAATATTGTTAACAAATGCACCAACAGTAAAGACATGTTTCATACATCCTATTGGATAACATAAAAGTGGATGACCAGTTATCATTAATCAGTTATTCTTCATATCGTTTATAAATTTATATATTTTTTAAATAAAAGACATTCGGCTCGGAGTGAGTACATATAATAAAAGGCAGTTTTTATCTATCAGTTTTTAAAATGAAAACAAATGTCTAATGATTGACGTAAAGGTTATCGTTTGAAATAATATAATCACGATATGCGGATAAGACATTTGAAGAATAGGACGACTGTTTATCCAGGCATAGAACTAACATGAGGAGCCGATCATGAGTTTGTGCATGAGACTTGCAACATTATTATGTAAAACAAATAGCCTCAGGAACCACCGCTGGAAGAGCATGTGACTGCTTGGCGCTGGCTTCCTGCAATAGGGACAAGCTGAAGTGGTGTCTCCATGCTCCATAAGAAGTGAAAAGAAAAATAATGATGATATTTAATATTACAGTGTTTATTAATGATTGGCCTGTTATCTCTATAATACCAATTGCCTAAAGAACACGTCCTATAACGAACAATTAAAGAAAAACAATCCCATCAGCTTTCCGGGAATATATGAAAAAGGTGCGCAGTGCACCGTGAAAGCTAAATTAAACACCTATTAAAAGATCACGCAGGTCCTTCATTTTTCGTGGTGCATTTACCATTGACCACAAGGCATGATAAGTTTGGCCACAAAGATCCAAAGACGTTGAAATGATATGGACAGAAATGAAAGGACCGCAGGAGAATTAGTGCGCCATGAGGACATGCAGCATAAATTATTTCCCTTCATATTTTGGTGGTGTGACGTTATTATCACTCCCTTTTCATATTTCTCTCTCTCTCGCTCTCTCTCTCTCTCTCACTCTCTCGCTCTCTCTCTCTCTCTCTCTCTCTCTCCCATGATCTATTTATTTCTCATTTTCGGAGCACAGAAATACGTGCCCAGTCACTTGTTTACACTTCTTCCTGTAATAATTCGGCATGTCTGTTTACCTGATCATTCCTGCTGAGAGAGTAGACAGGTGATGTAATATTGACCGACAGTCATTTTGGTACTCGTAAAATTCTCGTGTACCAGACATTGGTGCGCCGGATTAGGAATGGAGCTACACCACATTTTAAGTCAAAACAGCCCAAACACGAAAATTGGGATTAGTCTGTATTCAGATAACTTATATTCCCCTGAGTCTAAATATGTGAAAATTATTTGTCAAAACACATGCTAAGTCGGTGTAATTTGATTTTGTAAATAGTATTTTCTTCAGAAATTGTGCTTTTCCTATGAAGAAGATCATGATTTTCTCAGAACTTTGTTTTTTGTTAATAAAGTTCTTATAACTTGCATAGGTTTTAGTCAATCAATATATGAGATTTGGCAGAAATACTTGCCATTGGATAATAAAACTTTTGTCAGATCCGATTTTTGATATCCTATCAAAATTTTGACTTATTGCAAATAATGTAAAATTCGGAAAAATTTATTATTTTTTTTACATACAAATTTTAAAGTTCTATAACTCAGGATCTACTTAAGTTATCAAAAATCCAATCTGACAAAAGTTTTAAAATATAATGATAACTACTGTGTTTACAGAGCACATTGGGATTCTCAACGGTGCTACGGAGTTCCTGCACTGCGCTGAGATCCTCCTTGTGTGATCAAAGGGAGGAGATCGAAGCACTGAGGGCGTTGCCCGTGTGCAATGAAGATAGTCCTTAAAAACCAAACCAAACCAAACTGTATTTAAATTTGGTATTGATAGCTAAATAAATAAAAACGCCTCAGCAAAATGAAATAGAACAATATAATCCTATATGGCCGCTATTTCCATGGCAACTAATTAAGTAATGCCACGAAACTCTTCATTATACGTATCTATGATTGATGTAGGTTAAGTCTGTGATTGATGTAGGTTAAGTCTGTGATTGATGTAGGTTAAGTCTGTGATTGATGTAGGTTAAGTCTGTGCATTTTCATTGAAATCGTATGATTAATAACGAGAATAACATTTCACGGTAGCTTCTCCCCTTAACACGAAGATAGCCCCGCGAGCTTGGTTATCGCTGATATGGCTTTTGTAACTTCCTAATTTCTTTCGTGGAGAGAACACAATCCAGATGGTCACACGATGAATGTTTGTTTGCACAGGTACAGGGTAGTAAAGTGTACAGGTGGTGACCTATTACAGACATGCACCTGAAATACGGAATGTTGTAATACGTTTCCGGGGAAGACATTATTTGTGACAATGTAGTATGTCGTGAGTGTAAATAACAATTCCTTATTTGCAAAGTGACTTTCTAAAAATCCCGCAGAATTTTCCAATGAGGAAATTGTTGGGATAAACCCCGTCATTACACGCTGTCACGTAGGTCTTTATGTCATTAAATTACCTACATCTTCTTCCTATTCTCTCACCCTAATCCTTTCATTTATATTCTTTCCATACTTGTTTTTCCTGTATTTTTCGCATCACTCGGTTGCGAAAAATATTTTCTTCAGTATTTTTTAAACTTTACCTGTTTCTTTCTCAAAACTGAGAATCGCGCTAGGACGATATTACGTAGGTGTCAGGGCTGCAGGGCGTCAGAAGGCGTGATAAGTCGGTTCGCTGAACATCATTCTCACCGAGCGCGCGAGCTTCTTCTCGGCATAAGTCCCGGTGAGGTGTGATACTTTACATCTGCACCGGTCAGTATTCAGACATTTGTCTGAAAAATCCCCAAACTGACACGGCGCTCACTGTGGGCCATGGTCAACTGTAGTGTGAAAACTGCCCTGCATTGGAGACAGGCTGTCTGGGATTTGAAACTGACACGCGTACATCGTGGTCAGTAGGTGGCAGTTACGACACGCCTCTAAGTATAACGTAGCTGTTATGAGAAGGGGGAGAGATCGGCGCGGGGGAGATAGTTCATCCTTTGTCTGTTTCAAATATTAACCCACGTTTGAAACTATTTCATTTTACTCAGTAACTTTGCAGTTAGACTAGAACAACCTTCGTTCGATTTCTAAAAATCTCTGTAAATAGAGATGGCCTTAGTTTGGTCGAAGTGGTTTAACGTTCTTAGTATTCTGTGTTTGAGGTATATAAATATTATATATAATAGATATCTAGTTTTGTGAAGTGATTTAGTGTTAAAATCGCCGATTCCATTTTAAACTAGTTCTGTGTGCAGAGTGAATATTTTGATAGTTTGTTATTTCGTTAATCGTCGAGTTGCAGTGGAAATACAAAATAAATTATATTTTTAGCTTACTAAACAAGTAGCTGAAATAAGTTTAATTTAACGGCTAATATTCAGTCGAGAATATTTTTAACTAAACTTATAACGCTAGATACATCATTGAGTGTTGACGAAATACTTATGTATTTTCTAATTCATGATGTTTGATTTTATTTATATATAACTTATTTTACGGGAAAATTTAAATATAAGTCAAGCGGTCGGCTTGCTATTTAAAATGTAAGTTATATTGAGTGCATATATGTAAATGATTTATATGTGCTTTTCTTTTTATACAGTGAATTACTGGGGGTGACCCGAACTTTACCAGCATTTAATAAGAGTTCATAATTGTGAAGGAATAGACAGTCCTTATTTTGAACCACGTGGGTTTCTCAAGTAACACTGATCTGACGGTGCAAGTTAGACAGAAATACCATATCCCACTAACGGGCTTTTTCAAAGACTGTAATGATCAATACTGGGCCTGTGAACCAGATCTTAATTTCTTCCATAAACTCTACGTAAATTTTCTGCTTAGCGGCGAGAATAATTACAATCTATGACATAAACTTTCCGACATTGTTGACAAGTGAGTGGGGAACCAAGAATTTCTGTTTTGAGAGAGGTTGTCCACCGGTCATCTTCCTAATTAAGGGAAACTTCGTGTTCTGACATTTTGTGCTCGGTTAAGCCTAATTCTTACCTCGGGAGTCAAGTGACATTAACTTTAGTCTGAAAATAACTATCGCCTGAAGCAGACGCTCCCCAGACCCATATTTTAATGAAACCAACAAACAAATCTGCAGAGCTGGGATCTGTTTCAGTAAACGACAGTAACAGATAAAAAGTGTGAGTGTCCAAAATTTGCGCCAGCCGGCGAAACCACAACCCGATTGTAAGTATATCAGGGCCCTGATGAAAGAATCGAGTGAAAGTGACGGAAGGATGTTCGTTGTATAATACCCTCACTTGTTATATGTGTTTTTTTCTTAGGCGAGATTTGCTGCTTAAGTAACGTGTTACGTTAGAATAGATACGGCTGTCAAAGTCAGTCTATACCTTCAAAGGGGGACAATATTAGACCCTAACCACATGCATCTATAACTCTTTGGGCCATCATCTGTCATCCTAACGGGGCTGTGGGCTAACCCTAGAGTTAAGATCATAGCGGGGCTATCACCCTTGTAGCATTTTCTTGATATTGTAGGACTATGTGCATATGTTTTCCTTGATGTATTTTTTTGTTGTTTTGGTGTTGTAAGAAGATTTTATAGATGATAAATAAAATCTCTCTGGAACTAATCAGCGTGTTGGTCAGCTCGTTCTAGAATATTTACATAAGTATTGTTATAGTTTTCCCACGTCTGTGTGTCTAACTGTTGTCACTGGAAGGGGTGTGCTCGTGAGTGGTATGTTCATACATAGTAACATATGTTGTCAATAGTCTGTCTGACTCTTATATATCTGTCGTAGAGGATAGGCCTGAGAGAGAGAGAAGACTCTTGTTTTCAGGGGACAGCTCTATTTGATTCGCTACCACTGCACTCTTGGGAAAATCTATTTCTTTCTACTAACTCTCACTGTGTATATCACATATTCTAATCTATTCAGAAGGGACCTAACCTAAGTCTTAATACTCCTATCGAAAAATCTACGACAAATGGTTGCTCGTTACCGGGAATTGAACCCAAAATCCTAAGGCGATACGACAAATGGGTTCTCGTCCGTAGGATTTTTGAACTTAGAATAGGAAGACGAGTACGACAAATGGTTGCTCGTTTCCGGTCTTTGAACTTAGAATAGGAAGACGAGTACGACAAATGTGGACTCGTCTATCTGGATTTTGAACTTAAGATTCATTATTCTGAAATAGAGTAAGAGTGTGATGTCTTGTGAGTTGGGTATCTTTTAAAAATAACTTATCCCCTAGACTAACGATCTGTTTATGGGCCTGCTGACCACACAAACTGATAAGTTTTTTTTAACAGCATTTTGAATAATATACATTTGGATTACAGGTTGATTTGTCGGAATACATGTTATTAATGTTGATTGTAATACTAAACGCTGGTAAAGTTTTGTGAGTGTATAACATTCACAAGGGTTCTGAAGCAGGAAGGTGTTTGAACTAAAGTTAAGGAGTGCGTTTCGGACTATTCGTCCAGATTAATTGCCTCCCTCACCCTAACTGTCTTCAGGGGTAAACTTATAGTGGATTTAAAAATTAAGGGATTATTTTTCTCTTTAATTTTTGCTATAATCATTGTGTTTTCCACTGTAGCAACTTATTTTTCAGGGATTAATCCTAACTACCATTTAGTTGGCGTAGTCGTGTTTTGCATTAGGTGCTTTATTGCCGATAATAGCAGCGATAGTTAGATTTTTATTTTTTGGAGGAGGTATCCCAGGGTTAAATATATCATCTTTTGATTTTTGGTATTTTATTTTCTCGTAAGTGGTAGGAACCAGTGTATCCTGTTCTAAATTTCTTTCTCGTCCAAGTCTCAGTCACTGATTTAATATGGCCGAGAGGGCAAACTGAGACAAATGCTCAGACGGGAAGCAATGGAAGAAGGACTGGACGGCGACGAAGCGAAAGCTTTCGTCAGGGACGAACTGGAGAGATATGATGCGGAGCAGAAGGAAAAAGCAGCGGAGAGGAAAGAAGAAGCAGACCGTCTATTACAGCAGAAGAAGATTGAGGAAGAAATGGAAATTCGCAGGGCGAACGAACGAGAGAAGGAGAGACAGCATGAGGAAAGAGAGAAGGAGAGACAGCATGAGGAAAAAGAGAAGGAGAGACAGCATGAGGAAAGAGAGAAGGAGAGACAACATGAGTTGGCTCTTAAAGCTGTAGAAGTCCAAAGTCGTGGTGCTGCCTCTACCTCCAGCAATGGAGAGTCTTCTCCTTATTCTTCCTTAACTGATCCTTCTAATACTCAATCTCTTCACCTCACTGCTATGTCTTTTCCGCTAGAATCTTTCCCTTGTCCAAATGAGAAGATTGACACTTGGCTAGAAAAATTTGAGAAAATTGCAACTCTGTACGGGTTAGAGAGGT
Source organism: Oreohelix idahoensis (assembly GCA_024509875.1). NCBI lineage: Eukaryota > Metazoa > Mollusca > Gastropoda > Stylommatophora > Oreohelicidae > Oreohelix > Oreohelix idahoensis. The sequence goes on from JAMPIV010005315.1 coordinate 363,764, forward strand.
CGCGTTGGAATATGAAACTTTCCCAGGCCCTAAAAGGTTCTGCTTATGATGTTTATTCTAAGCTGGAAAGTAGCCAACAAGACGACTATGACTTGTTGAAGAAAGCGTTACTGGAGCGCTTTGAAATGAACGCTCGCAAGTTTTTGCAACTGTTTCGCAACAGCCGGAAAGAGAATTCTGAAACTTTTCAGCAGTTCTCGTCTCGTTTGAAGGGATATCTAACAAAGTGCCTTGAGCTTTCGCAGCTCCCCTCTACCTATGAAGGTCTTGAGGAACTTGTTCTAACAGAACAAATAAAGAACACGTTGTCTGCTGATACCCGGAGATTTCTAGCTGAGCAGGGTGCAGAAAAACTTGAAGACATTTTAGAAAAGTCTGAGCGTTATCACAATGCGCTGGCTGAACTGCCGGCCACAAAGCGGAGACCGACAGAGGAGCATTTTCGAAAACATAACCTAGAGCAATCTTCTCAGGCTTCTAACCAAAATAACCACGGAGAAACTGGACCTCAAAACCCCCCTCCTGAAAAATCCAAGTTCTACAAGAACAAGTACCCCAACCACCCCAAACAGTCTGATCAACCCGACCGCCCTACATGGCAGCGTAGCCAGAAAGGACAAGGTGGCAAAGGGAGAACCCCTGAGCACGGGACATATGATCAGACCGAGCACACCGAGCCTAAACGCATCGGATGCTTATTGACAGTCTCGCAAGGCGGAATTATTGACAGTGATTCCCAACCTGTTGGGGATAGACCCTCAACGCGAGGTACTGTTACTTTGAACGGTTCTCAAACTTCTTGCTTATTTGACACGGGGCTTTCTTACGATTGCATTGTTGCCAGAAACCTGGTCAAACCCGGTCAAGAGACAGCAGAGACCGTCCAACTTTGTGGAGTTCGTAAGAGTGATGCACCTACAGCGCTTCCCATCGCATTGGTGGAGATCCACTCTGATTTCGTCAGAGGTGTGATCAAAGCGGCTGTTATGGATGATCCCATCTACCCAGTCATACTTGGCGGGAGATACGTGTGTATTGGGAAACCGGAAGAGCCGATTGTGGCAGCAGTAACTACAAGAGGGCAAACCAAGAAGGAACGGGAGCCTGCGCCTAATTTGTTACCCATGGAACTTAAAGAAGCGCAATACAAGGACCCTACTTTGGCACCCTGCTTTAGGAAACTGCCCATGGCTAAGGAACCCAAACAGCACGGGGACATTTTTTCTAAGGATGGCGTACTTTATCGGACCAAGGTTACAACCAGCTCCTAGTACCGAAACAGTACAGAAGCCAAATCCTAGAAATGGGGCACTCTCTTCCCTTCAGCGGACATATGGGACAGAACGCCACAAACCAACGTATAACCACTCATTATTGGTGGCCAGGAGTAAACACTGATATTATCAGGTACGTCAAATCCTGTGCCCAGTGCCAACGTGTACCACCCAAGCAACGGACACCCCCAGTCTCTTTGGGTGAAATGCCAATAATGGGAACACCATTCGAACGGGTTGTGATCGACATTTTAGGACCCTTAGAAAGGACTAAAAGAAGGAACAGGTTTATCCTGACCTTAGTCGATACATGCACTTTATGGGCAGAAGCTATCCCGCTAACATGCGCAGATGCCAAGCATGTCGCAGAAGCCCTCGTGCAGATTTTCACTCGGTTGGGATTCCCTCAGCAAGTGTTGACGGATAACGGATCCCCATACCGAAACCTGTTGATGGATGAGATCGTTAAGATCTTGAGGACCAAACACATCCACACTAAGCCATATACTCCGGCCGGAAATGGGCTCGTGGAACGTGCTAATGGAAACCTCAACATGATGCTAAGTAAACTGGCACAAGTGAAACCTGAAGATTGGGATCTTTGTATTCCTGCAGCATTATTTGGCTACAGAGAATCTCCTCATACTTCCACAGGATTTCCGCCAGCTACACTCTTATTCGGCAGACCCATTAAGGGCCCGCTTGAAGCCTTACTTCAGTCTCTGACAGACGAGAAGGCGGATGAGACAGTTGTCTCAGCCAGTAAATATGTGTCGGTTTTAAAGGAAAGGTTGAAACTAGGGTGGGACCTAGCAACGACTAACTTTAAGCGAGCACGCACCAAGCACGCTAACCGATACAGGAAAGTCGCAAAAGAGAGAGAACTGGAAGCAGGAGAGAAAGTTTTGGTGTTACTCCCTACCGAGAACAACCAACTGAAGATCGGATGGCAAGGGCCGTTTACCGTCCTGAAAAAGATTTCTAAGGCTAACTATCAGATCTCTATCAAAGGAAAGGAGAAGGTCTACCATGTGAATCTGTTAAAGAAATACTTGGAAAGACCGGTGCCAACCTCCGACCATCTCCTGACGATCGCCAAAACTGACGAAGATGATGATAGTGGCAGGGATATTCCACCGCTATTACAGGAAATCTTTCAAAAATGTCAGAAGCGGCGACGCTCTTTCAAGCGCGCATGGGAGACATTCCAGAGGAAGGAAACTTTGGGGAGTAGACTTGAGTAGGAATTGGAGAGAGATGGAGGGGGAAGATGAGAGGGAAGAATACAGACACCCCGAAGCTACGGTTATAGGAAATTTAATTCCATAACGTAGACATGGAGTGCTTCCATATCTTAAGGGGGGACGTCCTGTCACGTAGGTCTTTATGTCATTAAATTACCTACATCTTCTTCCTATTCTCTCACCCTAATCCTTTCATTTATATTCTTTCCATACTTGTTTTTCCTGTATTTTTCGCATCACTCGGTTGCGAAAAATATTTTCTTCAGTATTTTTTAAACTTTACCTGTTTCTTTCTTAAAACTGAGAATCGCGCTAGGACGATATTACGTAGGTGTCAGGGCTGCAGGGCGTCAGAAGGCGTGATAAGTCGGTTCGCTGAACATCATTCTCACCGAGCGCGCGAGCTTCTTCTCGGCATAAGTCCCGGTGAGGTGTGATACTTTACATCTGCACCGGTCAGTATTCAGACATTTGTCTGAAAAATCCCCAAACTGACACGGCGCTCACTGTGGGCCATGGTCAACTGTAGTGTGAAAACTGCCCTGCATTGGAGACAGGCTGTCTGGGATTTGAAACTGACACGCGTACATCGTGGTCAGTAGGTGGCAGTTACGACACGCCTCTAAGTATAACGTAGCTGTTATGAGAAGGGGGAGAGATCGGCGCGGGGGAGATAGTTCATCCTTTGTCTGTTTCAAATATTAACCCACGTTTGAAACTATTTCATTTTTCTCAGTAACTTTGCAGTTAGACTAGAACAACCTTCGTTCGATTTCTAAAAATCTCTGTAAATAGAGATGGCCTTAGTTTGGTCGAAGTGGTTTAACGTTCTTAGTATTCTGTGTTTGAGGTATATAAATATTATATATAATAGATATCTAGTTTTGTGAAGTGATTTAGTGTTAAAATCGCCGATTCCATTTTAAACTAGTTCTGTGTGCAGAGTGAATATTTTGATAGTTTGTTATTTCGTTAATCGTCGAGTTGCAGTGGAAATACAAAATAAATTATATTTTTAGCTTACTGAACAAGTAGCTGAAATAAGTTTAATTTAACGGCTAATATTCAGTCGAGAATATTTTTAACTAAACTTATAACGCTAGATACATCATTGAGTGTTGACGAAATACTTATGTATTTTCTAATTCATGATGTTTGATTTTATTTATATATAACTTATTTTACGGGAAAATTTAAATATAAGTCAAGCGGTCGGCTTGCTATTTAAAATGTAAGTTATATTGAGTGCATATATGTAAATGATTTATATGTGCTTTTCTTTTTATACAGTGAATTACTGGGGGTGACCCGAACTTTACCAGCATTTAATAAGAGTTCATAATTGTGAAGGAATAGACAGTCCTTATTTTGAACCACGTGGGTTTCTCAAGTAACACTGATCTGACGGTGCAAGTTAGACAGAAATACCATATCCCACTAACGGGCTTTTTCAAAGACTGTAATGATCAATACTGGGCCTGTGAACCAGATCTTAATTTCTTCCATAAACTCTACGTAAATTTTCTGCTTAGCGGCGAGAATAATTACAATCTATGACATAAACTTTCCGACATTGTTGACAATGTGGTGAAGTGGGATGTTATAAATATTTATAGGGGCACTTAGTGTACAGACTGAGATCAGCTGTGAAGGTATCTATATCTAATGAGAGTAGTGTATTATAGATAACCTTACTTCCTGCCACATATGTATACCTCAGTCAGAATTATTCTGGAATAGTGTGATGACTACGTTATATGTCTAGGGTATGTGTATGATGAAGTGTAAGTCATAACAACAACAGACAGATAAACAATTTAATTTATTCCACCACACTTGACAACACTGTGACACTCACATACATAAAACACTCTACGAGGATATCTTAAAGGAGTCACTGATAACTTTTCAAATAACAATATGTATTCAGTGCTGTCATGAATGTATATGTGTCCTGATTCAAATACAAAGGGAACCAGGAATCACAATCAATTTTAATTACAAGTTATATGTACAGAATTTATTAATATGAATCTTGTAGTGACATATGTTATTAATAGTATCCTATGTGTGTCAGTTGTGTAGTAGTAATCTGAGGTAATACTGGTTTTGTTTTGTTCAAGCTCTGTTGGTATTTGTCATCATGACTTTGTCGTAGATTTTGGATAGGAGTATTAAGACTTGGGTTTGGTCCCTTCTGAATAGGTTGGAATGAGTGATAGTCACGGTGAGAGTTAGAAAAAATGAAATAGATTCCACGAGTGGTGAGATGATAGACTGTGGTATAGAGGCTGTCGCTGAAAGCGAAAAGAATTCTTCTCTCTCTCACCTATCCTCTACGACGGCTTTTTTACAGAGTCCGACAGTCTAAACCATATATATATATATATTACATATAATTCTATCTACTCACGGGCACGCACATACACGTGACGACAGTTAAACACACAGACTTGGATAATCTATAACAATGATCATATAGATAATTGGGATCGAGCTGACCAACGCACTGATTTTGTTCAAGAGAGATTTTTATTATTATCATCCAAAAAAAAATCTCTCACAACACCAAAAATTTCATCAAGGAAAAAAACATATACAAATAGTCATAAAATTCAAGAAAAATGCTACAAGGATGATAGCCCGTTAGATCTTACTCTAGGTTTAGCCCACAGACCCGTTAAGAGAACAGATGATGGCCCAAAGAGTTATAGATACTTAGGGTTGAGTCTAAGAGATTTCTTTCTTTCTCGTAAATATATGAACAGAGTTGAATAAATCTGATTTAACCTAAGAACACAGAAACTCTAGCATTTTGTAACAAATTCTGCAGGTAAAAAAATTTAAGACAGCAAATGTGTGACGATAATACACCGGTAAAATAACACTCAGACCTGTGTACTCTCATTCATCCAGCCATGGCCTTTCTTACACATGTATACTCACAACTTAACTCGCTGCCTCTGGGAACATACTAATTCTAGGACCTTCACACAGACCCGAAAATGCAGTCCTTGACCAAGAAATCCCCAGTTCCAAAAGACGTACTAAACTCTCAGGGAACGATTCCTTGGGGGTTCTGATTTTTCGAATGTCTGATTAAGTCACATAAAATTTGTCCAGGCACGAAAGTTAGCAGAGCACAATGTCATTAGCTTTGGATTCTAGAATTAAGGAATGTCAGATCGGTGTCTACTTCCAGGAAGGTAATATAGTTTGTCACCACAATACTAGTCACAATCTCTATCGGAATGTTAATCTTGTAATATTCTCGCCGCCGGGCAGCATGTACATTTAAATTTGTGGAGCAATATGAACTGGCTCAAAAGCCCAATATATATTTCTAGTCTTTAGAAACCGTTAGTGGGATTGCTATTACTGTCTCTCTCTCTGATGGCATATGCACTGTCAGATTAGGGTTACTTGAAACAAAACAAAAAACCCACGTGGTTAAAGATAGGAAATGTTTATGCTTCACACAAATATGTCTCTCAGGCTACTAAACGCTGGCAAGTTGGGTACCACCGTTTCACTATATAGAAGAAAGAACACATATCAAATAATTTACATATATGTACTCATTATAACTTACATTTTAAATAGCAAACCTACAGCTTGATTTATATTTAAAACTTCCCGTAAAGTAAGTTATATAAAAATCAATCATCAGGAATATCTTCGTATTCCGTCAATATTCACTGATGTCGCATCTAGCATTTATAAGTTAGTTATTAAAACAGTTTCGACTGAGTATTTAACAGTTAATTTAAACTTATTTCAGCTACTTATTTAGTAAGCTAAAAATATGATTTATTTTGTATTTCCACTGCAACACGTCGATTAAAGAAATAACAAACTATCAAAATATTCACTCTGCACACAGAACTAGTTTAAAATGGAATCGGCGATTTAAACACTAAATCACTTCACAAAACTAGATATCTATTATATATAATATTAATATACCTCAACCACAGAATTACTAAGAACGTTAAACCACTTCGACCAAACTAAGGCCATCTCTATTTACAGAGATTATTTAGAAATCGAACGAAGGTTGTTCTAGTCTAACTGCAAAGTTACTGAGTGAAATGAAATCGTTTCAAAAGTGGGTTAATATTTTAAACCAGACAAAGGATGAACTATTATTTCGTAGAACGAAATGCTCTCCCCTTTCCGGCTTAAACGATACGTTTAACACCTAACAAGTCGTAACTGCCACCACTGACCAAGATGTACGCGTGTCAGTTGCGAAATCTCAGACAACCGTCTGCCGTGCCAAGAGTAATCTCACCCTTCGTTTAACAAACTGACCAAGAAACGTGCGTGTCAATTGCAAAGGTAGACAACTTGTCTGAAAGGCAGGGCAGTTTTCACACTACAGCTGACCATGGCCCACAGTGAGCGCCGTGTCAGTTTGGGATTTTTCAGACAAATGTCTGAATACTGACCGGTGCAGATGTAAAGTATCACACCTCACCGGGACTTATGCCGAGAAGAAGCTCGCGCGCTCGGTGAGAATGTAGACGGTTGTCTACGTCCTATGTTCAGCGAACCGACTTATCACGCCTTCTGACGCCCTGCAGCCCTGACATCTACGTAATATCGTCCTAGCGCGATTCTCAGTTTTGAGAAAGAAACAGGTAAAGTTTAAAAATACTGAAGAAAATATTTTTCGCAACCGAGTGATGCAAAAAATACAGGAAAAACAAGTATGGAAAGAATATAAATGAAAGGATTAGGGTGAGAGAATAGGAAGAAGATGTAGGTAATTTAATGACATAAAGACCTACGTGACAGGACGTCCCCCTTTAAGATATGGAAGCACTCCATGTCTATGTTATGGAATTAAATTTCCTATGACCGTAGCTTCGGGGTGTCTGTCTTCTTCCCTCTCATCTTCCCCCTCCATCTCTCTCCAATTCCTACTCAAGTCTACTCCCCAAAGTTTCCTTCCTCTGGAATGTCTCCCATGCGCGCTTGAAAGAGCGTCGCCGCTTCTGACATTTTTGAAAGATTTCCTGTGATAGCGGTGGAATATCCCTGCCACTATCATCATCTTCGTCAGCTCTGGCGATCGTCAGGAGATGGTCGGAGGTTGGCACTGGTTTTTCCAAGTATCTCTTTAAGAGATTTAAATGGAAAACCTTCTCCTTTCCTTCAATAGAGATCTGGTAGTTAGCCTTAGAAATCTTTTTCAGGACGGTAAACGGCCCTTGCCATCCGATCTTCAGTTGGTTGTTCTCAGTAGGGAGTAACACCAAAACTTTCTCTCCTGCTTCCAGTTCTCTCTCTTCCGCGACTTTCCTGTATCGGTTAGCGTGCTTTGTGCGAGCTCGCTTAAAGTTAGTCGTTGCTAGGTCCCACCCTAGTTTCAACCGTTCCTTTAAAACCGACACATATTTACTTGCTGAGACGACTGTCTCATCCGCCTTCTCGTCTGTCAGAGACTGAAGTAAGGCTTCAAGCGGGCCCTTAATGGGTCTGCCGAATAAGAGTGTAGCTGGCGGAAATCCTGTGGAAGTATGAGGAGATTCTCTGTAGCCAAATAATGCTGCAGGAATACAGAGATCCCAATCTTCAGGTTTCACTTGTGCCAGCTTACTTAGCATCATGTTGAGGTTTCCATTAGCACGTTCCACGAGCCCATTTCCGGCCGGAGTATATGGCTTAGTGTGGATGTGTTGGGTCCTCAAGATCTTAACGATCTCATCCATCAACAGGTTTCGGTATGGAGATCCGTTATCCGTCAACACTTGCTGAGGGAATCCCAACCGAGTGAAAATCTGCACGAGGGCTTCTGCGACATGCTTGGCATCTGCGCATGTTAGCGGGATAGCTTCTGCCCATAAAGTGCATGTATCGACTAAGGTCAGGATGAACCTGTTCCTTCTTTTAGTCCTTTCGAAAGGCCCTAAAATGTCGATCACAACCCGTTCGAATGGTGTTCCCACTATTGGCATTTCACCCATGTGGACTGGGGGTGTCCGTTGCTTGGGTGGTACACGTTGGCACTGGGCACAGGATTTGACGTACCTGATAATATCAGTGTTTACTCCTGGCCACCAATAATGAGTGGTTATACGTTGGTTTGTGGCGTTCTGTCCCATATGTCCGCTGAAGGGAAGAGAGTGCCCCATTTCTAGGATTTGGCTTCTGTACTGTTTCGGTACTAGGAGCTGGTTGTAACCTTGGTCAGGCTTGCCCGTTCTCCGATAAAGTACGCCATCCTTAGAAAAAATGTCCCCGTGCTGTCTGGGTTCCTTAGCCATGGGCAGTTTCCTAAAGCAGGGTGCCAAAGTAGGGTCCTTGTATTGCGCTTCTTTAAGTTCCATGGGTAACAAATTAGGCGCAGGCTCCCGTTCCTTCTTGGTTTGCCCTCTTGTAGTTACTGCTGCCACAATCGGCTCTTCCGGTTTCCCAATACACACGTATCTCCCGCCAAGTATGACTGGGTAGATGGGATCATCCATAACAGCCGCTTTGATCACGCCTCTGACAAAGTCAGAGTGTATCTCCACCAATGCGATGGGAAGCGCTGTAGGTGCATCACTCTTACGAACTCCACAAAGTTTGACGGTCTCTCCTGTCTCTTGACCGGGTTTAACCAGGTTTCTGGCAACAATGCAATCGTAAGAAAGCCCCGTGTCAAATAAGCAAGAAGTTTGAGAACCGTTCAAAGTAACAGTACCTCGCGTTGAGGGTCTATCCCCAACAGGTTGGGAATCACTGTCAATAATTCCACCTTGCGAGACTGTCAATAAGCATCCGATGCGTTTCGGCTCGGTGTGCTCGGTCTGATCATATGTCCCGTGCTCAGGGGTTCTCCCTTTGCCACCTTGTCCTTTCTGGCTACGCTGCCATGTAGGGCGGTCGGGTTGATCAGACTGTTTGGGGTGGTTGGGGTACTTGTTCTTGTAGAACTGGGATTTTTCAGGAGGGGGGTTTTGAGGTCCAGTTTCTCTGTGGTTATTTTGGTTAGAAGCCTGAGAAGATTGCTCTAGGTTATGTTTTCGAAAATGCTCCTCTGTCGGTTTCCGCTTTGTGGCCGGTAGTTCAGCCAGCGCATTATGATAACGCTCAGACTTTTCCAAAATGTCTTCAAGTTTTTCTGCCCCCTGCTCAGCGAGAAATCTCCGGGTATCAGCAGACAAAGTGTTCTTTATTTGTTCCGTTAAAACAAATTCCTCAAAACCTTCATAGGTAGAGGGGAGCTGTGAAAGCTCAAGGCACTTTGTTAGATATCCCTTTAGACGAGATGAGAACTGGTGAAAAGTTTCAGAATTCTCCTTCCTGCTGTTGCGAAACAGTTGCAAAAACTTTCGTGCGTTCATTTCAAAGCGCTCCAGTAACGCTTTCTTCAACACATCGTAGTCGTCTTGTTGGCTACTTTCCAGCTTAGAATAAACATCATAAGCAGAACCTTTTAGGGCCTGGGAAAGTTTCATATTCCAACGCGACCTCTCTAACCCGTACAGAGTTGCAATTTTCTCAAATTTTTCTAACCATGTGTCAATCTTCTCATTTGGACAAGGGAAAGACTCAAGAGTGAAAGACATAGCATTTAGTTGAAGAGATTGAGTGTTAGCAGGGTCAGTTAAGGAGGAATGAGGAGAAGACTCTCCATTGCTGGAGGTAGAGGCAGCACCACGACTTTGGAATTCTAGAGTTTTAAGAGCCAACTCATGCTGTCTCTCTTCCCTCTCCTTCTCATGCTGTCTCTCCCTCTCCTTCTCTCTTTCCTCATGCTGCATCCTGCGAATTTCCATTTCCTCATCCATCTTCTTCTGCTGTAATAGACGGTCTTCCGCTTCTTTCTTCCTAGCTTCTTCTTCTTTCCTCTCCACATCGTATCTCTCAAGGTCGTTTCTGACAAATGCTTTCGCTTCCTCTCCTTCCAGTCCTTCTTCCATTGCTTCCTGTCTGAGCATTTGTCTCAGTTTCGCCCTTTCTGCCATAGTAAATAGGTGCCTGAGACTTGGACGAGAAAGAAATTTAGAACAGGATACACTGGTTCCTACCACTTACGAGAAAATAAAATACCAAAAATCAAAAGATGATATATTTAACCCTGGGATACCTCCTCCAAAAAATAAAAATCTAACTATCGCTGCTATTATCGGCAATAAAGCACCTAATGCAAAACACGACTACGCCAACTAAATGGTAGTTAAGATTAATCCCTGAAAAATAAGTAGTTACAGTGGAAAAGCAAAATAATTATTGCAAAAAATTTCGGAGAAAAAAAATCCCCTTAATTTTAAAATCCACTATAAGTTTACCCCTGAATACAGTTAGGGTGAGGGAGGCAATTAATCTGGACAAATAGTCTGAAACGCACTCCTTAACTTTAGTTCAAACACCTTCCTGCTTCAGAACCCTTGTGAATGTTATACACTCACAAAACTTTACAGCGTTTAGTATTACAAAATCATTAATTAACATGTATTCCGACAGAATCAACCTGTAAACCAAATGTATAATGCTTCTTAATGCTGTGGAAAAAAAACTTATCAGTTTGTGTGGTCAGCACGCCCGTAAACAGATCGTTAGTCTAGGGGATAAATTATTTTTAAAAGATATAAAACTCACAAGACATCACACCCTTACTCTATTTCAGAATAAAGAATCTAAAAAAACGAGCTGATATTTGTCGTCTCGTCTTCCTATTCTACGTTCAAAAATCCGTCGGGCGAGACCACATTTGTCGTATCGCCTTAGGATTTTGGGTTCAATTCCCGGTAACGAGCGACCATTTGTCGTACTCGTCTTCCTATTCTAAGTTCAAAAATCCTACGGACGAGAACCCATTTGTCGTATCGTCTTAGGATTTTGGGTTCAATTCCCGGTAACGAGCGACCATTTGTCGTAGATTTTGGATAGGAGTATTAAGACTTGGGTTTGGTCCCTTCTGAATAGGTTGGAATGAGTGATAGTCACGGTGAGAGTTAGAAAAAATGAAATAGATTCCACGAGTGGTGAGATGATAGACTGTGGTATAGAGGCTGTCGCTGAAAGCGAAAAGAATTCTTCTCTCTCTCACCTATCCTCTACGACGGCTTTTTTACAGAGTCCGACAGTCTAAACCATATATATATATATATATATATATATATATATATATATATTACATATAATTCTATCTACTCACGGGCACGCACATACACGTGACGACAGTTAAACACACAGACTTGGATAATCTATAACAATGATCATATAGATAATTGGGATCGAGCTGACCAACGCACTGATTTTGTTCAAGAGAGATTTTTATTATTATCATCCAAAAAAAAATCTCTCACAACACCAAAAATTTCATCAAGGAAAAAAACATATACAAATAGTCATAAAATTCAAGAAAAATGCTACAAGGATGATAGCCCGTTAGATCTTACTCTAGGTTTAGCCCACAGACCCGTTAAGAGAACAGATGATGGCCCAAAGAGTTATAGATACTTAGGGTTGAGTCTAAGAGATTTCTTTCTTTCTCGTAAATATATGAACAGAGTTGGATAAATCTGATTTAACCTAAGAACACAGAAACTCTAGCATTTTGTAACAAATTCTGCAGGTAAAAAAATTTAAGACAGTAAATGTGTGACGATAATACACCGGTAAAATAACACTCAGACCTGTGTACTCTCATTCATCCAGCCATGGCCTTTCTTACACATGTATACTCACAACTTTGCTCGCTGCCTCTGGGAACATACTAATTCTAGGACCTTCACACAGACCCGAAAATGCAGTCCTTGACCAAGAAATCCCCAGTTCCAAAAGACGTACTAAACTCTCAGGGAACGATTCCTTGGGGGTTCTGATTTTTCGAATGTCTGATTAAGTCACATAAAATTTGTCCAGGCACGAAAGTTAGCAGAGCACAATGTCATTAGCTTTGGATTCTAGAATTAAGGAATGTCAGATCGGTGTCTACTTCCAGGAAGGTAATATAGTTTGTCACCACAATACTAGTCACAATCTCTATCGGAATGTTAATCTTGTAATATTCTCGCCGCCGGGCAGCATGTACATTTAAATTTGTGGAGCAATATGAACTGGCTCAAAAGCCCAATATATATTTCTAGTCTTTAGAAACCGTTAGTGGGATTGCTATTACTGTCTCTCTCTCTGATGGCATATGCACTGTCAGATTAGGGTTACTTGAAACAAAACAAAAAACCCACGTGGTTAAAGATAGGAAATGTTTATGCTTCACACAAATATGTCTCTCAGGCTACTAAACGCTGGCAAGTTGGGTACCACCGTTTCACTATATAGAAGAAAGAACACATATCAAATAATTTACATATATGTACTCATTATAACTTACATTTTAAATAGCAAACCTACAGCTTGACTTATATTTAAAACTTCCCGTAAAGTAAGTTATATAAAAATCAATCATCAGGAATATCTTCGTATTCTGTCAATATTCACTGATGTCGCATCTAGCATTTATAAGTTAGTTATTAAAACAGTTTCGACTGAGTATTTAACAGTTAATTTAAACTTATTTCAGCTACTTATTTAGTAAGCTAAAAATATGATTTATTTTGTATTTCCACTGCAACACGTCGATTAAAGAAATAACAAACTATCAAAATATTCACTCTGCACACAGAACTAGTTTAAAATGGAATCGGCGATTTAAACACTAAATCACTTCACAAAACTAGATATCTATTATATATAATATTAATATACCTCAACCACAGAATTACTAAGAACGTTAAACCACTTCGACCAAACTAAGGCCATCTCTATTTACAGAGATTATTTAGAAATCGAACGAAGATTGTTCTAGTCTAACTGCAAAGTTACTGAGCGAAATGAAATCGTTTCAAACGTGGGTTAATATTTTAAACCAGACAAAGGATGAACTATTATTTCGTAGAACGAAATGCTCTCCCCTTTCCGGCTTAAACGATACGTTTAACACCTAACAAGTCGTAACTGCCACCACTGACCAAGACGTACGCGTGTCAGTTGCGAAATCTCAGACAACCGTCTGCCGTGCCAAGAGTAATCTCACCCTTCGTTTAACAAACTGACCAAGAAACGTGCGTGTCAATTGCAAAGGTAGACAACTTGTCTGAAAGGCAGGGCAGTTTTCACACTACAGCTGACCATGGCCCACAGTGAGCGCCGTGTCAGTTTGGGATTTTTCAGACAAATGTCTGAATACTGACCGGTGCAGATGTAAAGTATCACACCTCACCGGGACTTATGCCGAGAAGAAGCTCGCGCGCTCGGTGAGAATGTAGACGGTTGTCTACGTCCTATGTTCAGCGAACCGACTTATCACGCCTTCTGACGCCCTGCAGCCCTGACATCTACGTAATATCGTCCTAGCGCGATTCTCAGTTTTGAGAAAGAAACAGGTAAAGTTTAAAAATACTGAAGAAAATATTTTTCGCAACCGAGTGATGCAAAAAATACAGGAAAAACAAGTATGGAAAGAATATAAATGAAAGGATTAGGGTGAGAGAATAGGAAGAAGATGTAGGTAATTTAATGACATAAAGACCTACGTGACAGACTTCAATAGTTTGTCTTTGTTGGAACTAGTATTGGAGATGTTCTCAGTTCCTGGCATTAAAACAATTAAATTCCCCTCTTAATTTTATTTTATAGTGTCATTTTAAGATGGGGTACATAATGTTGAGCTCCATGGCCACACTCTCTTATCTTTCGTGATGACTGCAGTAAAGGCCTCCTCTGCTCGATTACTTTAATGAGTTCTGGAGCCACCCCACTGGTTGCTATATGGACCAAGGAGTATGCTGTCCACCTCTGGCTTCAGCAAAGCTCTGACCAGGTGCTGCTCAATAACTTTAAGACCACGGTCCCTGAAACAAGAAGGATGTACCTTCTACGTCATAACTAATTTATACTCTCTTTCTACACTGAGCACAATACATCACAAACATTGAGTTCAGAGCGTTAGGCCAACTGTCAGCTTCATCTGAAATACTTTATACCAGTATTTTCCTCCCTAATGGTTACTACGCCTCTGCAATTCCAGCATTATTTCTTTCTAGTCAATCATCTAGGTGTCAGTGTACTGTTTGGCCATTCCATGCAGTTTTACTTTCCTCCGACACCTTCTGTTCAGGCTGGAGCATTATAGGCTTTACATCATGTTCGCTACTGAACTACACATATATACAAACATAAATTATCAATTTACATTCAATTTTCATTAAAAGATATTGAATATTTCAAGCTTACCACAATTCATGGAATAATAAACAGTTTCGTTGACTGGCAATGAATATAGCACAACTCCGATCTGCCGATGTCCCAGGCTTTATTTTATAAAAAATATACACTGGTGCTCAACGCACTGCTTCTTAGTAGGTTTATTACAAGATGTGGCAATGAACAGACGCTCTGAATCGAGTATATTCGCAGCTCTACCCAATGAAACCATGTCTACACATCTTTTCAAAAAAGTACTCCTTTTCACGTTCCCCCTGACAACACAAGATAGTATTTATAGCCCGACCAATCGTGTTTAGTCTTACATTTGTTGCGCTCCAATCAATTTGGAGTTAACATGGTAGGCTATTTCCGTAACGTAAGGTTTTTTCAAACACGTTATAAAAAAAATTTTATGAGCAGAAATGATTTCATGCTGTCAGGCACCCCCACTATTTTATTTTGGTTATAATTTGGTAATTCCTAGACTATTTGCGTAACGTTTTACATATTCTTTGTCAGCAAGCCCTAAGGAACCCAAATATACAAATTTAAAAGAGCTAAGTGGCTGCGTTCAAAATATGCAATTTCTTCTACCTCCTGTTTCGAAGATGTGCTGTCTGGGTACTGTAATGTTTTCAAACGTAAACCCATCTAATGTCATCTTTTCTAATAAGCGTTTTCCAGGTTTTTTAAAACCTAACTCTGGGAAGGTTAGTGTTTTTATCACTGTCCGTCTGAAAAAAAGTTAGTGCATGTGGCCTTACACGCGTGATGGCAATAATTGTGTATCGCGCGACGCGTGTTTAGTATTGCATGCTTCCTGCCTTCATTCGCCCCTCTCTCTCCTGCTTTATCTGTCTTTTAGTTACGCCGTGTATAAAATGGAATGAATGAAATATTAAATTTAGGTCATTGATCAGTTTGCGTATCTCAAGGTTGTTCCAAGAAATACAGTACACGTTTCATTGAAGAAAGCGGGTAATAATACAGTAGGCTTTTACTATCAACGTGAAAGCGTTACAATTTGCAGACGAAGCAGAAAACAAGGGGGATTTCGAGTACAGTCATTGTGACAGCACTGTTCTTTTACCATTTTTCTTTTCTTTATTAAATGTATTTGTTAGGCTTTATATTTACCTGATAATTTATATATGTGGATTAGAATATTCCACGACATCTCCCCTCTTAAAACAGACATTATATGTCAGTCCTTTATTCTATATACACATAGAGAAATTTATTATTATTTCTGGGGTTTACGGTGATTCTCATCACACGGATGGCGGCTTAAAAAATCCGCTCCCAAATTTGTTTTTCCAGATATATACTCAATGCTAAAATTATATGGAGCCAAAAGTAAGGACCATCGGAGTAACCTAGAGTTCTCATGCCTAGCCTGTGCTAGAAACGATAAAGGTTTGTGATCCGTTTGCAACTTAAATGCCTTCCCATATAGATAAATATTGAATTTCTTTATTGCCCATATTACTGCAAGACATTCTTTTTCGCTAGTTGAGTAGTTGATTTCAGCTTTATTCAACTTTCTGCTAGCATATGCCACTGGGCTTAATTCCCCATCCAATGCATCTGATTTCTGTAGTAGAGTTGCACCTAACCCAATATTACTGGCATCCGTCCTTACTATGAATTCTTGACTTAAGTCAGGTAATTTCAAAATAGGTTTACTTGTGAGCTTTTCCTTCAATTCTTGGTAAGCCATTTCACATTGTGGTGTCCATGTAATGCGATCTGGATGTCCTTTACGTGTCAAATCAGTTAACGGTGCACATATGGAATTAAAGTTTTTGATATACTTCTGGTAGAAACCACATAATGAGACAAAGGATCTCACGTCCTTCTTGGTTTGTGGTCTCGGGGCTTTCTTAGTTTCTCTAAATTCTTTGGGTCAGGGGTCATGTTTCCCTGATAAACTGTGTGTCCCAAAAATTCCAATTCTTTACATCCAACGCAACATTTGGTTGGTCGGGCTGTTAAATTTGCTTCCCTAAGTCGATCAAACAGCATGTTCAGAGAGTCAATGTGTTCCTCAAATGTTTCTGTTGCTATAAGGATATCATCCATGAAATTTGTTATACATGGATTATTCAGAGGGTCCAATAATTTTCTCATCATTCTAGAGAAGACACTAGGCGCATTCTTCAATCCAAATGGCAATCTATTAAACTCATAGTGTCCTTCTGAGGTACTAAAAGCTAGGTATGGTCTAACCTCAGGCTTTACTGGAATCTGATAGTATCCTTTACTCAGATCCACTTTTGAGAAATATTTAGCTTTATTTAGTCTGGCAAACAGCTGATTTGTATCCGGCAATGGATCCACCTGTCCTTCTGTAATAGCATTCAGTCTCCTGTAATCTATACAGAGTCTATGTTCTCCAGAGGGCTTCCTTAAGAGTACAACACCGGAACTATACGAAGATTCACTGTGCGAAATAATTCCTTCCTTCAACAGATAGTCTATCTCTTCCTTCAAAGCTTTCTCCTTAGCAAACGGAATCGAATATGGTTTCATACAGACAGGTGTGGGGTCTATCAGTTTCATATCATATTCCAATAGGTTTGTATGCCCTGGTCGGTCTGTTAACACCTCTGCATGATTATTTAGAACCTGTTGCACTCTCTCTTTCTGAGTTTTCGTTAAATGTGTACTGATTTTCACCTGTGCTGCTGTCTCACAGGGGTGTAATGGATATTCAAATGATGAAAGTGGTTCCTTTTTCATCTCCATGGCGATGGACAAGGTCAACAAGTGTGTCTCTTCCTGATGTTCTCTTTCCAAATATTTCTTCAGGAGATTCACATGATAGATTTTTTCTTTCCCCTTCTTATCTATCTTATAATTTGTTCTAGACACCTTCTCTAGAACTGTATATGGACCCTGCCATCCAATTTGTAACTTATTCTGACTCCCGGGCAGAAGAAGCAGTACCTTCTCTCCCACAGCCAAATCTCTGTCTTTCGCCTTCCTGTTATAATAGGCAGCA
This sequence comes from Oreohelix idahoensis, assembly GCA_024509875.1. Lineage (NCBI taxonomy): Eukaryota > Metazoa > Mollusca > Gastropoda > Stylommatophora > Oreohelicidae > Oreohelix > Oreohelix idahoensis. The sequence continues at coordinate 381,490 of JAMPIV010005315.1, forward strand.
TGTTTCTTCCTGGCTTGTTTCAAATTTTCATTGGCAAGTTTCCAGCCAGTTTTTAAACGAGTGGTCAGCTCATTCACATATTGGTATGAAGATGTAATGTTTTCCTCTGCCTTTTCATCAGTCCACGTTCTTAACAAAGCTTCGAGTGGACCTTTTATTGGCCTTCCAAACAATAATGTTGCCGGGGCCATACCGGTTGAACTATGGGGTACCTCCCGATAAGCAAAGAGGGCGGCGTGCAGGTACTGGTCCCATGTATCTGGTTTTTCGTGTGCCAACTTTCTCAGGATCGACATCAACGTGCCGTTAAATCTTTCCACTTGGCCGTTCCCTTGGGGATGATACACACTACAATGGAAGTGTTTGGCCTGGAAGATCCTGAAAACTTCTTCAGTTAGTTTCCCCTTGAACTGAGAGCCATTATCAGTCAAGATTTGATTGGGAAAGCCTAACCTTGTGAAAATTGTGAGCAATGCCTCTGCCACATGTTTAGAATCAATCGATGACAGGGCTACTGCCTCTCCCCACATAGAACAAGTGTCCACCAGAGTCAGAATGTAGCTGTTCCTTCTCTTGGTTCGGGTGAGAGGTCCCACAAGATCCACGGCAACTCTCTCAAAGGGTGTTCCCACTATGGGCATTTCCCCCAGAGTTGCTGGTGCAGTCCAATGTTTAGGTGCTACTCGTTGGCACTCTGGACAGGATTTTACATATCGTTTGATATCTTCAGTTATTCCTGGCCAGAAATAGTGACAAGCTATTCGCTGTCCTGTTGCGCTGATTCCCATATGACCACTGAAGGGAATCGCATGCCCTAGTTCCAACACTTTAGTCCTATATGAAGTGGGAAGGACCAGCTGTCCGTGACCATTGGATTCAGATCCAGCCTTCCTATATATCAGTTTGTTCTTCATATAAAACTCTCCCTTGCCTGGAGGTGTATGAGATTTGGGCAACTTCTTGAAACATGGCTTGAGTGTTTTGTCCTCAGCCTGTGCCTTCCTCATCTCATCTGGGTGAGTATTTATTGGATTATCCTCCTCCTTTTTTGACTGTGATCTGGTCTGCACTGTTGCCAATATCACAGGTCTCTTGGGATTCCCCAAGAAGACATATCTACACCCCAATATTAGAGGGTAGATTGGCTCATTTATCACTGCTGCTTTTATGATTCCTTCCACATATCGCGTTTTCACTTTTATTCGGGCGACGGGAAGTGTCATGGTAGCTACATCCTTGGTTGCAGTTTGAATCTCCACTGTTTCTGTGGTGTATTGATCGGCCTGCACCAGGTGAGAACTCACAACGGAATCGTAATCTAAACCGGTATCATATAAACACCTTATAGTGACACCATTACAGATGACATCTTCACACACTGGGGGGTGGTATGGTTCCTGTAGTTCTTCAGGTTTGACCTTCTTTTCCTTTTTCCCCGATGTCATAGCAGCACAATGAGGAGGTTTCCTTCTACAATGGTCAGTGTCATGATTGTTCATCTTACAATTTTTACACCACCTTTTTCCTTGGTTGAAAGATTTTCTTTCATCATATTTCCTTTCATCGAATTGTGGGAATTTATTTTTATTTTCATACCGTGGCCTATCAAATTGGTGCTTACCTTTGTTTTGATCCCTAGGATCAAATTTATTAAAGTTCTGTGGTGCCCTAAAGTTATCCACCTGTTTCTTTTTATTACCTGTTACCTCTGCTTGAGCTGCTTGATACCTTTCAGCAACATTTAGCAACTCACCCAGCCTCTCTGCACCTTGTTCCATGAGAAACTTTCTCAGGTCTGGAGCCATGGACTCTCTTAATTGCTCTATAAGGACCATTTCCTTAAGATCTTGGGTTTTCCCCAGAGAAGTCCATTTCTCCAAGTATGTCTCTATTCGTGCAGAGAACTGGTGATAGGTTTCACCTGACAGTAGTTTAGCATTCCTAAATTTTTTCCTATAAAATTCTGCATTCTTTTCATATCTTAACAAAAGAGCCTGCTTTAGCATGTCATAATTTTCCTGATCACCTCTGCTCATTTTTGCAAAAACTTCATAAGCTGCCCCACGAAGTCCCTGAGATAACTTTAAGCTCCACCTTTCTCTCTCTAACCCATACGTGGTAGCTAATAGTTCATACCTATTTAGGTAGCTCTCATATCATCGTCTTTCTCAACAAAATGATCTAAATGAAAATTCATAGCTGAGGTTGAGGCTCCTTGGCTAGCAGTGGCATCAGAGGCAAAGGGACTGGCACCATTTTCAGGAGCATGGCCCTGAAACTCAAACTCCCTTAGTCGTAACTCATGTTCCCTTTGTAATCTCTTCTCCTCCTTTTCTGCTTCCCTCTCTGCAGTCAATCTCTTCTCTTCCCTTTCTGCAGCTAATTTCTTCTCTTCTCTTTCTGCAGCCTGTCTTCTTTCCTCGGCTTCCAATGCTTTAGCCTCTTTGTCAGCCTCAATCTGCAACCTCTTAGCCTCAGCCTCAATCTGCAACCTCTTAGTCTCAGCCTCAGCCTCAAATTGTAACTTCTTAATTTCTCTTTCAGCCTCTAACTTTCTTTCGGCTTCAAACCTTCTTTCTTCGCGTTCAATAAATTTGTCACATTCCGTAGTGACATAGGCAACCATAACTTGCCCATCTAATCCTAACTCTTTTGCAGTCTGAACAGCAGCAGATCGAAATTTGGCCAGGTCCGCCATTGTCTATCAGGTAAGTTTATACAATGTCTAACTAACAATTCAATCTCTAAATATATATCTAATGGACAACACAGGCACCGTGAGCTCAACCTTATTTAATTCCACCCAAGGATACCTTTTAATTCTTATATTCCCTGAAGTGAATTACCCCCAATATTTGTAATAGGGAAAGATTCAAAATCCCAAGAGCGAGCCCCCAATATATGTGGTGAAGTGGGATGTTATAAATATTTATAGGGGACTTAGTGTACTGACTGAGATCAGCTGTGAAGGTATCTATATCTAATAAGAGTAGTGTATTATAGATAACCTTACTTGCTGCCACATATGTATACCTCAGTCAGAATTATTCTGGAATAGTGTGATGCCTACGTTATATGTCTAGGGTATGTGTATGATGAAGTGTAAGTCATAACAACAACAGACAGATAAACAATTTAATTTATTCCACCACACTTGACAACACTGTGACACTCACATACATAAAACACTCTACGAGGATATCTTAAAGGAGTCACTGATAACTTTTCAAATAACAATATGTATTCATGGTTATCATAAAGGTATATGTGTCCTGATTCAAATACAAAGGGAACCAGGAATCACAATCAATTTTAATTACAAGTTATATGTACAGAATTTATTAATATGAATCTTGTAGTGACATATATTATTAATAGTATCCTATGTGTGTCAGTTGTGTAGTAGTAATATGAGGTAATACTGGTTTTGTTTTGTTCAAGCTCTGTTGGTATTTGTCATCATGACTTCAATAGTTTGTCTTTATTGGAACTAGTATTGGAGATGTTCTCAGTTCCTGATATTAAAACAATTAAATTCCCCTCTTAATTTTATTTTACAGTGTCATTTTAAGATGGGGTACATAATGTTGAGCTCCATGGCCACACTCTCTTATCTTTCGTGATGACTGCAGTAAAGGACTCCTCTGCTCGATTACTTTAATGAGTTCTGGAGCCACCCCACTGGTTGCTATATGGACCAAGGAGTATGCTGTCCACCTCTGGCTTCAGCAAAGCTCTGACCAGGTGCTGCTCAATAACTTTAAGACCACGGTCCCTGAAACAAGAAGGATGTACCTTCTACGTCATAACTAATTTATACTCTCTTTCTACACTGAGCACAATACATCACAAACATTGAGTTCAGAGCGTTAGGCCAACTGTCAGCTTCATCTGAAATACTTTATACCAGTATTTTCCTCCCTAATGGTTACTACGCCTCTGCAATTCCAGCATTATTTCTTTCTAGTCAATCATCTAGGTGTCAGTGTACTGTTTGGCCATTCCATGCAGTTTTACTTTCCTCCGACACCTTCTGTTCAGGCTGGAGCATTATAGGCTTTACATCATGTTCGCTACTGAACTACACATATATACAGACATAAATTATCAATTTACATTCAATTTTCATTAAAAGATATTGAATATTTCAAGCTTACCACAATTCATGGAATAATAAACAGTTTCGTTGACTGGCAATGAATATAGCACAACTCCGATCTGCCGATGTCCCAGGCTTTATTTTATAAAAAATATACACTGGTGCTCAACGCACTGCTTCTTAGTAGGTTTATTACAAGATGTGGCAATGAACAGACGCTCTGAATCGAGTATATTCGCAGCTCTACCCAATGAAACCATGTCTACACATCTTTTCAAAAAAGTACTCCTTTTCACGTTCCCCCTGACAACACAAGATAGTATTTATAGCCCGACCAATCGTGTTTAGTCTTACATTTGTTGCGCTCCAATCAATTTGGAGTTAACATGGTAGGCTATTTCCGTAACGTAAGGTTTTTTCAAACACGTTATAAAAAAATTTTATGAGCAGAAATGATTTCATGCTGTCAGGCACCCCCACTATTTTATTTTGGTTATAATTTGGTAATTCCTAGACTATTTGCGTAACGTTTTACATATTCTTTGTCAGCAAGCCCTAAGGAACCCAAATATACAAATTTAAAAGAGCTAAGTGGCTGCGTTCAAAATATGCAATTTCTTCTACCTCCTGTTTCGAAGATGTGCTGTCTGGGTACTGTAATGTTTTCAAACGTAAACCCATCTAATGTCATCTTTTCTAATAAGCGTTTTCCAGGTTTTTTAAAACCTAACTCTGGGAAGGTTAGTGTTTTTATCACTGTCCGTCTGAAAAAAAGTTAGTGCATGTGGCCTTACACGCGTGATGGCAGCAATTGTGTATCGCGCGACGCGTGTTTAGTATTGCATGCTTCCTGCCTTCATTCGCCCCTCTCTCTCTCCTGCTTTATCTGTCTTTTAGTTACGCCGTGTATAAAATGGAATGAATGAAATATTAAATTTAGGTCATTGATCAGTTTGCGTATCTCAAGGTTGTTCCAAGAAATACAGTACACGTTTCATTGAAGAAAGCGGGTAATAATACAGTAGGCTTTTACTATCAACCTGAAAGCGTTACAATTTGCAGACGAAGCAGAAAACAAGGGGGATTTCGAGTACAGTCATTGTGACAGCACTGTTCTTTTACCATTTTTCTTTTCTTTATTAAATGTATTTGTTAGGCTTTATATTTACCTCATAATTTATATATGTGGATTAGAATATTCCACGACAGACAAGTGAGTGGGGAACCAAGAATTTCTGTTTTGAGAGAGGTTGTCCACCGGTCATCTTCCTAATTAAGGGAATCTTCGTGTTCTGACATTTTGTGCTCGGTTAAGCCTAATTCTTACCTCGGGAGTCAAGTGACATTAACTTTAGTCTGAAAATAACTATCGCCTGAAGCAGATGCTCCCCAGACCCATATTTTAATGAAACCAACAAACAAATCTGCAGAGCTGGGATCTGTTTCAGTAAACGACAGTAACAGATAAAAAGTGTGAGTGTCCAAAATTTGCGCCAGCCGGCGAAACCACAACCCGATTGTAAGTATATCAGGGCCCTGATGAAAGAATCGAGTGAAAGTGACGGAAGGATGTTCGTTGTATAATACCCTCACTTGTTATATGTGTTTTTTTCTTAGGCGAGATTTGCTGCTTAAGTAACGTGTTACGTTAGAATAGATACGGCTGTCAAAGTCAGTCTATACCTTCAAAGGGGGACAATATTAGACCCTAACCACATGCATCTATAACTCTTTGGGCCATCATCTGTCATCCTAACGGGGCTGTGGGCTAACCCTAGAGTTAAGATCATAGCGGGGCTATCACCCTTGTAGCATTTTCTTGATATTGTAGGACTATGTGCATATGTTTTCCTTGATGTATTTTTTTGTTGTTTTGGTGTTGTGAGAAGATTTTATAGATGATAAATAAAATCACTCTGGAACTAATCAGCGTGTTGGTCAGCTCGTTCTAGAATATTTACATAAGTATTGTTATAGTTTTCCCACGTCTGTGTGTCTAACTGTTGTCACTGGAAGGGGTGTGCTCGTGAGTGGTATGTTCATACATAGTAACATATGTTGTCAATAGTCTGTCTGACTCTTATATATCTGTCGTAGAGGATAGGCCTGAGAGAGAGAGAAGACTCTTGTTTTCAGGGGACAGCTCTATTTGATTCGCTACCACTGCACTCTTGGGAAAATCTATTTCTTTCTACTAACTCTCACTGTGTATATCACATATTCTAATCTATTCAGAAGGGACCTAACCTAAGTCTTAATACTCCTATCGAAAAATCTACGACACACGCATGATTGAATACAATTGGCTGGGCAATTCTAGATGTTATAAACAACAGCCTGGTCAGATAGTAACAACAACGTGCGAGGGACGAAAGTTGCAATATAATCTGATACTTTCGCCGGTATAGAGCACTGTGAAATTCACCTCGTCAAGAAGACGCATGCTCGCATTTACCTGGAGTCAATGTGGTATTATCACGTTTAGTGATTCAATAAATCTCTCAGGGATGTACGATTATCTGACTCTGTCATGCACCGAAGCGTGAAACGTGAACAATGATAGTAGGAAAAAAGGCGTTAAATATTCCGAAATAATAGATAGTAAAGACGATGAGAGGAAATTACGAAAAAGCAAAAGAGCTGTAATGTCACACGCTGGACCAGCTTCGTGATTACTCCCTGATATTTCTTGGAACATGTCACAACCTACAGACTTGATCAATGACGAGAGTGCATCAGTTCATAACCTGCAAAGAACCAAACATCGGCTGGAGCAGAAACGAACAAACCTACTGGCAGCTAAGTACAAACTTAAAAGCCGCTAAGTGAACTTTCAGGCAATTCCCTCAATATCCATAACATCACCCTGTGATAATTACCTTTTCTTAAAAGAATTATTCTTTTGCACTGTTAAATATAATTGATTATTAAATTTGTTATTTTTATATATGCACATTTATAGTTGATTTAATCCTTTTGTGTGTACTGCACCCGTATGTCTCAGTCACCTTAAATACACTCAAACAGAGCTACTAAATTAAGATTTGACTGAATTAAATCAGTTGGGAGCTTGAACGAGGTAAATCATTCAATATATCTCTTCACAAAAGGTGTCGGGCAGATAATAAGTTAACTGTGATAAGACACATTCAACATTGTTCTTGATTTCTGAATTTCTTGTGAATACTTCTTCAAGGTAGAAGCATCATCATCCTTCTATTTGCGTCTCTGCCAAGAGTAATCTTGTGCGGATGTAGATACCCTTGAATACCCACATTAGATGCTCTAGGTTTTGGCCATTGCTTGACCATCACTGCACATCAAGGGGAGTAAATCCCGTGACAGGTGGGTTGCATGCCAGTAGTAGTTCTAAATGTGTGAAACAGAGGTCATGGACAGAGGCAGAGTACTAAAGAATACTTCTTAAAGGATAGCATCATGGCAGAGGGGCAAGCATTGTAAAAGACAGCAGATTTTCAAAACACGAAACGGTTCAAATCTGGAAACCTGATTAAGTCATTTATACATTAAAAATGTAATTTTTAATCTCCTTAAATGATAACCCATTCCCAAATGTTACCAGTCTGTTTTATCTGTCTCACCTGTTGCTAGGTACTGAGCCTTAAACGCTAATCATTTTGTTTAATGGTTTGAGAACCGCAACGCTAAGAATGCAGCGGCAAGCAATAATTGAAACTGCTGAGTCTTTTAAAAGTATATAACTGATAACATTTCATTATATCATCGTAATCATCATCATCATGCTTCTTTTCTCTCCTTTTGGAGCATGGAACCACTGTTGAACCTGGTCTCTTGAAGGAAGCCAGCACCGACCATTCGCAAGCTCTTGCAACAGTGGTGGCTGGAACAATTTGTTTCACATGATGAAGTTGCCAGGCCAATGAATAAACCTCGTATTAGTCGAAATATTTTTATCTCTTCAGTGACCCCCGAGAATTACACAGGACAGTTCATTATATAATACCTGAATATTCCTAAAACTATTGGGATCTTAATTAATTAAGTTGAATAACTTAGAAGTGGTAAATGGTAAATTTATGAGGGAATAGTTCCCATTTAGACAAACAAACGTCATACTGTTTCCCATTTTAAGGTTTAGGTTATATAATTTACTTAGTGCATTATTCTTGCACGCCGGGTGTTGTTCCGGGGGTATCTGATGAGGCAGAGAAATAATAGGTTAACTGCTTCTACAGGTATGTTGTATGAGGCGACGAATATGTCAAACAAATTGCTACAGGAATCACCACCTGCAGCAGGGTATAATTGCTTAGTACAGGCTACCTCGACCAACCCAGAAGGACTTGAACAATTAATTCTGTCCACCAAAAAACACAGCGAGGCCCAGAATCTATACCTAAACGCCAAGAAGACCAAAGTATTGACAACAGACAAAGTAAAGACCAAACCAGAAATTGAAATTGATAACGAAGAACTGGAAAGTGTTAATGAATTCGAATACTTATGATCAATCATCAACAGCTCTGGCGACTGTGCAGTAGAAATTAAAAGAAGACGTGCAATTGCTTCACATAAACTAATACAGATGAAAAACCTATGGCAAGGCACTAGCAAAGAAACAAAGTTACGACTGATCAGAGCATGTATATTCCCAGTAGCAGCATACGGCTGCGAGACTTGGACACCCAATAAGACAGTTGCAAAAAAGGTTACATCATTCGAAATGAAATGCTACAGAAGGATGTTGAGAATACCCTGGACAGAAAAAAAGACCAACAGAGAAGTACTGCACTCACTAATTTTCGGTCATATAAAAAGACATAATAGTCTGGAAAAAATAGTGATGGAAAGCATGGTCCCTGGAAAAAGGGGAAGGGGTCGACCTAGACGACGGTGGACCCAGGACATCACAGAGAGTCTGAACTTGTCTTTGGCTGATGCAGGTCGACTTGCCCAGAATCGTGATGCGTTCAGAGCAGCTGTAATGGAGACAACGTTCTGGAAAAATACGTCACATGATGATGACAGGCTACCTGCAACGGGACCAGCTACAGGGGTTGCCCCATGCTCCATAGGGAGAAAGAAAAGAAAATGATGATGATGATTATTCTGACATAATTACTTGTAAAACTGAGAGCAACTGGCTATTTAAATGTAAGGTTCGTTCTGAGAACAGCGAAAACTGAAGTCTGCCACAAAATGTGCAAGAATTTGAGTTGTATTTAAACTTAGAGGAGTGGAAATTCACTTACCTTAATCCTTTGCTAATCTGAACTGGGTTATTCCATGACACGCACGGTTAAGAATAATGGAATTAAGGCAACGGATTACACGCTTTGATCGTTCTAGTCAATAATGAGCTATAAATAATCTATGGTTTCTTTACTGAGATAGGGATGTTCACATTGGGGCATTTTTACATGGACATGTTCCTTTCCTCTTATTTTAATGACATGGTTCTTCTTACTTTTTTCGGTGCGTGCTGTTTATGAGGAAAACGTGAATAGCCAAATATTATAAAGAACAAGATATATATATATATATATATATATATATATATATATAGTGAGAGAGAGAGAGAGAGAAAGTGAGAGAGAGAGAGAGAGAGAGAGAGAGAGAGAGAGAGAGAGAGAGAGAGAGAGATGTTGCACAGAGATTTTACGACAACGCTTATATCGAATTTCAATGAACATCATTTTACGAGTATTTATTTATTCATTCCTTCATTTCCTCTGTCTATCTTTACGTATTTCTCTATTTCTTTCTTTAATTCCTTTTCTTTTTTCATAATTTCTTCATTTTTGCTTTCTATCTGTCCTCCTATCCGTTTTTATGTTTTATCAGTGTATATTTCCGTCAGTTTTTGTTTTTTTATTGGTGTTCGTAACTTTTTTGTTGTTTGTGCACGCAAAAGAGAAAATGAAAAAAAAAAAAATAAAAATATTTTTCTGTAGTGGAAATGCAGAAAGGAAAAGAGAAGAAAATAAATGTGAACGCATTATTAAAAGTGAGTACAAAATATTTTGTTTCCTCCGCACCCTCCTACCTACTTGTTACTTATCTAAATTTTATAGGCAATCCTTTCATCTCGGCTCACTTCAAACACGACTATACATGGCGTGATCGCATTCCTAAAAACGTTGCCAAAATGCTGCCTGACCAGAACGATCAATTTCTTGTAAATCGAAAGAATATTCTCTGGGGAAACAGCAAGAAATTGAAATCTTCGAGTAAACATTCAGTCTTTGTGTGGTTGGTACTGAAACCACCATGGCGGTTCCTAAGAATAAAACAGCTAGCAGACTTGTAATCGTATTCGTAAATAAAATTGTCCCAGAATCGTTATATTATTCCTCTTGTACTGGGTAATTTCCGGCCGTGTCTGACGAGACATGGAAAAAATAGGTCTCTTAATGCATATCGTATGAGGCGACTATTATGAGGTTGTGTTTGGGGCTTGGCAACCTCATCACGTAAAACAAACTGTTACAGAACCTACTGCTGCAAGTGCGCACGAATGGTTCCCCCCCCCCCCCTTTTGCAAGAAGGTTTGAAGGTCACCTGAAGTAGGGCTTCATGTTTCATAGGAAACGAAAAGGGAAATCATGATAATTATGATGAGTATCACCTTCCCTTCTTTTGTGAAATAAAGTAAGCACAAAGAGGCCTGAGTCGGGCGACGGGGCTTTTACAGTTTCTTGACTACAGTATCCTTCATTTTTATATCTGACAGTTTCTTTATGATGAAAAGTATAGTACCCTTCAACTGGTGAGATGGGGTTCAAAATGGCTTATCCATAATTTATTACGTATTATAACTAAGTGGTTATAATTGTCTTCTGCCTGAACCTTTGAGTACTCTACCCTCAGTCACGCTTTGATTGATAGGTTGAGTGGGTATGTCATTCTAGCTCTGTGTTTTCCCCTGGTTTAAATTGTTCTGTTATATTTACTTCAGCCTACTTTAAAGTTATGCTTTTTCCTTTCACTTTGCAATTATTCTTGTATTATTCCTTATCAGTTATATTATTCCTTCAATTCCGAAAATGTAAAATCCTGCTGTCTTTTTTGTTTTCACCTGTTCTGCATGTGCGACATGAGAGGCTTGTTAAGTGGTGACGAAATTATAATTTTTGAGAAACTGGGTTTTGGAGAGAAAATAATGTTGATGAAAATGTTGCGATTGAAAGTGAACTCGAGTCAGAGAGTGAAGAAAATACTGATGTAGATAATTTTGAAAATTGTCAGTGAACGAAATGATTGATTCAAATGTAGATAACGTAGAAAGTTGACGTTGTGAACAGGATGCTTATTCAGATGTAGATAATATTAAAAGTGGACATTGTGAACAGGATGCTTATTTAGATGTAGATAATATTAAAAGTGGACATTGTGAACAGAATACTTATTCAGATGTGGATAACATTGTAAACAGAATGCTTGTTCTGATGTGGATAATATTGAAAATAGTCAGAAACTAATCATTATGCTGATTCAGAAGTAAATTAATATTGAAAGTAATATTGGTGATACTTTGCAGGTTTCGAAGATTATGTATGGCATAGACATGTTTAGATGCAGTACTGTCGTAGATTTGTGATAGGGGAATTAAGACATAGATTGGTCCCTTCTGAATAGAAATAGAACAGGTGATAGCTCAGTGGGAGATAATAATAGAAATAGATTTTTCACGAGTGAGATGGTGGAAAATAATAGAGTCTGTCCCTGACACTCGAGAAGCTTCTCTCGGTCAGCCTATCTCTACAACAGATCTAGATTAGTCAGACAGTCTACTAGAATATATATATATTAATATATATATATATATATATATATATATATATATATATATATATATATATATATATATATATACCACTCACATACACACACACATAAGTGATGACAGTTAGACGCATAGACGTGAAAACTATAACAATGGAATATAGATATTTTGGAACGAGCTGACCGACACACTTGAATAAGTTTATGTAAATATTATTTTATCATAAGAATTTCACCAAAACCATAAATTTGAATAACAATCACATATAAATACACATACACCTAAGTTAATGAATTACTAAAAGAATAGACCCATAGGTGTAATCCTTTCCCCCTCTGTTGAGCCTACGATCCCGTTAGCAGAAAAGTTATAGCCTCCAAAGAGGGAAGATTTATACGCTATGGTCTAGGATTTCCCTCTACAGTTAAGAACAGAGTTGATATTAATCTATTCTAAGAGGAAAACATCATTAGCAACAAACTTGCATAAAGAAAAAACACAAAGTGGGTGCATAAATTATACCATAAGGGAATCACTCAGTCCTGCTTTCTCTCTGTTCATTCACCAGTGGCCACTGACTTTCTTTCTTACCTACAAACTTGATGTCTTGCACCTTCAGGCGCAAACTTTAGGACACACATACACCTTGAATCCGTGTTCTGTTGGATAAAGAGAACCCCAGCTCTGCAGATACAGGTTTCATCCAATGTTCCGGGAAACGTTCACTTTACAACTATATTTTAGGATTACTGTTTATGTCACTTGAATCAGTTCAGGTAAGAAATTTTAAATGGGCTCAAAATAACAAAATCTCGAGGTTTCCAGTACTTAGGAAATGACAGGTTGGTAACTTCTCTCAATATAAAATTATTGGTCACACCACAATTGGTCAAACGTCGGAAAGGTTACTGTTTGTAATTTCGCCACAGGGGCTGAATGTACATGAGATTTTGGGAAGAAATAGGCCCAGTTACATCATTTAGTCTTAAAGTTCGTGAGATGGGTACTCTGTCTCTTTCTGGATGCAAACACAATGCCAGACAGGTTGTAACTTGGAAACCCACGTATTTAAGTACAAAATGTTTCTTCTAGGTTATTCTCATATATACTGGAAAAACCGCTGGTAGGTTTAGAGTTTGACCCAGATACTGTATAAAGGAAGAGAAAAACATAAATACTCAACCCTAATAGTATACACAATCCTACGCGTAAATAAAATATGTTCACTTCGGTCATTTAACTTAAATCAGAAACTATAAGCTTAGAGCTTGTCTCATCGTTTAAAACTCCGGTGAAATAAATTCTAGTCATTAAAAAGAAATCAATCATCATGAATTAGAAATGGGAGCCGCGGTAGCATAGTTTTTACAATGGATGGGTGTGAAAAAAAATTGAAAATAGGTGATTCGTCTTACGAGGACAAAAGAATAAGAAAATAGCCAACGTTACGGCCACAAGGCCTTCGTCAGGGAAAGGAAAGAAAGTGAAGGTTAGATAGGACACATAAGAACCTAAAAAATATAAAAATTAAAAAATTAAAACTAGTCTAGGTACTTCCCTAAAGGCGTCGAAATCCTAACGCATAGTGGTTAGTGCACTGGCTTCCTAGCGCAGTGGTCTATGGTTCGATCCCCAGATGAGGCGGGAATTATTTAGGCCACAAACGGCTCCTGGGTCGACCCAGCCCCAAATGGGTACCAGAGCAACTCTGGGAAGGTTAAGGCGACCGGCGTGATGCCGACCACATCACCCCTCGTGTGCCGACGGTCAAGATAATATGGGCCTAACACCATATTCCCAATATGCCTCAATGGGCGTGTAACAGGTTCCTTTTTTATGAATTAGAAATAAATACATATTTCGTCAACACTCATGATGTATCAGTGCATTACTTAGATGGTTAAATTATTCTCTGACTGGTTACTAGCAGTGAATAAATTTTATAATATAGTTTAGCTAGAAATTATTATTTATTCTGCTATCCACTGTAACACAGTAAAACTTGGAGAATTATCAAATGACGGACCTGTTCTAGAAAAACACTTCGGCACAGAAAATTAGTGAAATATAAATTTGGACTAACAATAAAATCACTCGACAATACTAGTCAATATTATTACCTCCAAAACAGAACTACCGGCTATCTCCATGAAACTGAGAACTTCATTTGTACAGGTATTCTAGAACTCGGCTAGATGTCGAGAAAATAAGAACTTCACTCTACAAGGTATTCTAGAACGAAGCGATCTGTCTTCTGAAACTGAGGAGTACTGAATGAATGAAGTCTAAACTGCTGGGGTTTAAATACAGGAAAGGAAGAAATTAGCCCAGACTTAATACATTTAGCACCTACGCCCAGATTTACATATTTCCTTGCTCGTTCTGCGAATCAAACGAATTCTTCGCACCAATTTGCCGCTCTGTCTCGCCATCTGGCAGCGTACAGACTGCTTAAAATCGGGCTAGCAAAGTCTTTGATCTGGCTATGCTCACCATGTTTTAATTACTTTCTAGCGAGCTGGTTAACAAGGGAGGCAATAAAATTGCTCATCTTGTTTCCCAAATTTTATCTCCCCTTGATCGCTCTCTATCGAAAAATACGTTATCAAACTTAACGCCACCTTTCTCTGTTGCAACATATTACACGATTTCGATCTCTGGCGTTCAAAATTAAATGAAACCGCCTCACGTATGCTAATCAGGTCTGCTATAAACCTACATCAAAGGGAAACATAGCGAATAGCAATTAAATGCTTGCTAAATTAGATGAGAGAAAATTCGATGACAGAAAAAAAGACAAATCATTGAGTATAGGAGGAAATTATGTCAAAAACAGACATAGATGCAACTTTTAGGTAAAAGAGAAGTGTAGATGAGGAAATAGATATATAAATCTATGACCATAATCTGTCACAAGTACCAACCCTGAAATCAGTCAGCGATGCAAAACACAATGTAATAACTCACCTTCCTGGATTCCGTGGACCTTCAAAACAGACTCCTGTAAACAAACTAACGGGCATATGATAACTACTTTCTTGGGATCAGGATATAATTGCTAGTTTTACCAACCATGAATTAGACAGGACAAGAAACAAATATTCATCTACACTTTCTTGAATAATACTAATGTACAGAAGATAATAGCATTGTTTGGTGCTATTTATCTCGCAGGCGCCATTACAAATTATCACTCATATTTTGTAAGAGAAGAGAATATACTCACCTGATGGTTCTGACAAGAATTTATTTCAAGCGCCATTATTTTGAAGCAATACCTGTTTTTAAATTATTGACTAAGATTTGGTGACAAATGGGACTACAGATAATAGGTTAACAATAAATAAACTGGTAGAGTTATAATAAATCTTTGACACATTTTTCCTGCGATGTGAAGGTGTAGTTCAAGATTGGAAATCTAACAGTAGATAAAATATTTGCAGGGGTTCTCAACCATTGATTGTTCGGTGATAGCCACGGACCACTTTGATTGTCCGATTAAGGCTACGGACTACTTTGACTGTCCGATGAAGGCTACAGACCATTCCTTAGAGAAAAATGTCCATAGATGCATACTTACTTTTTGGCAAATAAATAATACATTTTATTACAAAGACGAATCGTTAAGCTTTCATATTTTTAGGTTATGTACGCGGACCCCCTAGAATTTGTGCATGAACTTGTCGTTGTTTGAATCTGTCTAACAACACGGTCTTATTTACCGCGCTCACTATAGGATAAATGGACCGATGGAATAGCCAATCAGGACGCTCCTTTTCTAGTATGTATAAAGAAACCTTTTTATGTTTGACAGAAAGGGCCTATTCTGTGTAACTTATAGGAAAGAGTTATTTTTATTTCTTAAAGAATAACGATATATGCAGGGAAATACATAACTATTGTAACATCTGGGATATTACTTAATAAGTAGGTACAAAGACGGCCTCTTAATAGTAATTTAATTAAAGAGAAAAATTGGTTTTAGTTATATTTCTATATCAGGGTAGCTCCCGATTTAGCTAATTAAAGACTGCATAGATTTAAATGCCATGTAATAACTAAACAACAAAGATATAGAAAGATAGAGATAAATTGGCAGTTCAAATATCACTTTAAATAATGGAAAACGGCCCAGTAATAAGTTAGATATAGAATATTTAAACTCAGTCACATTATACGGGCCAGCTGAAAAACGCTTAGGTTTTGATTCTTAAACACACATTTGGACCGTGCTTCCGATTGGGCGGACACGGCGCTATATATAGAACTGGGACTTAGGGGAGTCCGCCACAAAATTTAAATACCGAGCTGCATGAATCGAGCGCAAATTGTTACTGCAGGGTCTTTTGCCGCTGTGAACTAGAAGCAGACTTAAAATTCCCATTGAAGGCCTGTATTCAGCTTGTGTATTATGGCCTGAGGGTAAGAAAGATATATAATTTGTATATATTGTTGATTATTTGCCTGTGTATACCCGCTTATGTGTTCGGTGATGTGTAGAAAGTGAAACTACAGGACTAGTGTGTTGCAGCATTGAGGGCATACCTGTGTGATTTTGAAACGAAAGCCAGCGTTAGAAAATGTGTATAATATTTGTAAGTAGGGCAAAAATTACGACTGTAAGTTTTAATAGGGTATATGAATGAGTATTTCAGCCTGGAATTACACACTGTTCACGATCATAAGATAGGAGTACAGGAATTGTTAACATGATGTAATCAAGTTGTCACTTGCTATTGTGTACTTAACCAAATCATTGTATGGAAGCCAATCATGGGCTAAGGAATCTATCATAGGATGTTTACAGGAAATGAATAATCACATGGAACTGGCTGTAAGAGAAATGAAGTTATATGTCCTGTGCAAACAGTCAGCACAATTTCTGAAAAATGTTTATATGTGATGTTGTGTGTGTGTGTGTGTGTGTGTGTGTGTGTGTGTGTGGAGTGGTGCTGGAGCCTACATGGAATGCGGTTATCTTTCATTCCAGGTTCTGTCTCCATATTACAAAGTACGAAACATCCACTGAAAGGAAGTCTGCTGGTGTCTACAGCTCCTTATATATCTGGAGCCATACCACGATTCCCAGCCTGGAGTTGCAGTTTGTGTAAACCAGGCCTGATGGATGCAGATCATCATCAAATAAGATAGGTGGAATCTAGTTCCACTGAACAGCAAATCCAGCCAAAACTACAATTATAAAAACCACACATAATAAAAACAAAAAAAAAAACATTTAATGATGATATATGTAGGACATTTGTTCAATAAAGTGAATTCTACAGTCCAGAGACATTGATTACACTGGTATACACACATTTTGGTGCCTTAAATTTTATAGCTGTTCTTGGGTAATTTTGGGTTGCTGATTCCAAAAATGTAATCAGATTTTTTCTATCAGCTCTAGTTTTTGAGATAACTAAGAATTACCATATTAGTAGGGCAATTGTTATGTACAATCCTAGAGTTAGGTGCTATCAGTGGCATTTTGACTTTAGTCTGCATTCATATTATATGTAATTACTGTGCATATATTACCAAAAATGTAATAAAACTTTATCACTAGCACTTGTTTAGTCAACAAGCAAAAAGGATCTTTTCGAGGACTTCCTGGAATGTGATATGCCCGGACAGTCACGCTTAAGGGTCCAACAGTAATCTGCCATCATGTGGGCATCCCAAAGTCCCTGGTATCTCTCTTCCATTGTTTTTATATCTTGGTGAAATCTTTCACCTTGCTCCTCACTAAAGTCGCCAAGATTCTCCGGAAATAAATGTAAATGGTTATGAAGGTAGTGAAATTTTATGCTCATGTTGCATCTAAGTTCACAAAACTCGACAGCATGTTTCCAACTAATTCAGAATCATTGTCTGCTTTAAAGTTACCCAGAAAGTTTTGCACAACTAAAACAAATGATGACCAGGCTGTGGACTCTGTTTTGTTCATGGAATCAATAAAATTTGGATCGTTTATTAACTTTCTAATTTGAGGTCCATCAAAAATTCCAGCTTTAAGTTTGTCTATGCTCAATTCTGGAAACTTTCTGCATAAGTAATTAAAACAGGTACCATCTTTGTTCAGTGCCTTAACAAACTGCTTCATCAAGCCAAGCTTTATATGTAATGGTGGCAGTAGAACTCTTTTTCGATCAATGAGAGGCTTATTGACAATATTTTTTTCTCCAACTTTAAATTCATCCCTCAACGGCCACTGTTTCTTTGTCCAGTGCATATCTTTTGCTCTGCTATCCCACAAACATATACAGCATGGATATTTGGTGAACCCATTTGCTGACCAAGCAAGAAGTTCATCATTTTAAGATCTACACAAACCATCCAGTTATGTTCTAAATACGTCAATTTTTCCAGAACTGTGCTTATTGTAGCATACTCCTCCTTCATTGTAGTAGAATGAGCAATTGGAATTGAGCCATATTTGTTACCATTGTGTAAGAGAACACCCTTCAAACTTCTTTTAGAGCTGTCAATGAAAAGTCGCCACTCATCTGGTGTATAACTTACACCCATTTTGTTAACAAGACCTCATACATTAGTACAAAACACAAGATTGTTTTCTTTACAAAAGAATGGAATAAAACCTTGCTTTCTGCTGCGATAAAATGTAACCTTAGTTTCAGCAGTCAGTAATTTTTTTTCTTTCAATCTTGAAGCCACAAGTTCTGAAGATTTCTTGGAGAGATATAGATCTCGGATTAGATCAATTAATTCCAGCTGGTCGAAGCGTTGAGCATCTGAAAAATCATCTTCGAAATCACTATCACTGTCACTTGTCGTTCCACATGCCACTGCTGTCTCATCTTCTAGCAGGGAATCCGAAATCTGACTGAAAGTTGGAATTGGTATGTCATCTCCGTGTGGAACAGGTCGCCTAGCAGAATCTAAATCTGGATATTTCCACTTTTTGTGATTTTTTTTCCATTAATTCCCTTAATATTCACAACACAGAAATAACAGTCATCATAGTGGTTCTTGGGCTGTCTCCAAACCACTGGAATTCCAAATTTTAAACATTTTCTTTTCCCACAAGTCCACTGTCGCAGGTGTTCAACACACGTTTTGCAAACAATATGAGGAGCCCAAGACTTGTCCTGGTCACCTAGTTTTACTTTAAAGTAAGCAAAGTATGCCTTCTTCACAAAAACAGTGATATGCTTCCTATGTTCTTCTTTGAAAGTGTACTCTCCACAAATATAACAAAATAAATGCGGTGACAGAAAACATGCTCTTCTTGAAGATGATGCCATTCTCTGTTAGAAGTGTAATAAAATAAGTAGCATACTAACATGCATGCAGTGGCTTAAAATCTAAAAACGGCAATTCTGGGAAGATTCTTGGAAAACTGAGACTGAGAGTAAACAAGCAGTTTTCGTTTGTAAAGGACTAGACAGCAATAGTTTTTTTTACATAGCCTTATATAGAAAATATTGTAATAATACAGGGTGACCCCCCAAAAAAAAAAAAAACGGGCCCGCGCGCGCACAATAAGTGCGCGCGAGGGCCCGTTTTTTTTTGGGTCACCCTGTATTAATGAAATACAAAAATGTCTGTATCTCAAAAACTAGAGCTGCTACAGACAAGTAAATGTGATATTTGGATTGAGCAGGCCTCATTTATGTACAATCAAGAGTAAAATGTTTGGCACCAAAATTTTTGTTGTTGTTGTAGGGCTGTGTTATAGATTAGTAAAGAAAGTAATTGACATTATCTCGTTACCTTTACCATATTATTCCTTATGGAAAAGTACATTCCTTATTATTTATTTAATGTTGTAAATACCATTTGATTTTTTTTGAGAATTCCTGACTGAAAAAATAAATCGGTAGAGGACAAATAAATTGTAAATAATTTCAGTCAGTCTTGCTTAATACTTCTCATTAAGTTAATGTTCTGAATTGAGATTTATTACATATAATTAATTCAATTTTCCCCTAGATAATTAGCCAGTAAAACAAAAGTATATTCATTAATCAATGTGGGATCTAGAGAGGTAGCAGATAGATCTTCAGTACCCCACACTATCATCATACTTGAAGGTTTACATAGCTTGACCCCACTATTGATGTCGATACACCATTGCTCTTTTCAGAGAAGGGGGTATCTCTTATAGGACCGTCTCTTATCTGGCACTATCCTGGTATCATCTGATACACCTTTGTGTCCAGGAAAGTCTTTATTTTAATAACATCCAAACCTCTCGCGACAGAACTAAGGGGTCAGTGGACCACAGTGTAAGAAACCCCGGTTTAGAGGTAGATTTGAGTTTAAATGCTATTTGCTTCAAACCCGTATATACGCGGAATAAAAAAAATGATTATGGAAGATTAAAAATCTATGCTTATGTGTAATAAAACAAGGAGGACATTTCCCATGATTTGAGGACATTCTCTGTAAGGACACAACCTATTCTGGTACTTGAAGCTCCAATAGAGTCCACGAACAGAAACATGACATGAAGCAACTGGTTCTCCTCCACTGGAGCAAGTAAATGATCTGAGAAGCAGAATGATGACTTATGTTGAAACAAGCAAACAAAAGAGATATTTCACAAACATGTCTTGCACTGAAAGGGAGATCATGTTAGATCATTATTGTTTGAATTCAAACAACACGAAACCACACTTACCAAACAAAGAGCAAATCCGTCATTTTTCTGTACAGTACAATATATACATTGAGTGTCCAAAATGAAAGTGAAAACAAATGATACTTTTCTACAACCTGACAAAATATTGGGCCTATTTACTCGATTAGAAAACAACATACAGCTCAGCAAAGAAGAACATAGTATTGCAAACATAATTACTGTTGACAATTGTAATTTTTTTTTTCCATTTAGGTGGTTTTAACCGCACTCTACTTACTACGTGACAAATGTTCCATATTACCAGTTGAAGGTTAAATAAAGGTAGCGTGTGTTAAGTTTTTGAGCATCTGCAACAACATAGCAGCCAAAGGTGCAATAAGATGCGTCTTTGTCTTGGCAGAATGCACATAAAACTACAAACATATAGACCAAATAAAACCGAATGCTTGTGAGATTTTTCCTTAATAACGGAAGTGTAAAATCGACTTCTTATAATACTTAGAGAAAACCTCTGCTCCTTAATTTGTTACTGTTGCTTGTTTGTTATCAATGTGGTGGTTTTCGTGTATAATGTGTCCTGACAAGCTGGTCACGACATAAGTTGTTTAGCTTGTTTGCTAAAGTAAACGTGAAACATGCTCTCTTATACTGACGTTCGTCAAAGCTAATGAAAGCTACCTGGCTATCAATTTCTTCTTCTTCTTCTTCAGACGTCAACTTGAGTATGTTCAAAGAAAACAGTGGTCAATTTGAGGCCGTTGACATCTTCAACGCTTTTCCAGGAAGGATGATAGTGATAGCCGTAAGCGCTTTCTCTGTTCCTCATATATTGGGTACCTTGGAAATAGATGCTCAGTAGTCACTATATCAGTGCCACAGTTACTCATCAGTAGTTCCTATCTTTAACTTGTTGAATAGATGGTATCCTAATCTGTTGTGACCCGTGCGAAGTCTGAAGATTACCACTTGTTCACGTCTGCTGAGCTGATAATACTCATCATTTTTATTGTGGCCTGGATGTTCTGCTTCCCACTTGCTCCTGTATCTGCGCTTGATAAAACTCTTGACCTCTTCATAAGTTGTGCTTGTGACAAGTTGAGGTAGCTTTCCCCCTTTCGTTACCAATCTGTCAGCCTATTCATTGCCGGGGACGTTGTGGCGAGAAAGGGATCCACTGTATCACAACTCTTTTGAATAGCTGACACAGTTTATGAAGTGTTACTCTTAGGTCTTCCAGGTGGACATTATTTTGATTCTTCAGCGTTGCAATCACTGACAGCGCATCTGAGAAGATAGCTTCTGGTCTCTCTGAGCTTTCTTCTGCCATTAGAACTTCTGCTGCAGTTTTTAAGGTCTCTGCCTCTGCTTTGAAGTTATTCGAGAATTTTCCTGTTGCGACTGAGAGATTTTGTGTGTGTGCCACTGCATAAGCTCAGAAAGACTCCTCCACCTCCATCTTCTGTTGCATTTATTGCTGATCTATCTGTGCATGCATGGATCCAGGTGTTTCTTGGGTAATGTTTCTGGCAATCAGTTTGACACCCATTAAAAATATAATGCGTAGACAAACACAGGAATAGAATATAAGACATTCAAAGATTAATAAAATGTAAGAACAGAACGAATAAAGTATGAAGGTTGCAATTCAAGTATTCTGTTGTCAGGCGCAGAAACACGGGAAATCAAATCCCAGTAAAATAGCAATAACATTTTCAGAAGACACGCAAACAAAACATTGAAACATAATGTTAATGGCAATCAGTGAAATCATGGTAGTTAAACGCACACTCACACGAACAAACACACACTCATACATAACAAAAATATATATAAGATAGGAAACTCTATACAGAGCGATACATCAGGAGGCAATCTGGTCATCAGAAGGCGTCCCCCCCCCCCGTCGAACAAGTGTTTCGGCCCT
Source organism: Oreohelix idahoensis (assembly GCA_024509875.1). Classification (NCBI taxonomy): domain Eukaryota; kingdom Metazoa; phylum Mollusca; class Gastropoda; order Stylommatophora; family Oreohelicidae; genus Oreohelix; species Oreohelix idahoensis. The sequence goes on from JAMPIV010005315.1 coordinate 403,886, forward strand.
GTATACTCCTTTACACTCTAAGGGGGGCTGGCCCACCTGGGTCATGACTCCCAAGTGTCTTCGCCTCCTGTTGTCTTATGTAGAAAATGAACCCACTCCACCTTGGTTGCAGCTTTAAAATCCACATTTCTGCCAGCCGGAGGTAATTGTGAAAGTAACCCTTATGTTGAAAACAAATTATTGTGCCTCAGCACACCATGACTAGGGACTGACACTGACCCACTTGCGCAAAATCAACGAGGCTTGAAGCCACTGAACACTAGCAACTGAAATCTACTTGCGCCCCACAACTCATATAAAATAAACGCCGCGTGTTGCCTGTAAGCCACCGTCCCTTCACCAATACAACGAAAAACCCAATGTATTGCGGACGTAGAAAAATTTCCACTTTCCGGATGTTTTCTGTAACGCAGGTGGGGATATAGTTTACTGTCCCGAGTTCCATAGCCCATTGCGGTTGTTCCACAACCAGCATGATGCCTTTTTCCGCAGTTTCACTAAGCCTCTTCAGAGCCCTTGTACTCGACTGTCCCCTCAGCCCCAACAGCTTCAACAAATCATAGACTGATGCAGCCACGAGCCCCTCTTGCACCCACCTCAACAGACATGACCCTTGCAGTGAACCCATCGTGTCTCAAATCCGCGGCCAGATCACTATACTTGGCCGCTTTGAACAACTATTGCTTTTCCAATCTGGATTCAAATGGCACGCTGAGAGCACGTGTTCAAGTGTCTGCCTCTCATGGCACAGTGGGCACTGCTCATCATCCGACTTCCCCCATCTCACAAGGTTTGTGGCCGATGGCAGGAGGTCATACATTGATCTAACAACGAAGCTGAGCCTAAGACGTGTCATATTCTTCTTCTTCTTTGATCCTTAGCCGCCAACCATCAAAGCAGTCAGTGGCCATCACGCCTAGTGGCGTCCTGTAGGGCAACAACAAATTGATTCCACTTTGCTCGGTCGGTGGCCATCCTTCGTACAGTGCCCCAACTCTGGTTCATTCTTTGCATCTCAGCCTTCACAGTCCTCCGCCATGTTGTTTTTGGTCGGCCTCTCTCGTTTTCCTTCAGGGGTCCAAAGCATAGCTGTTCTTGTGATGGCATCGGGGTCTCTTCTGAGAACATGGCCAACCCAGCTCTAGCGTCATATGCCATGTATCATTCCATGTTAAGGACCTGTGCAGGGCTCCTTCCCATGTAGTCCATTGGCCTTGTTGGGCCTGCTGCACTGCTTTTTGCAACCTCTTATCATTCTCAGCTCCTCGTATCTCCTGAAATACCATGTCTCAGCGCTCCCTGCTTGATGCCTTGGACCACCAGCGGATGTCTCCATGACCAAATCCCCGTCTATTCGTTTGTGTGTATCCGATTACCTCCCTCAGTTTGAGCAACTCTTGGGCAGCATCAACAGCTTCTTCCACTCTCCACTTCCTTCCCATTTTCAGTGTGGGCTGAATGGACTTAACCACGTCATCTGCTGACTCGCGTAGCATCATTGCAAACATTGCCTTTCCAACTTTGTACTCTTCAACAACTGACTTGAAAGGAAGCAGAAGTTTTGACTTTTTGCAGTACAGTGCAACATCTGACAGACCTGGTGGTACCTCTAGCCATTTCCCCATGAACTTGTTGACCTTCTGCTCTATAGCTTCCACTGTACTTGTGCTTATTTCATATATAAGCAGTGGCCACAGCAACTTAGGTATCAACATGAACTGGAGGCACCACAGTTTGAATTTTCCCAGCAGTCTGCTTTGGTCTATGATCTGTAGCCCTCTGTCTGCCATTTCTATTGTCTGTTGCACTGCATTTGAGTCTTTTAATGAGGCATCGTACACCCTGCCAAGACTTTTAACAGGTTCCTCAATGACAGTAGGGATTCTTTGGTTGGAAACCATGAAAATGACCTAAGCTATCTTCCCTTTCCTGACAGATAGGCTTCTCGACTTCTTGTGTTTGAAGATCATTCTGCACCAGCTGACTAGTTCATCCAGATGTGCTAACATCCTCCGGGCCTGATGTTCATCTGATGTCAGAATTGTTGTGTCATCCATGAATGCTTTGAGCGGTGGCATGTGATACATTCTACTGAGCTTCGGACCTATAGCCATTCCCTCAGCCGCATTGAGGATTACCTGCATAGCCATCACGAATAGTATAGAGAGATACATCGCAATTCCAACTTCAATGCCAATCCACTTCGTTGTGTACTCTCTGGTTGAAAATCTGACAGAGAACCCTGCGAAATACAGCTTCAGCATTGCTGCAATCTCTTGTGGAACATGATACATTTCTAGGGCCTGCCACAACATCTGGTGTGGAACGGATCCATAAGCATTTGCTAGATCCAACCAGATTACATGGAGGTTTGTTCTGTCAGACTTTATCTTTTGAATTGCTTCCCAGATCATTGTGGCAAGCTCTAGACATCCTGATGTACCTGGGATACATCCTTTCTGAATGGTAGTGTCAATATACCCATTTGCCAGGAGGTATGTAGTGAGCCTTTTCGCCATCACTGAGAAGAATATCTTCCCTTCCACATTAAGTAGTGAGATTGGCCTGAACTGACTGATGTCTGTGGAATTTTGTTCCTTCGGGATGTAGACTCCGTTCGCCTTTCTCAATTCCTTGCTTACAAGCTGGGTTTTCCACGCATTCTTCAGTAAACAGAGACGTCGTTTGAGCAAGTGACAGAGTTATGTAAATATATTACATATATCAACAAGTTTTGCTTTCACCTGGTTTCCACCTTGCTTGTTTATTAATATTCATGTTTTGTTAACGCAGAAGGTATGCGCTTCGATTTCTGTCGAAGTCATATTTTAGCCACGCCATTTTCTTTCTCTTTTGTCTTACAGACGCTAGGAATGTTTATAATCAGACCCAGTAGCGAGTCCAGAGCCGTTAACTGAATTATAACGCGAACGATTTGACAACCGTTGTATAGGACAGGCCAGACTGTTTCACGTGTAGAGAGAGGGAGAGGGGACGGGTCGCATATTTGTAGAACCAAGAGCGATAATTCAAGAGTGCGCTTTCTCAGGGGGAATTTATCTGCGGAAATGGGAGATAATCACAGTTAACCCCCCCCCCCCCCCTACATCCGTTCGTTCATGAATGTAATTAAGCTACGGAACGAGGGAGATGAAATAGACGATTTGCTCGCGGAACCACGTCTGCGGTCGGCATAAGTGTAAAATTTGACTTTCATTCAAAATTCGACCGCAGATTTCCCCAAGAATACGAGCAAGACGCGAAATATGACACTGGTTAGCGATTTTTTAAAATCTATTTCATATATATATATATATATATCTCCCAGCCTTTAAAATCCATTATCTAGTAGCCACAGAATTTTTTCAGAACGTCTAGCTTCGATTTCTAGATCCATTGTACCATTGGAATTACTCAGTTTTTCGATTGGAGATCGTTTTAAATTTCTGTGTTGCGGTAAATATTATACTAGAAGTTCGAGTGATTTAATTGTTAAGTCCGTCATTAGATTTCACTAAGATTTTCTGTGTAGAGTGATTTAATGGTTAAAGTACCGTCATTAGGATTTTTGGTGTTAATTGGCTAGCAAATTAAATAACATATAACTAATTTTTTCTGGCTGTAGCGTAAATTTAATTACTCGCTACCACCCAGAAAAAGAGATAATTTAATTGACTAGTAAAAAGCACTATTCATTATGAGTACTGACGAAATATATATTTATTTCTAATTCATTATGAGTAATTTTGTAAATGATTAGAATGCATTTCACGGGTTAATAAGAACGATAAGATAATCTATACACTTGTGGTTTCTATCAAAATTTATAACCGAATGGATTATAATAAATTATACCGTTGCGCGGGTTAGGATAAATACTGATATTTGTGATTAAATATTTTGTATTTTTCTTCCTAAAATTTAGTACAGATCACAAACCAAACCTACAGCGGCATTTAATCTGAAATCTGAGAATAACGGATCTAAGTCCAACAGTACAAAAAAACATTCTTATGTAAACTATATCGGGTCTTCGAGGTTGACCGGGTTGGTCTCTTGTCTCACCTAGAGAGAGAGAGCGTACCAATATATGACACTAAGAATAACAGTAACTGGACATTTAGCTACCCAGATTTCTTTTCCATTTTCATTTACATTCAGCCCGATGTGGCGAAGTTATCAATATTAACATTTCCCGATTACCAACCACTGTGTTATGGCGAGGATTTATCTAGAAAAAGATTTATCTACCTGACATTCTATTTAACTATCGAATATTTCAAGCTATTGTACACTGTGACCATTAGATCTCAAGTATTTTCCTACCTGGACTAATTGCGGTGACATGAACAGATTCAATAAACAGTAACAAAGCAAGCGTTCCTCAAATAAGAGGATTAATCAGTAAATTTGAGGAACTGGGGCTTGTTTTGCCAAAAACCCAACACTGGATTTGTGCATGTACCAATGAGTTCTGTTCCAGACGTTGTAAATCAGCAATTAGGTAAGCGAGATTGGAAATGTGGCCACATGTTTGTCAGAGCGAGAGAAAGCAGGAATGAATAATTCTTATATTGTATAATCAATGTACTCACTTTGTTTTTTTTCTTCTTATGTTTGCTAATACTGTTCATTTCAGAAAAGATTAATTAGAAACTCTGTTCTTGACAGTATATTCAAATCCTATACCATAGTGCTAATCTTTTGACCTTTTGGGGGTTAATTAACTTCTTCTTGTGGGATCTTGTCTCAACAGAGGGGATTGCACGTATGTGTCTATTTCTTAATTAATTCTGTAACATATGATTTTATACTTTGATATTTGATATTAAGTGTTGTGAAGTTCTTTTCTTTCTTTATGATAAATAAACTTAACATAAAACTTAATTACCTGTATCGGTCAGCTCGTCCCAATATCCCTACTCCATTAATATAGTTTCACGTTTGTGCGTCTAATTGTCGTCACTTATCTATGTGTGTGTATGTGAGTGGTTATAGTGTATATGTTAATATATGCAGAGAGGTATACTGTCTGATCAACAAATCTCAGTCGTAAATGATAGGCTGGACTAGAATATCTTCACAATCCAGAGACAGACTCTGCCTTTCACCATTTCACTCGTGAAAAATATATTTCTTTACCTTATCTCTCAATGAGTCACCACCTGTTCTAGTTCTATTCAGACGGGACCAGAATCGATCATAATTACCTATCAAAAATCTACGACAGAGCACCTCAGGACATCTCTTATACACAACATATGGAACACCATTAGAACCTGGAGCTGACTTGCACCGAGCTTCCTGGACAATGCTTTCTACCTCTTGCACCGTTGGGGGCTTGGTGTTAAATTCAGCTCCTGACTTACTAGGCCATTTAAGGCCTGCCATGCTGCTGAGCGGCTCATCTTTGCAACCATCTGAATATGTCATTCTAAGGTGTTCTTCCAGGTCTTCTTTCCTGATGTTTAGCGGTCCCGACCGTGGCTGCTCAAACAGTTCTTTGGAGAACTTGAAGGGCTCCCTGAAGAATCTTTTCCTATCCCTTCGAGTCTTCCTTCTCTTCCTGCACAACCTTTCTGCTCTACAAAGGGCATTATGTTGGCCTTTCAAGTGCTCCTAAACCTGTCGTAACCCTTCCTTCCCTGTGGCAAGTGCGTTCTTGAACAGTTTTCGGGCATGCTTCTTCTGTTTCCTGATTTCTTCTATTTTAATTTTTCTTCTACTTTTTCGCGGTGGGTTACTTTCCCTTACCTCCCTGACTCCAAACACTTTGCGACAGTGAAGATATATTATGTCGCCCAAGATTTCCAGCTTCTTCTCCAAAGTTATCTGCTTCAGGTTGTTATCCAACTCTTTTGCCAATGCTTCGTATATATATATATATATATATATATATATATATATATATATATATATATATATATATATATATATATATATATATATATATATATATATATATATATATATATATATATATATATATATATATATATTAGGGCTGGGATTAATTTAACAATTCTTAATCGAATAATCTATTTTCTTTAATGGAAGATTAATCGATCAATTTCAAACAATTTGATAAATTATAAAAAAAATCATAACTAACATTGTGTTCTTTTAAAAGCACTAAGGATTTTTTTCTTTTACTTGTTATAATGCAACTTCGTCCTGAAAAAATAGTGAAAATACTGAAGTCACAACAAAACAATTTATTATTATTCACCATACTTGTCAAATTCCATATCACAAACCTCTAACGCAGCAAACGTTCTCACATTTAAGCAAAAAACTTTAACATTGCTAAAATTGAATAATCGATTAAAATTTGTTTTCGATTCAAAAAGATTTTAACCGAATAAAGATCCCAGCTCTAGTATATACGGATATTTGAATACATCTAGGAACAATCTGTTTCTTCATAGTTCTTTATAGATAGAAAGTAAAGTTAGTCCATTAGCAGATACTGCTGTAGGGGAGTGAAGTGTTCGAGACTTCCCCATACTAGGTTACTAGGTCCAGCTTTATGAGGTGGGGTGACCAGTTACCTATCTCGTTGCCTTTGCCCCCCTAACTCACGAGTAGTGTCAGTTACCCATTAAAAATGGGATGGAGTGGAGCGTGATGTCACCAGGCTTTGATCTCGAAACCCTTACCGTGGATGGACCCGCTAACTCGTAGCTAAAGTTGCTTTCTGAAACAACAAACCTGTGATATCTAGAAGTCTTGATAGATACGGTTATAACATTTGTTCATGTTTGGAGAGGTGTTAGGCAGGCAGGCAGATAGATAGATAGATAGAAAAATAAATAGATAGATAGATAGATAGATAGATAGATAGATACATACATACATAGATAGATAGATAGATAGATAGATAGATAGATAGATAGATAGATAGATAGATAGATAGATAGATAGATAGATAGATAGATAGATAGATAGATAGATAGATAGATAGATAGATAGATAGATAGATAGATAGATAGATAGATAGATAGATAGATAGAAAGATATATAGATAGATATACATGTCTGATATTAATGGAGAGACAGGTTGACAGATAACCTGAATGAAGTGTGTTAGATGGATTAATTATGACTCTATCCTATGAGATAATTTTCGTAACGATGACTGATGATGATAATTTGTCGATTAAGAGAATTTTCACTAGCTTCCCGACAGTTAGAAAAAATACCCCACCTCACATTTCGCAAAAAAATAAATAAACTAAACAGGAAATTATTGGAAAAAACAACCTGTAACCAACATTTAAACTCTGACCAATGAAGTCAGAGTGCGGTCTATTACATCTAACATCGTACAAATAAACTGGACGTGTTGTAAGGAGATGAGTACTGCTGGACGGGAAATATTTTCATAAAATGGTCAGAACTGTAATGCCGTTTCTTGGTAACTATTTGCTGAATCCACAAAACAAAATAACGCTAGTATTCAGACGTTAATTTCAGAGCAAGGTAAAGCTGGCAACAAAATTGCTGATAATTTTGTAAAACGATAATCGAGGTCCGTAACTTTTCAATAACTTCGCGACGACGATTACAGACAAATGTTTTTATTTACACAGTTCTTTGATGACTGTAATAGCTTTTTGACGTAAACCGCGTCACTATCAATTTGAGAACTTCACTTCATATGCTTACTTCAGTTGGAGAATTCAGAGTCTGAAGAAACCGACAAAATCATTGGTTTTTCTGATGTTTGATTGGCTCCATTATGAATTTCAGATTAATCTTTTTTTTGAATAGAAAACACTTGAGATTTTAAACATATCTCTGTGTGTAAACACTAATGGAGTAAAGCTTTGAGACGCCGATGACATTTCTGTCTTCATTTCAGCAGTGGATGTCCGCCCGTGGTCCCTGTGACAGAACGAGGAGGCCCCTCTCGATCTTTGTTTCACTCCGGCAGTATCGGTACATTTGTGGACTGATTTTATTGCGTGCTTTCATTTGTCGCACTTTCTTTCTTTTTCTGATATGTGTAGCAGATATTATGTATTTTCCCTCTTACACCCTTTTCAGGGATAAGTAGACATGTCTGGTTGTTATCCATTTGTCCCTGCGTTGAAAGGAGTGGCAGCGACCTAACCATGTTGGCTATCGTAGGCGCAGCGACATCAAAATACAGATTGAAACGTAAATTGCCTCAGTGCAGTGCTTAATCACTGATAAAATGAGGGTACTGTCATCACCAAAGCTTGGAATACGGGGAGACAACTGATGGACAGACACAGATAAGAGATTACTTTCTGATGAAGTAATGATTGTTACACTGGGAACACACTGTTATATGAGGTTAGCGACATGTTCGTAAGTTTGTACCCAAGGACAAACGGATGTTTACAACCCATTTTCAGAAAAGTAATGTTTCAAATTTTGCATTAGCTGAGTCATGCAACATATTCAAATCAGATTGGCTGATCCGTTGAGGTGCGCATAACAAATGCGTGGGAAGGCAGTGAATGTAATCTGATCATTTTAGAAAGCTATTTCACACGAGAAATTGCTCGCCAAGATACCAGATCTTGCTACAGTGAAGAATTAGAATTCCTTCTTAACATACCGGACACCTTTTATTGGAGTATTTATCAGGTCTTACAATATAGCCCAGGAAATCTCTAGCATTTTAAATTAGGAAACCGGGCTGAGGAAACTGAAAGACCACACACGAAGTCAGAGAGGGAACTTATTAAATTAACGACACCCCAGACGCGTGTAAGAGGTCGATTCAAGTCTCTTTTATTCATCTGAGCAAAAAGTCTGTGAGCCAGGATTGGCGTAAGTTGTGATTTACATTTCATATTTTATTACTAACATGTGAACTAACATATATATATATATATATATATATATATATATATATATATATATATATATATATATATATATATATATATATATATATATATATATATATATATATATATATATATATATATATATATATATATATATATATATATATATATATATATATATATATATATATATATATATATATATATATATATATATATATAAATAAATATATATAAATATAAATATAAATATAAATATAAATATAAATATAAATATAAATATAAATATAAATAAATATATATATATATATATATATATATATATATATATATATATATATATATATATATATATATATATATATATATATATATATATATATATATATTATATATATATATATATATATATATATATATATATATATATATATATATATATATATATATATATATATATATATATAAATATATAAATATATAAATATATAAATATATAAATATATAAATATATAAATATATAAATATATAAATATATATAATATATATATATATATATATATATATATATATATATATATATATATATATATATATATATATATATATATATATATATATATATATATATATATATATATATATATATATATATATATATATATATATATATATATATATATATATATATATATATATATATATATATATATATATATATATATATATATATATATATATATATATATATATATATATATATATATATATATATATATATATATATATATATATATATATATATATATATATTTATATATTACCATGTGAATTTTAATATGTGAAACTCGCTAGTGGATGTCAAAGTCATTTGAGGCTGGCAACCTCAGCGTATAGAATGATGATTCATTAACCACCACTGCAGGGGCTGTTGATCGTTTTATTGATAGTTTCGTAAAGAGAACTAAAAGCATAAAGTAGTTCCAGGTGCCATATGGAGCAGGGAGGGAAAGATGGAAGAAATGATGTACATTCTAAGTATAATACTTACATTTTCAAAGCAATGTAAATGTCCATATAAACATATTCACCTTAAAATTAATGTAATTTCAAGCTTTAAACCAGTGTAAATGTCAATGTGAAAACATTCACTTTAAAGTTAATGGAAGTTTCAAACTTTTCAATCAGTGTAAAAATAAATGAAAACATTTTCAATTTATATTGTGAACACTTTTCAATCAGTGGAGATGTATATATAAACAGACTCTATCTGTATTATTAACCTTTTCATTTACATATAAAATAACTATGAAAGCTATTCTATTTAAATGTAAAGAAAGTTTTATCCCGAGGGATTAAATTTAATTCTCATCGAGAGGGTAAATTCAGAGTTAATTGGGATGGTGGTATGGGAAGATAGTAACCCATAACCATGGGTTGGAAAACGCCATATTCAGAAGAGCGTTTTGTTATATTCTTTTACCATAGTTATTGGTGGTACCAGCAGAAAGTACTATTTCTGGAGAAGGGAACAGTGGCCTAAGCTTTAAGACGAAGGACCCACTTGGTAGACTCTCCTTGATATTTCTGGGAAACGAGCTACACCCGACAACCTTGACCAGGGACGAGCGTGAGCCGTGTGAAAAGAACCAACCCATAAGAAGGAGCAGAACCGTCATTGGCAGCTAAGTTCAAATCTATGCTGCCACTTGAACGTTTTGTAACATTTCACAATCCATAACGACCGTGATGATAATTTTTTCTAGATCCATAACTATTCAAATTATTTTTCAACTGTTAAAACTTAAGTGATGATTAAATTTTGTTATTTGTAATTATACAAATTTAACTTCGATTTAATCATTTTACAGTTACTGCATGTTTGTCTCAGTCAATTTACTACACACACTCTAAACAGAGCTATACTAGAATAATAGAATTCCACTGAGTAAATCAGGAATGAGGGATTAAACGAGCTGAAATTAATAAGTGCTTAAATCCTTCACAAAAGCGTCGGCAGAATTACAGAGTTGACATACTCAGCCAAAGCAGTATTGTTCTCGCTTATTCTGAATATCTTGTGAAAACTCCCTGGAGATAGAAGCGTTTTGTTTCTTCTATATACATCTCTGCCAAGAGTAATCTGGTGTAAAGATAGACCCCATTGAAGCCCATATTAGATACTCTTCTTGAGTTTAGCCACTTTTGGACCACTACTGCAAAGCAGGAGATGCAATACCGTCACAGTCCCTACGGGGAGCAAAGTATAGAAACACTGTACCATACCATTCTTTTGTCGGAGGCAACTAAAGAGGGTTGGATATTGGGTTGACTACTCTATCCAGTACACACATTTAAGCCAAACATCTTCAACGATAACATGGAAAAATCAACCAAAGCAAATAATTTAAATAACTCTACTCTGCCATCCAAGATGGAGGAACAAACGATCTTGACCAGATGACACACGGCAGGAAAGTATTGCATGAATTTATTGAAGGCCTGGAAAGCTGAGGGATAATGGCAGAATGAATGAAGCAGTCGATGTAGTGACAAGGTAATCATAATATTATAAGTATATCGAACTTTGAAGTTTTGAGTTTTCTTTCTTTGCTGAACACTTCTAGAAAACTTCGTAGTGTTGTGAAATTAATATCGTTTTCATGCTCCAGGTCTTAATTTTGTTTAAATCTTCGGCTTGTGTTTTTCAATCAATCAATCAATCATTCATTAAATCAATCAATCAATCAATACTTTTCAACTCACCGCAGAGCACAGGGATTCATCTTAAAATAGCAACCCTTCCTGTTATGTGGTGCCTCCCGTTCAAGGTCTTTCAAAGTCTTCTTAATCCCTGTCATATCTGTCTCCATTACTGTTCTATATGCTATATGATATATGCTATATGCTTCCTCTATGTCCTATTTTTTTATTTACGCTGGGGATTCCAGAACATGAACTGTATTGTAAAGATATCAACTGATTTTTCTAAATATATGTCTTATCCAAGTCCAGCATCATATCCTCACCTGCGATTTGAGTAGTATATATTGGTCTGGTTTCTTCCATTAGTCCCACATTGCTGGTCTTGTTAAACATTTCGATTCTTCTATTCCGCGCAAGCATCCATTTATGACAGTCTCCTAGCTTTCTGGTTGTCAATCATTTGTAGTGTTAGTGTTCTAAATGTTTCAGAGCCATAATAGGACTAATTTTACGTTTGAGTTGAAGAATATTATTTTTATCACGGACTTGCTTCCTTTTTTTTTTAGTTACACGTATTTCCGAATGCAATGAAAGTTCTCATGCCTTCTGTATTATTATTTTGATCACATCATCACGTGTCCCTCCAACGTTGTCTGCATTGATGTAACGATATATTAAATAATACACACAAAAAGGTATGTTTAAGGCACTCGTGAGAAATAAAGAAGTAGAAAACTAGACAACAGAAAAACAACAAAAGTGATAGGCTTACCGAAGAATCGAACTCAGGACCTTCCGAATGGCAACACCGAAAAGCTAAGGAATAGAATCGCACTTTCCTTCCTGCCAACTAGGCATCACGATTCTCCAGTAAGTCTCCAACTTCTGTTGTTTTTCTGTTGCCAAGTTTTCTACTTCTTTATTTTTCACGAGTACCTGAAACAAACCTTTATGTGTGTATTACTTATTTACTGTTTATAAGCCTCGGATCTCCACTTTATTTATTTAAATGCCACAATATATGTATGATTCCACATCTTGTAGTGGTGTATCTCCAGGTGCAGTCTGGTTATAGTTAGTTGCTGTTATTCTCATAACCTGTACCTTTTGTCTGTGTACTTTCAAACGCAGCTACTGTGACCTCTCATCAAGTATTTTCATTTTGACTTGCATCTGGTTACGAGAACGAGACAGAATGACCACGCAAAATCCAGAACCTTAATTAATTCTTTTTCTTTTGCTTGTTGTTGTTGTCCTAATCAGTCAATAACCAATAAGAAGAGAGATGGTGACAGGAATCATTCCTTCCGCACTCTAGTTTTTATCTTTGTAGTGAATTTCTAAATACAATATCTAAATTAATATATAACAATATAGGGCATAAAGGAAAAGATAAGAAAGTACAAAAGAATTTTCTGCTAGAACGGTTGTTGTCGCCTACGCCTTCAGATTATTATTTGCTAACGAATAGCCGAACAAAACGGTACCCTATTTTTCAAATTCGTCCTTGACATAAACACCCACTTTTTCCTAGTTCTAAGAAAATATTTGCCTAAAATGCATTGTGGAACGAGGAGGGGGAAAGGATAGATGAAATGCTAATTCGTTTCGCATTAATTTTAAACTAAAAGCAACCATAGCACAGGGGCAAGCTTTGCCTTAGGGGTTTCCCCAAATACAATGAAAAAAGTTAGAATTGTGGACACTACGTCATGTAAACATGTTAAGCTCTTATTATGAATGACCTAAGCTCTCGTAATTATCTCGTAAGTACATGAGAAAAGAAGTAAACAGGAGGTAGTTAAAAATAAACAACCAACATAGAAAAAAAAGATAGAATTTTGAACAAAACCACATAGCCCCTTAAAAATTGTATATTCGTGTACCTGAAGACTTGCTGACCAAGAATATGTTATTAGTTATATAAATAGTCCCTTAACTAATTAAATATTGATAAAACAATACATAGAGATCTGAGATACTGTCAGGTCAAGTCATATCTGCTTAGATTGGATCGCATATTTTTTGGAAAAAAGTAGGTGACAGATAGGCTAGGATAGTACAGTGAATCTGATTGGGTGGCATTTGAAGTGAGACTAAATATTATTGGCTGACCTTTGAATAAATATAAATAGCCTAAGTAACGTAGGAAAAGTTTGAATGATATTTTTTGAAAAGACTGTTTACCCTTGTAAAATTAATAGCGATTGGCTAACTGAATCGATATTGTCAGAATAAGCGTTAAGGGGACGCCATTTTCTAAGAAAATTTTCAACAGTGATAGATGAGAGCAGGCTGTGATTTAAAATACAAGTTATAAGCAGCCTGGGCAATATAACAGATCGAAACTGTGTCAGTCATCGTCTCTGTGTGTATTTCATTAAACATTGTGGTAAGCTTTACATGTATTGACCTGTATTTTATATAAAAATTGAATGTGAAATAATAATATATGGCTGGACAAAAGTGGGTCTATAGCGAACATGAGGCAAAGCCTAAAGATTGATCCACCATGTGATAGACTGTCAGAGAGGTGTAAACTACAAGAATAGGTATGATTGTCATAAAGGAGCATAACACCTATCCTATTATATGGAAGAGATTACAGCTGGAATTGCAGTGGCGTTGTAACTATTAGGGAAAGGAATACTGGTGTACATTGTCACATCAAAAGAAAATGGTGGCATAGGTTTGTATAAGGATATGATCCTTTTGTTTGTTTGTAATGTACATGGACTATTAGTGTATGCTACATATTACGAAGGATGCATACCTTCACATTTCAGAGGTCCTGGGTACTGACGTTAAAGTGGTACCAAACGCTTGAAAATTAATTGATTCAGGACTCTGCCTGTTTACTGAGAGCCCATGCTAGTGGCCATTGCCTATCAAACAGGGAACAGATTGTCAAGCGAGCAGAGGAAAGGTTCTATATTCTACGGCCAAGATAAGTTCTCGTTCGGCACCTGAGAGCTCAACTACAGAACTTTAAAAGAACGATCTAATAACAGTGAATAAAACTGGGACAAATATTTAATAGTTCCACAAGTGAAAAAATAGAAACAAACATTTCCAAAAGGACATGATTAAAAACAACAAACCTAGTAGTATCACCAGTATTACCTTAAAGTAGGAGAACACTACAGACTTATATATTAGAAAAATATTATATATATATGGACAAACGATCTATTGTGCTATTTGACTGATGTAATTGATTATTTGATTTCACTTTTAAATTGTCAGTCCTGATTACAAATAACTTTGAATCAGGATAATAAAACTGTAAAAATTTTATTTACACAAAATTTAACCACAGTCTTAAATAAGATAGCCTTTTAGAGTGTCGTTTGTATGTTGTTGTGGTAGTACTGTGTGCTGTTGTGAATAATAAACTATTTGTTTGTATGTTTGTTGATTATTGTACATTACACTCTACATCCATAACCCTAGACACAACACGAAGTCAATTAACATACTAATATAAATACATTTTGAATGAAATAAAAAGGTGGTAGTGGAAAGGTACCCTGAAAAGTTCACAATATTATTGAGTATATTCAGGGACCGTCATAGCTAACCTCATTTAATACCAATATAATAATACCTACAACAATTAATAACATCAAATCCACCACATATATTGGGGTCTCGCTCCTGGGGATTGAATTTCTCATAACACCAGCTATATTGGGCAGTTCACTTCTGGGATTTTAAATTCTTAAATATTATCAAGTATATTAGGAATCTTAGAGAGTATAAAACTAAAAGCATTCCTTTTGGAGAAATTAAATAGTAATTGAGCTATCAGTGCCTGTGGTTGTTCTTAGTTATCATTAGTAATTATTAGCCATATTTAGAGATTTGTATAGTTAGAAATTTTAAAAGGTTACATAGTACAAATGGCTGATCTGGCAAAGTTTCGATCTGCTGCTGTGCAGACTGCAAAAGAAATGAACATGGAGGGTCAAGCTTTGATCCAATATGTAACTTCAGAATGTGACAAGTATATTGAAAGGGAGGATAGGAAGATAGCTGAAGAGAAGAGGTTACAAATTGAGGCTGACAAAGAAATTAAGAGGTTGCAGATTGAGGCTGACAAGGAGGCTAGGGCATTGGAGGCAGAAGAAAAAAGATTGACTGCCGAAAGGGAGGCAGAAGAAAAACGACTGCAAAGGGAGGCAGAAGAAAAAAGATTGACTGCCGAAAGGGAGGCAGAAGAAAAACGACTGCAAAGGGAGGCAGAAGAAAAAAGATTGACTGCTGAGAGGGAAGCAGAAGATAGAAGATTGCAGAGGGAGCATGAGTTACGACTAAGGGAGTTGGAGATTCAAGGCCATGCTCCTGAAAATGGTACCAGCCCCTTTGCCCCTCAGATGCCACTGCCAGTCAGGGAACCTCAACCTCAGCTATGGGTTTTCATTTAGACCATTTTGTTGAGAAAGAAGATGCCATTGAATTGTATCTAAGTAGATTTGAGCTTTTAGCTACTACATATGGGTAAGAGAGAGAGAGGTGGAGCCTCAATTTATCTCAGGTACAGCTTATGAAGTTTTTGCCAAGATGAGCAGAGATGACCAAGACAATTATGACATGCTAAAGCAGGCTCTTTTATTAAGATACGAAAAGAACGGAGAATTTTATAGAAAAAAATTTAGGAATGCCAAACTGCTGTCGGGTGAGACTTATCACCAGTTCTCTGCACGGTTAGAGACCTACTTGGAGAAATGGACTGCTCTGGGGAAAACCCAAGATCTTAAGGAGATGATCCTTATTGAGCAGATAAGAGAGTCCATGGCTCCAGACCTGAGAAAGTTTCTCATGGAACAAGGTGCAGAGAGGCTGGGTGAGTTACTCAATGTCGCTGAGAGGTATCAGGCAGCCCAGGCAGAGGTAATTGGTAATAAAAAGAAACAAGTAGAAAATTTTAAGGCACCTCAAAACTTTAATAAGTTTGACCATAGAGACCAGAACAAAGGTAAGCACCAGTTTGATAGGCCACACAATGACTACAATAATAAAACCTCACAATTCAATGAAAGGAAATATAATGACAGAAAACCCTTTAACCAAGGAAAGAAGTATTGTAAAAATTGTCGGATGGACAACCATAACACTGAAAATTGTAGAAAGAAAACTCCTACTTTCGCTGCAATGAAAATGGGGAGAAAGGGAGTAAAGGTCAACCCTACTGAACAACAGAAACCTTACCATTTCCCAGTGTGTGAAGATGTAACATGTAATGGTGTCACTATAAGGTGTTTGTATGATACTGGATTAGATTATGATTCAGTTGTGAGTTCTCACCTGGTGCAGGCAGATAAATACACCACAGAAACAGTGGAGATTCAAACTGCAACCAAGGACGTAGCGACCATGACACTTCCCGTCGCCAGGATAAATGTGAAAACGCGATATGTGGAAGGAATCATAAAAGCAGCAGTGATAAATGAACCAATCTACCCTCTTATATTGGGGTGTAGATATGTCTTCTTGGGGAATCCCAAGAGACATGTGACCCTGGCAACAGTGCAGACTAGATCACAGTCTAAAAAGGAGGAAGATAATCCGATAAATACCCATCCAGATGAGATGAGGAAGGCACAGGCGGAGGATAAGACCCTCAAGCCTTGTTTTAAGAAATTGCCCAAATGTCATACACCTCCAGGCAAGGGAGATTTCTATATGAATAACAAATTGATATATAGAAAGGCTGGAAATGGATTCAATGGTCACGGACAGCTGGTCCTTCCAATTTCATATAGGACTAAAGTGTTGGAACTAGGGCATGCGATTCCCTTCAGTGGTTATATGGGGATCAGCGCAACAGGACAGCGTATAGCTTGTCACTATTTCTGGCCAGGAATAACTGAAGACATAAAGAGATATGTAAAATCCTGTCCAGAGTTCCAACGGGTAGCTCAAAAGCATTGGACTGCTCCAGTAACTCTAGGGGAAATGCCCATAGTGGGAACCCCCTTTGAAAGAGTTGCCGTGGACATTGTGGGACCTCTCACTCGGACCAAGAGGAGGAACAGTTACATTCTGACTCTGGTGGACACTTGTTCTATGTGGGGAGAGGCGGTAGCCCTGTCATCAATTGATTCGAAGCATGTGGCAGAGGCATTACTCACAATCTTCACCAGGTTAGGCTTTCAAAACCAAATCTTGACTGATAATGGCTCTCAGTTCAAGGGGAAACTAACAGAAGAAGTATTCAGGATCTTTCAAGCCAAACACTTTCATTGTAGCCCGTATCATCCTCAAGGAAATGGCCAAGTGGAAAGATTTAACGGGACACTCATGTCGATCCTGAGGAAGTTGGCACATGAAAAACCAGATACATGGGATCAGTACCTTCCCGCCGCCTTGTTTGCCTATCGGGAAATATGTTGCTGTCATTTTCGACGGAGTCATCTGTCAAGTTATTTGCTTATGTTTTTTTCATAAGAATAATTGTGTCTTTACCTGCGATGTCAGGTTGATTAGGGGTTGTCTTCCCTTGTTTGTTCATTCATTGTGTTTGACCTTTAGGGTCAAAGGTAGACAGTTCGGGCGTGTGCCCATGCGCAGGTTTTTTAAAGCGCGAAGGAGAGTTACTTCCGTCAGGCCGGGATGTAAGCTGGCTTCTGTGTTTTCGGGGTAAATCTTCGAAGTGACTGCGTTGGCAGTTCTCCCCAGTGATTCTCTGTACGTCGGAATGACGACAGAGTTCCTTATTACGTTCTGTGGATTCGGTTCCAGGTAATACCGACTTTTTCCATTATTACGCTTTCGGTGGCAGAACATGTTAGAAGATTACCTAGTCTGTGAACTACAGCTCACCGGTCCTACATTTCAGAACTTATATTTGTGTGCTCAAGGTAGCCATCCAAGACTATTAGTCTTTATATTGTCCAGAAGTCCAGTGACGAAGATATATTGTGGGAACCGCAGATTGGCGGTATTTATGTCTACAATAAGCATTACTCCAGGGTTGATGTTAACCTGCTTAGAAGAAGTACACAGATGACGTCATAACGAGGCCTGTGTTAAGGCTAATGTATTACAGCCTGATAATGTGCAATTGGCGGGGAGTGCCAAGTTGTACCTGTATGTCAAAGTGATTAAGGTATCTGACGCGTTTAGTCAGAGATACCAGGGCGACGCTACGAACTGTCATTATTGAAGAACTTTGCTATTGACCATGCACGAATATTCAAATGTTTACCAGCCTTTTGAATGCCTGATGTATACCTAACGATTTCCGGTCAGCATGACCTTGTTACACTGACTGTTCCTGTTGATACTATGTGTGTTATCGTCAATAAATGTTTTGAAACGTGCCAGCAGTGTCTAAGCATCTTTGACTACTGCATGTGAGTGTATGGGTTGCATGATACAACAGATACGAGCCTAAACACATTCGCGCCTTCATTCGCACCCACACTCAGTTCATCATACGCCAGCACTACACACCTAACAACATGTATACTGTCTTGGGCCAGTGATCACCTCAACCAGAGGAAAAGACAGTTACATTTCTGGTTGGCCAGCTGATGGGGCTATATAAATCATTCTACACAGCACTCCAGCCTTAAACAGACACCCCACCAGGCTACTTACATTTCTGGTAGGCCAGCTGATGGGGCTCTTCTGTTACATTTATGATGTCTCCAGTGTTGTCCAGAAATTTACATTTCTGGTGAGAAGGACAAGTGCACATTACATTTTTGATCTGTGGGTCTAAGCTACACACTGGACAGCTGTAACACACATCGCTAGTTCTACACTTCCAAGTTTTGACTACACAGGACAGTATAAACAGTCTTAGTATTTTTGTTATAATGCTACATAAACCACAACAAGACAAGTACTGGAGTTAGCATCGAGGCATGGGCTACGTGGACCACAACTGCAAGTCGAGTCCTTTTTGTAAGCGGTACCGCTGGTCGTTTGCACGTCTCATTCAACAACAGACTTTTCAACGTTCGAGCTTCCAAGTTACATGTTTTGAGGTCAAGTTCCTGTTTGTAAACAGTACGTGAAATTGTAAACATTCGATGTGCAAGACTCAAGTTTCGAGGTCATAGTAACTTTATGTTCGTGAAGACTACTTCATGCTACAGTGGATCTGACATTCAGTGCGCGCTTGACATTTTGTTTCTGTGTTCGCAAGGAGCAAGAAATTTACTTTAGTTTCAGCTGTGACTGAACTTGTTCTGCAACACATTGAATTGATTGCTATATATGTTTATGTTACTTCTACTGTTGTTGTGTATTTTTTTTGTGTTTTTCAGCGGGTTTTAAGGTTGGGCGGTGTCTATTATAAGAGATACCACGGTCTGTAAGATATAGTGGTCTTATAATAGCGTTCTGTAGGTGCAAATTTTCTTAATTGAAAATTTGCTAGCGACAATTTGTGGCTATTAGTGTTAGCTGTGCCGAAACTGTTCTTATCGTTGTTTTTGTAATATTTTTTCTGTTTTTCAGTTTTTGATTTCATTTGTTTGTATCTGTAGGTCTCTCTTTCCTTCCGTTTATTTCTTTACACCTTTTCGTTTATAACAGTGTTGCCATTTGTCTTGTTTATTTTTCGCGGTCATCATTACACATTTGTGTAACATTTTCTTTACTTTTTGCTGTATTGTTTATTTGACTTCCGCGAACGTTTTCGGTCATTGTTCTGTATCTTTGTCTTTGTGTTTATAATTGTACTACATTATTGTCATACACAGTCTACATACATATACTTGGTCATGTATTACTATTATTATTGATAAGGTACACTCTTCATATAGAGATTGTTAATAAAATATTATTATATAGGATATTTATACAAGTTCTTTGCTAAAAGACTTGTTATCCACAAAGATTGAGACAAGGTGAAATACATATTCAAGTTCTTTATAAAAAAAAGACTTGTGCCCATAGTGAGTGGGATATAAAGGAATTATTTTCCACAGGTACTCAAGTGATTTTTTGTTACATTATAAACAAGATAACCATACAAGGTCTTTGTCTAAGACTAAGAGAGTGAAATAAAGTGAAGTGAGTATACAAGTCTAGCATTTCAGACTTGTCTCCCATTGAAGTGGGATAAGGTAATTTGTTTAATTTTTCAGGTTTCTGATCTCATTAGACAGAATGTCTAATTTGGATTTCTTCATCCAGCAAGGGTTAACCCTTGGTAAGTCTGGTAAAGAATTGGAAGAATATTCATCTGCTCAATTCGCCATTGCATTAAAGTCAGAAGAAAAGAAACAAAAAGAGGAAATTAAATTGAAAGCAGAAGCGGAACTAAAGAAAGCAGAAGCTGAACAAAAGAAGCTAGATGCTGAGAATAGAAGATTAGAACTTGAAGAGAAAAGGTATCAAAGAGAAGCTGCTGCTGAGGAGAGAAAAGCTCAAGCTGCTGCCGAGGAGAGAAAAGCTGCTGCTGATGAAAGAAAATTCCAGATGGAAATGGAAGACAAAAAAAATTCAAGCTCAAGCTGCTGAAGAGGAGAGGAAAGCTCAAGCTGCTGCGGAGGAGAAAAAACTTCAAGCTGCTGCTGAGGCTGAAATTAGAAAAATGGAACATGAAGAAAGAAAACAGAGAATGGAACTTGATGAAAGACTCGCAACTTTGGAGTTAGAGAAATTGAAATTGGCGAGTACGGGTGCTCAGCAAACAACTTCGAGTACGACAAAGGAGTTTGTTAATAGGATTAAATTGCCTCATTTCAATCCTTTAAAGGATGACGTAGCGGATTATCTAGATAGATTCCAATTTTTATGCGATGCGCATAAGGTAAAAAAGGAAAAATATGTTGAACAACTGATGGAATTTTTTACAGGTGACACAGTGACTACTCTTATGACAATAGACGAACATGACAGGACTAATTATGATGTTGTCAGAGCAGCATTGCTAAAAAAATATCAATTAAAAGAAGAAGACTATCGTCTTCGTTTTAGGACAATGTTGCCAGAAAATGGAGTAGATTTCTCTGATTTTGTTACAAAGATACGTCGTACATTTACACGATGGGTTGAGTTGTCTCAGACTGAGAAAACATATGAAGGTCTAATGGACTTATTACTACGAGATAAGGTTTTGTCATCTGTTAATGATTCTTTTCTTGCATTTCTTCATGAGCGTAAGCCTAAAAACTTAAAAGACATGGAGGAATACTGTTGCCAGTACGCCACCGCGCACCCCCATGCTACAGTTAGCAATTCTAAGGTGAAAGAAGGGTTGCCAGTTGCTTCGGCAGCACCATATGGCCCTAATTTCAATAAAAAATTTCAGGGTGCCCAACAAAACTGGAATAGGAGAAGTAATCAGAATTACACTCGTAAGCAGAGTAATCCAACATATGAAGGTTCTTCTTCGAAGAACTGGAGACAAGATGGTAGTTTTCGTAATTTTGGTGGTAGTAATCTTAGACACTTTCGCAAAGGTTATCACAATAATAACTATCTAAGCTCTCGAGATAATCATCCTCGACGTCAAGAATATGACGATGGTGAATTTAGAAACCGGGATTCAAACCGGAATGATAACTACAATAGACAATATGATAACAATTACAGGGGAAATGATAATCGCGGTAGACCTAGATATAACAAAAGAAAAGCTTACCAACAGGCAAACTCTGCACAACAAGAATTTAATGGAGCCTGTAATCAAGGAAATGATAGTGGGAACTCTAATGCTGTCACGGGATGTGCTTTCGATTTTGGGAGAGCAACTGAATGCCCCCAATGCTTAACATTGTTCGACTCATCGACTGTATCTACCCTAAGTTGTGGTCACCCTCTTCCTGCTCTACCTGCTACAGTTGCGCATGATGGGAGAGGATCTCTCATCTTGCATAACGGTTTAGTGAATGATAGGCTGGTCTCAGTACTTTTCGATTCGGGATGTACTACCGTCGGGGTTAGGGAGTCGCTGATAGATCCTTGCTGTGCCACTGGAAAATCGATCAAATGTGTTACATTTGGTGGTACTATGGAAAGTTATCCTACTGCTATTATTAGGATTGACACTCCCTTCTTCACAGGAGATGTCCATGCGTGTCTTCTTCCTAATCCTATTGCGGATCTTATAATCGGTCGTACTCATGGGGTTAAAGAATGCACCCCGCAACAAATTTCTATTTGGGAAGAACAAAACATTCAAACGGTCAATGCAGTGGTGACAAGAGCTCAAGCTCTTAATCCACCAACTTCATCTGATGATAATAAGGAAGTTGATAGCCAAGACGAGCACTTGGTAATTTCCCATGACTCGTTTGTTAAACGTCAAGAAGAGGATCCTTCTTTGAAGAAATTCTTCCTTCTCGCAAAGAAAGGGGATCCCAATCAAAATACGAATCACAAATCGTATATCCCTATGAAGAATGGTATATTGGTACGAATGGTACAACACTCGGACAAGTCTATGCACTCGCAAATTCTTGTGCCTAAGTGTATGAGAGCCTTAATTCTTCAGCATGCACACGATTCTCAGTGTGCTGGACACATGGGATTTTCCAGAACTAAAACTAGAGTCCTTGCGTCTTTCGTTTGGCCATTTGTTAATAAAGACATACGAATTTATTGCCGGTCTTGTAAAATTTGTCAAGAGGTCAAGTCTAGAGGTCCAAGACATGCTGCACCTATTCAGGCTGCAGATATACCTATTCGGCCATTTCAGAAAATGGCTATAGACATTATTGGCCCGTTTAAGATTAAGTCAGCCAGAGGACACCAATTTATCCTCACATGCGTTGACATGTGCACGCGTTGGCCAGAGGCTATTCCTCTGAAGAGCATATCAACTGTCGATATCGCTGATGCTCTTTGGCTCATATTTTCTCGTCTGGGATTCCCCGGAGAAATATTGTCAGACCACGGCAGTCAATTAATTTCGGACATTATGTCTCAGGTAATGGCTACGATAGACATTAAAAGGTCTCTCAGTAGTATTTATCATCCAATGTCCAATGGATTGGTTGAACGTC
Source organism: Oreohelix idahoensis (assembly GCA_024509875.1). Lineage (NCBI taxonomy): Eukaryota > Metazoa > Mollusca > Gastropoda > Stylommatophora > Oreohelicidae > Oreohelix > Oreohelix idahoensis. The sequence goes on from JAMPIV010005315.1 coordinate 427,386, forward strand.
TTAATAGGACACTAAAGAACTTACTTGGCAAGATAACGGAAGATCATCCTGATGATTGGGACAGGGTCCTACCTGCAGCTCTCTTTGCCTATAGAGAGGTTCCCAACGAGCATACAGGGTTTTCTCCTTTCGAACTTGTCTTTGGCGCGCAACCGCGCGATCCGATGTCCTTGTTACACGATTTGATAACTTGCGATAATATTGACGATGATACACAATCGTCATATGAATATGTCATTGCTCTTAGGGAGAAAATTATCGAATCGTGCAGATTAGCAACTTCATCTTCCGAATTTGCGAAAGAAAAGGCTAGGCGATTTGCTAACAAGAAAAGACGCCTACGTCAACTTTGTCCTGGAGACAAAGCGTTTGTCTTACTTCCCTCAAGAGAGAACAGACTTCTCATTTCATGGAAAGGTCCATACACTATAGTCTCGAAAATTTCAGATGTCGACTATATCGTCGATGTGGATGGAAAGCATAAAACCTTTCATATAAATATGCTTACAAAGTTTATTGAACGTCCAGACTATTTGCAGCCTATTTTCCAGGCAACGGACGACTCTCCAGTCCAACATGGTCACATCTCATCCCTGTCCGTTATACAGGATGAGGAAACTATTTTTTCTGACGTTAACGTACCTCTTCCTGCGATTCCACTTAATTCTACGGAATCATGGAAAAACAGTATTCAGGAACTCTGCATCCTGTGATGTATATCTCTAGGAAGCTAAATGCGACAGAAAGGAATTACTCGGTTTTAGACCGTGAATTGTTGGCTATGGTTTGGTCCATTCTTAAGCTACAAAGGTTCCTTCTGGGCGCGCATTTCTTTATGGAAACCGACCAAAAAGCTCTTACGGCTATGCAAAGTAAGGATTTGAAGAGCTCGAGATCTACTCGTTATGCTATTGCTCTTCAGCCTTTCCATTTCACGGTGCGAGCTATCCGTGGTTCGGATAATGTGATGGCGGACATATTGTCTAGATGCCCACATGATTCCAATTAAATCTTGTGTCCTAGTTTTTCCTGATACACTTTCAGACTTAGGTCTGTCCTTAATATCCTAAGATATTGTAATACAAATGTATTTGGATAATGTATAAAGAATTTAACAAATTTGATTTTGTCCATCCATCAGTGATATGTTGCTAATATAGCATTGTAATTCATGACATTTGTATATTGCTAAAATTATAGTATTTAATAATGTTTGATATATGATTGGTATTGCCAGCAACTTAGGTTTCTTTAATGATACCTCCTGAATTTGTTTTGCTTTGAGAAATATTTTCTCTTATGGTGGGAGATGATTTGTATCCTCTTCAGACGCTTTATTTATGCGTCTATTGTACCTGATATTAGGTTCATTCTTTCATGAGCACATAATTGATGCTTGTGCTATCTTGCTCATGGACATATTTTTAAAAAAAATGTATCATTTTTTTTACAGGGGGGTTGTAGTAATATGTTGCTGTCATTTTCGACGGAGTCATCTGTCAAGTTATTTGCTTATGTTTTTTTCATAAGAATAATTGTGTCTTTACCTGCGATGTCAGGTTGATTAGGGGTTGTCTTCCCTTGTTTGTTCTTTCATTGTGTTTGACCTTTAGGGTCAAAGGTAGACAGTTCGGGCGTGTGCCCATGCGCAGGTTTTTTAAAGCGCGAAGGAGAGTTACTTATGTCAGGCCGGGATGTAAGCTGGCTTCTGTGTTTTCGGGGAAAATCTTCGAAGTGACTGCGTTGGCAGTTCTCCCCAGTGATTCTCTGTACGTCGGAATGACGACAGAGTTCCTTATTACGTTCTGTGGATTCGGTTCCAGGTAATACCGACTTTTTCCATTATTACACTTTCGGTGGCAGAACATGTTAGAAGATTACCTAGTCTGTGAACTACAGCTCACCGGTCCTACATTTCAGAACTTATATTTGTGTGCTCAAGGTAGCCATCCAAGACTATTAGTCTTTATATTGTCCAGAAGTCCAGTGACGAAGATATATTGTGGGAACCGCAGATTGGCGGTATTTATGTCTACAATAAGCATTACTCCAGGGTTGATGTTAACCTGCTTAGAAGAAGTACACAGATGACGTCATAACGAGGCCTGTGTTAAGGCTAATGTATTACAGCCTGATAATGTGCAATTGGCGGGGAGTGCCAAGTTGTACCTGTATGTCAAAGTGATTAAGGTATCTGACGCGTTTAGTCAGAGATACCAGGGCGACGCTACGAACTGTCATTATTGAAGAACTTTGCTATTGACCATGCACGAATATTCAAATGTTTACCAGCCTTTTGAATGCCTGATGTATACCTAACGATTTCCGGTCAGCATGACCTTGTTACACTGACTGTTCCTGTTGATACTATGTGTGTTATCGTCAATAAATGTTTTGAAACGTGCCAGCAGTGTCTAAGCATCTTTGACTACTGCATGTGAGTGTATGGGTTGCATGATACAACAGATACGAGCCTAAACACATTCGCGCCTTCATTCGCACCCACACTCAGTTCATCATACGCCAGCACTACACACCTAACAACATGTATACTGTCTTGGGCCTTTTCAACCAGAGGAAAAGACAGTTACAAGGTACCCCATAGTTCAACCGGCATGGCCCCGGCAACATTTGTTATTTGGAAAGCCAATAAAAGGTCCCTTGGAAGCCTTGTTAAGGACATGGACCGATGAAAAGGCAGAAGAAAACATTACCTCATCATATCAATATGTGAACGAGCTGACCACTCGTCTTAAAACTGGCTGGAAACTTGCCAATGAAAATTTGAGACAAGCCAGGAAAAAGCATGCTGCCTATTACAATAAGAAAGCGAAGGATCGAAAATTAGCTGTGGGAGAGAAGGTGCCCCTTCTACTGCCCGGCAGCCAGAATAAATTGCAAATTGGATGGGAAGGTCCATATACAGTTCTAGAGAAGGTGTCTAGAACAAATTATAAGATAGATAAGAAAGGGAAAGAGAAAATCTATCATGTGAATCTCCTGAAGAAATATCTGGACAGAGAAAACCAGGAAGAGACACACCTACTGACCTTGTCTGTTGCAATGGAGATGAAAAAGGAACCACTCACTTCTCATGAATATCCTTTACATCCCTGTGAAACCGCTGCACAGGTAAAAATCAGCACACACTTAACGGAAAATCAGAGGGAGAGGGTTCAACAGGTTCTGAATAATCATACAGATGTGTTAACGGACCGTACGGGGCATACAAATTTATTGGAGTATGATATGAAACTCATAGACCCAACACCAATCTGTATGAAAGCCTATTCGATCCCGTTTGCTAAGGAAAAAGCTTTAAGGGAGGAGATGGATTATCTGTTGAGAGAAGGGATTATCTCGCACAGTGAATCTCCCTACAGTTCCAGTGTGGTTCTGTTAAGAAAACCCTCTGGAGAACACCGGCTGTGTATAGATTACAGGAAACTGAATGCTGTCACAGAAGGTCAGGTGGATCCATTACCTGATACAAATCACCTGTTTGCCAGGCTGAATAGAGCTAAATATTTCTCTAAAGTGGATCTGAGTAAAGGCTACTATCAGATTCCAGTAAAGCCGGAAGTCAAACCTTATTTAGCCTTTAGCACCTCGGAAGGACATTATGAATTTAATATGTTGCCATTCGGGCTGAAAAATGCACCGAGTGTGTTTTCGAGGATGATGAGAAAGTTACTGGATCCCCTGAAGAATCCATGCATCACCAACTTCATGGATGATATTCTCATAGCAACAGAAACATTTGAGGAACACATTAACTCTCTGAATATGTTGTTTGATCGATTGAGAGAAACCAATTTGACAGCTAGACCGACGAAATGCTGTGTTGGATGTAAAGAGCTGGAATTCTTGGGCCACACAGTACATCAGAGAAACATGACCCCTGACCCCAAGAACCTGGAGAAGTTAAAAAAAGCACCAAGACCACAAACAAAAAAAGATGTGCGATCTTTTGTCTCATTATGTGGGTTTTACCAAAAGTATATTAAAAACTTTAACTCCATATGTGCTCCATTGACTGATTTAACGCGCAAAGGAAATCCTGATAGAATTATTTGGACAGCGCAATGCGAATTAGCATACCAAGAATTGAAAGAAAAGCTCACAAGCAGGCCTATTTTGAAATTACCTGACTTGAATCAAGAATTCATTCTGAGAACGGACGCTAGTAATATCGGTTTGGGTGCAGCTTTATTACAACGGTCAAATTCACTTGATGGGGAATTAACCCCAGTAGCTTATGCTAGCCGTAAGTTGAACACAGCAGAATAAAAATATTCAACAAGCGAAAAAGAATGTCTGGCAGTTGTATGGGGCATAAAAAAGTTCCAGATGTATCTTTATGGAAAATCATTTAAGATCCAGACAGATCATAAACCACTCGTGTGTTTGTCACAAGCAAGGCTTGAAATGCTAGATTATTACGCTGGTCTTTGCTCTTACAGCCATTCCAGTTTACCATAGAGTACATTCCCGGAAAAACTAATGTGGGAGCTGATTTTTTAAGCAGACATCCGTACGACGAACATCAGAGTAGTCATCAGGCATAGATAGTAAATTCATCTATGTGTATTTAGAAATAGGAACTGACATATGATCGTCTGTTCTAAAGGGGGGACATGTGTAGTGAATTTCTAAATACAATATCTAAATTAATATATAACAATATAGGGCATAAAGGAAAAGATAAGAAAGTACAAAAGAATTTTCTGCTAGAACGGTGGTTGTCGCCTACGCCTTCAGATTATTATTTGCTAACGAATAGCCGAACAAAACGGTACCCTATTTTTCAAATTCGTCCTTGACATAAACACCCACTTTTTCCTAGTTCTAAGAAAATATTTGCCTAAAATGCATTGTGGAACGAGGAGGGGGAAAGGATAGATGAAATGCTAATTCGTTTCGCATTAATTTTAAACTAAAAGCACCCATAGCACAGGGGCAAGCTTTGCCTTAGGGGTTTCCCCAAATACAATGAAAAAAGTTAGAATTGTGGACACTACGTCATGTAAACATGTTAAGCTCTTATTATGAATGACCTAAGCTCTCGTAATTATCTCGTAAGTACATGAGAAAAGAAGTGAACAGGAGGTAGTTAAAAATAAACAACCAACATAGAAAAAAAGATAGAATTTTGAACAAAACCACATAGCCCCTTAAAAATTGTATATTCGTGTACCTGAAGACTTGTTTACCAAGAATATGTTGTTAGTTATATAAATAGTCCCTTAACTAATTAAATATTGATAAAACAATACATAGAGATCAGAGATACTGTCAGTTCAAGTCATATCTGCTTAGATTGGATCGCATATTTTTTGGAAAAAAGTAGGTGACAGATAGGCTAGGATAGTACAGTGAATCTGATTGGGTGGCATTTGAAGTGAGACTAAATATTATTGGCTGACCTTTGAATAAACATAAATAGCCTAAGAAACGTAGGAAAAGTTTGAATGATATTTTTTGAAAAGACTGTTTACCCTTGTAAAATTAATAGCGATTGGCTAACTGAATCGATATTGTCAGAATAAGCGTTAAGGGGACGCCATTTTCTAAGAAAATTTTCAACAGTGATAGATGAGAGCAGGCTGTGATTTAAAATACAAGTTATAAGCAGCCTGGGCAATATAACAGATCGAAACTGTGTCAGTCATCGTCTCTGTGTGTATTTCATTGAACATTGTGGTAAGCTTGACATGTATTAACCTGTATTTTATATAAAAATTGAATGTGAAATAATAATATATGTCTGGACATGAGTGGGTCTATAGCGAACATGAGGCAAAGCCTAAAGATTGATCCACCATGTGATAGACTGTCAGAGAGGTGTAAACTACAAGAATAGGTATGATTGTCATAAAGGAGCATAACACCTATCCTATTATATGGAAGAGATTACAGCTGGAATTGCAGTGGCGTTGTAACTATTAGGGAAAGGAATACTGGTGTACATTGTCACATCAAAAGAAAATGGTGGCATAGGTTTGTATAAGGATATGATCCTTTTGTTTGTTTGTAATGTACATGGACTATTAGTGTATGCTAGATATTACGAAGGATGCATACCTTCACATTTCAGAGGTCCTGGGTACTGACGTTAATGTGGTACCAAACGCTTCAAAATTGATTGATTCAGGACTCTGCCTGTTTACTGAGAGCCCATGCTAGTGGCCATTGCCTATCAAACAGGGAACAGATTGTCAAGCGAGCAGAGGAAAGGTTCTATATTCTACGGCCAAGATAAGTTCTCGTTCGGCACCTGAGAGCTCAACTACAGAACTTTAAAAGAACGATCTAATAACAGTGAATAAAACTGGGACAAATATTTAATAGTTCCACAAGTGAAAAAATAGAAACAAACATTTCCAAAAGGACATGATTAAAAACAACAAACCTAGTAGTATCACCAGTATTACCTTAAAGTAGGAGAACACTACAGACTTATATATTAGAAAAATATTATATATATGGACAAACAATCTATTGTGCTATTTGACTGATGTAATTGATTATTTGATTTCACTTTTAAATTGTCAGTCCTGATTACAAATAACTTTGAATCAGAACTGTAAAAATCTTATTTACACAAAATTTAACCACAGTCTTAAATAAGATAGCCTTTTAGAGTGTCGTTTGTATGTTGTTGTGGTAGTACTGTGTGCTGTTGTGAATAATAAACTATTTGTTTGTATGTTTGTTGATTATTGTACATTACACTCTACATCCATAACCCTAGACACAACACGAAGTCAATTAACATACTAATATAAATACATTTTGAATGAAATAAAAAGGTGGTAGTGGAAAGGTACCCTGAAAAGTTCACAATATTATTGAGTATATTCAGGGACCGTCATAGCTAACCTCATTTAATACCAATATAATAATACCTACAACAATTAATAACATCAAATCCACCACATATATTGGGGTCTCGCTCCTGGGGATTGAATTTCTCATAACACCAGCTATATTGGGCAGTTCACTTCTGGGATTTTAAATTCTTAAAATATTATCAAGTATATTAGGAATCTTAGAGAGTATAAAACTAAAAGCATTCCTTTTGGAGAAATTAAATAGTAGTTGAGCTATCAGTGCCTGTGGTTGTTCTTAGTTATCATTAGTAATTATTAGCCATATTTAGAGATTTGTATAGTTATAAATTTTAAAAGGTTACATAGTACAAATGGCTGATCTGGCAAAGTTTCGATCTGCTGCTGTGCAGACTGCAAAAGAAATGAACATGGAGGGTCAAGCTTTGATCCAATATGTAACTTCAGAATGTGACAAGTATATTGAAAGGGAGGATAGGAAGATAGCTGAAGAGAAGAGGTTACAAATTGAGGCTGACAAAGAAATTAAGAGGTTGCAGATTGAGGCTGACAAGGAGGCTAGGGCATTGGAGGCAGAAGAAAAAAGATTGACTGCCGAAAGGGAGGCAGAAGAAAAACGACTGCAAAGGGAGGCAGAAGAAAAAAGATTGACTGCCGAAAGGGAGGCAGAAGAAAAACGACTGCAAAGGGAGGCAGAAGAAAAAAGATTGACTGCTGAGAGGGAAGCAGAAGATAGAAGATTGCAGAGGGAGCATGAGTTACGACTAAGGGAGTTGGAGATTCAAGGCCATGCTCCTGAAAATGGTACCAGCCCCTTTGCCCCTCAGATGCCACTGCCAGTCAGGGAACCTCAACCTCAGCTATGGGTTTTCATTTAGACCATTTTGTTGAGAAAGAAGATGCCATTGAATTGTATCTAAGTAGATTTGAGCTTTTAGCTACTACATATGGGTAAGAGAGAGAGAGGTGGAGCCTCAATTTATCTCAGGGACTCAGGGGTACAGCTTATGAAGTTTTTGCCAAGATGAGCAGAGATGACCAAGACAATTATGACATGCTAAAGCAGGCTCTTTTATTAAGATACGAAAAGAACGGAGAATTTTATAGAAAAAAATTTAGGAATGCCAAACTGCTGTCGGGTGAGACTTATCACCAGTTCTCTGCACGGTTAGAGACCTACTTGGAGAAATGGACTGCTCTGGGGAAAACCCAAGATCTTAAGGAGATGATCCTTATTGAGCAGATAAGAGAGTCCATGGCTCCAGACCTGAGAAAGTTTCTCATGGAACAAGGTGCAGAGAGGCTGGGTGAGTTACTCAATGTCGCTGAGAGGTATCAGGCAGCCCAGGCAGAGGTAATTGGTAATAAAAAGAAACAAGTAGAAAATTTTAAGGCACCTCAAAACTTTAATAAGTTTGACCATAGAGACCAGAACAAAGGTAAGCACCAGTTTGATAGGCCACACAATGACTACAATAATAAAACCTCACAATTCAATGAAAGGAAATATAATGACAGAAAACCCTTTAACCAAGGAAAGAAGTATTGTAAAAATTGTCGGATGGACAACCATAACACTGAAAATTGTAGAAAGAAAACTCCTACTTTCGCTGCAATGAAAATGGGGAGAAAGGGAGTAAAGGTCAACCCTACTGAACAACAGAAACCTTACCATTTCCCAGTGTGTGAAGATGTAACATGTAATGGTGTCACTATAAGGTGTTTGTATGATACTGGATTAGATTATGATTCAGTTGTGAGTTCTCACCTGGTGCAGGCAGATAAATACACCACAGAAACAGTGGAGATTCAAACTGCAACCAAGGACGTAGCGACCATGACACTTCCCGTCGCCAGGATAAATGTGAAAACGCGATATGTGGAAGGAATCATAAAAGCAGCAGTGATAAATGAACCAATCTACCCTCTTATATTGGGGTGTAGATATGTCTTCTTGGGGAATCCCAAGAGACATGTGACCCTGGCAACAGTGCAGACTAGATCACAGTCTAAAAAGGAGGAAGATAATCCGATAAATACCCATCCAGATGAGATGAGGAAGGCACAGGCGGAGGATAAGACCCTCAAGCCTTGTTTTAAGAAATTGCCCAAATGTCATACACCTCCAGGCAAGGGAGATTTCTATATGAATAACAAATTGATATATAGAAAGGCTGGAAATGGATTCAATGGTCACGGACAGCTGGTCCTTCCAACTTCATATAGGACTAAAGTGTTGGAACTAGGGCATGCGATTCCCTTCAGTGGTTATATGGGGATCAGCGCAACAGGACAGCGTATAGCTTGTCACTATTTCTGGCCAGGAATAACTGAAGACATAAAGAGATATGTAAAATCCTGTCCAGAGTTCTAACGGGTAGCTCAAAAGCATTGGACTGCTCCAGTAACTCTAGGGGAAATGCCCATAGTGGGAACCCCCTTTGAAAGAGTTGCCGTGGACATTGTGGGACCTCTCACTCGGACCAAGAGGAGGAACAGTTACATTCTGACTCTGGTGGACACTTGTTCTATGTGGGGAGAGGCGGTAGCCCTGTCATCAATTGATTCGAAGCATGTGGCAGAGGCATTACTCACAATCTTCACCAGGTTAGGCTTTCCCAACCAAATCTTGACTGATAATGGCTCTCAGTTCAAGGGGAAACTAACAGAAGAAGTATTCAGGATCTTTCAAGCCAAACACTTTCATTGTAGCCCGTATCATCCTCAAGGAAATGGCCAAGTGGAAAGATTTAACGGGACACTCATGTCGATCCTGAGGAAGTTGGCACATGAAAAACCAGATACATGGGATCAGTACCTTCCCGCCGCCTTGTTTGCCTATCGGGAAATATGTTGCTGTCATTTTCGACGGAGTCATCTGTCAAGTTATTTGCTTATGTTTTTTTCATAAGAATAATTGTGTCTTTACCTGCGATGTCAGGTTGATTAGGGGTTGTCTTCCCTTGTTTGTTCATTCATTGTGTTTGACCTTTAGGGTCAAAGGTAGACAGTTCGGGCGTGTGCCCATGCGCAGGTTTTTTAAAGCGCGAAGGAGAGTTACTTCCGTCAGGCCGGGATGTAAGCTGGCTTCTGTGTTTTCGGGGAAAATCTTCGAAGTGACTGCGTTGGCAGTTCTCCCCAGTGATTCTCTGTACGTCGGAATGACGACAGAGTTCCTTATTACGTTCTGTGGATTCGGTTCCAGGTAATACCGACTTTTTCCATTATTACGCTTTCGGTGGCAGAACATGTTAGAAGATTACCTAGTCTGTGAACTACAGCTCACCGGTCCTACATTTCAGAACTTATATTTGTGTGCTCAAGGTAGCCATCCAAGACTATTAGTCTTTATATTGTCCAGAAGTCCAGTGACGAAGATATATTGTGGGAACCGCAGATTGGCGGTATTTATGTCTACAATAAGCATTACTCCAGGGTTGATGTTAACCTGCTTAGAAGAAGTACACAGATGACGTCATAACGAGGCCTGTGTTAAGGCTAATGTATTACAGCCTGATAATGTGCAATTGGCGGGGAGTGCCAAGTTGTACCTGTATGTCAAAGTGATTAAGGTATCTGACGCGTTTAGTCAGAGATACCAGGGCGACGCTACGAACTGTCATTATTGAAGAACTTTGCTATTGACCATGCACGAATATTCAAATGTTTACCAGCCTTTTGAATGCCTGATGTATACCTAACGATTTCCGGTCAGCATGACCTTGTTACACTGACTGTTCCTGTTGATACTATGTGTGTTATCGTCAATAAATGTTTTGAAACGTGCCAGCAGTGTCTAAGCATCTTTGACTACTGCATGTGAGTGTATGGGTTGCATGATACAACAGATACGAGCCTAAACACATTCGCGCCTTCATTCGCACCCACACTCAGTTCATCATACGCCAGCACTACACACCTAACAACATGTATACTGTCTTGGGCCAGTGATCACCTCAACCAGAGGAAAAGACAGTTACATTTCTGGTTGGCCAGCTGATGGGGCTATATAAATCATTCTACACAGCACTCCAGCCTTAAACAGACACCCCACCAGGCTACTTACATTTCTGGTAGGCCAGCTGATGGGGCTCTTCTGTTACATTTATGATGTCTCCAGTGTTGTCCAGAAATTTACATTTCTGGTGAGAAGGACAAGTGCACATTACATTTTTGATCTGTGGGTCTAAGCTACACACTGGACAGCTGTAACACACATCGCTAGTTCTACACTTCCAAGTTTTGACTACACAGGACAGTATAAACAGTCTTAGTATTTTTGTTATAATGCTACATAAACCACAACATGACAAGTAATGGAGTTAGCATCGAGGCATGGGCTACGTGGACCACAACTGCAAGTCGAGTCCTTTTTGTAAGCGGTACCGCTGGTCGTTTGCACGTCTCATTCAACAACAGACTTTTCAACGTTCGAGCTTCCAAGTTACATGTTTTGAGGTCAAGTTCCTGTTTGTAAACAGTACGTGAAATTGTAAACATTCGATGTGCAAGACTCAAGTTTCGAGGTCATAGTAACTTTATGTTCGTGAAGACTACTTCATGCTACAGTGGATCTGACATTCAGTGCGCGCTTGACATTTTGTTTCTGTGTTCGCAAGGAGCAAGAAATTTACTTTAGTTTCAGCTGTGACTGAACTTGTTCTGCAACACATTGAATTGATTGCTATATATGTTTATGTTACTTCTACTGTTGTTGTGTATTTTTCTTGTGTTTTTCAGCGGGTTTTAAGGTTGGGCGGTGTCTATTATAAGAGATACCACGGTCTGTAAGATATAGTGGTCTTATAATAGCGTTCTGTAGGTGCAAATTTTCTTAATTGAAAATTTGCTAGCGACAATTTGTGGCTATTAGTGTTAGCTGTGCCGAAACGGTTCTTATCGTTGTTTTTGTAATATTTTTTCTGTTTTTCAGTTTTTGATTTCATTTGTTTGTATCTGTAGGTCTCTCTTTCCTTCCGTTTATTTCTTTACACCTTTTCGTTTATAACAGTGTTGCCATTTGTCTTGTTTATTTTTCGCGGTCATCATTACACATTTCTGTAACATTTTCTTTACTTTTTGCTGTATTGTTTATTTGACTTCCGCGAACGTTTTCGGTCATTGTTCTGTATCTTTGTCTTTGTGTTTATAATTGTACTACATTATTGTCATACACAGTCTACATACATATACTTGGTCATGTATTACTATTATTATTGATAAGGTACACTCTTCATATAGAGATTGTTAATAAAATATTATTATATAGGATATTTATACAAGTTCTTTGCTAAAAGACTTGTTATCCACAAAGATTGAGACAAGGTGAAATACATATTCAAGTTCTTTATAAAAAAAAGACTTGTGCCCATAGTGAGTGGGATATAAAGGAATTATTTTCCACAGGTACTCAAGTGATTTTTTGTTACATTATAAACAAGATAACCATACAAGGTCTTTGTCTAAGACTAAGAGAGTGAAATAAAGTGAAGTGAGTATACAAGTCTAGCATTTCAGACTTGTCTCCCATTGAAGTGGGATAAGGTAATTTGTTTAATTTTTCAGGTTTCTGATCTCATTAGACAGAATGTCTAATTTGGATTTCTTCATCCAGCAAGGGTTAACCCTTGGTAAGTCTGGTAAAGAATTGGAAGAATATTCATCTGCTCAATTCGCCATTGCATTAAAGTCAGAAGAAAAGAAACAAAAAGAGGAAATTAAATTGAAAGCAGAAGCGGAACTAAAGAAAGCAGAAGCTGAACAAAAGAAGCTAGATGCTGAGAATAGAAGATTAGAACTTGAAGAGAAAAGGTATCAAAGAGAAGCTGCTGCTGAGGAGAGAAAAGCTCAAGCTGCTGCCGAGGAGAGAAAAGCTGCTGCTGATGAAAGAAAATTCCAGATGGAAATGGAAGACAAAAAAAATTCAAGCTCAAGCTGCTGAAGAGGAGAGGAAAGCTCAAGCTGCTGCGGAGGAGAAAAAACTTCAAGCTGCTGCTGAGGCTGAAATTAGAAAAATGGAACATGAAGAAAGAAAACAGAGAATGGAACTTGATGAAAGACTCGCAACTTTGGAGTTAGAGAAATTGAAATTGGCGAGTACGGGTGCTCAGCAAACAACTTCGAGTACGACAAAGGAGTTTGTTAATAGGATTAAATTGCCTCATTTCAATCCTTTAAAGGATGACATAGCGGATTATCTAGATAGATTCCAATTTTTATGCGATGCGCATAAGGTAAAAAAGGAAAAATATGTTGAACAACTGATGGAATTTTTTACAGGTGACACAGTGACTACTCTTATGACAATAGACGAACATGACAGGACCAATTATGATGTTGTCAGAGCAGCATTGCTAAAAAAATATCAATTAAAAGAAGAAGACTATCGTCTTCGTTTTAGGACAATGTTGCCAGAAAATGGAGTAGATTTCTCTGATTTTGTTACAAAGATACGTCGTACATTTACACGATGGGTTGAGTTGTCTCAGACTGAGAAAACATATGAAGGTCTAATGGACTTATTACTACGAGATAAGGTTTTGTCATCTGTTAATGATTCTTTTCTTGCATTTCTTCATGAGCGTAAGCCTAAAAACTTAAAAGACATGGAGGAATACTGTTGCCAGTACGCCACCGCGCACCCCCCATGCTACAGTTAGCAATTCTAAGGTGAAAGAAGGGTTGCCAGTTGCTTCGGCAGCACCATATGGCCCTAATTTCAATAAAAAATTTCAGGGTGCCCAACAAAACTGGAATAGGAGAAGTAATCAGAATTACACTCGTAAGCAGAGTAATCCAACATATGAAGGTTCTTCTTCGAAGAACTGGAGACAAGATGGTAGTTTTCGTAATTTTGGTGGTAGTAATCTTAGACACTTTCGCAAAGGTTATCACAATAATAACTATCTAAGCTCTCGAGATAATCATCCTCGACGTCAAGAATATGACGATGGTGAATTTAGAAACCGGGATTCAAACCGGAATGATAACTACAATAGACAATATGATAACAATTACAGGGGAAATGATAATCGCGGTAGACCTAGATATAACAAAAGAAAAGCTTACCAACAGGCAAACTCTGCACAACAAGAGTTTAATGGAGCCTGTAATCAAGGAAATGATAGTGGGAACTCTAATGCTGTCACGGGATGTGCTTTCGATTTTGGGAGAGCAACTGAATGCCCCCAATGCTTAACATTGTTCGACTCATCGACTGTATCTACCCTAAGTTGTGGTCACCCTCTTCCTGCTCTACCTGCTACAGTTGCGCATGATGGGAGAGGATCTCTCATCTTGCATAACGGTTTAGTGAATGATAGGCTGGTCTCAGTACTTTTCGATTCGGGATGTACTACCGTCGGGGTTAGGGAGTCGCTGATAGATCCTTGCTGTGCCACTGGAAAAACAATCAAATGTGTTACATTTGGTGGTACTATGGAAAGTTATCCTACTGCTATTATTAGGATTGACACTCCCTTCTTCACAGGAGATGTCCATGCGTGTCTTCTTCCTAATCCTATTGCGGATCTTATAATCGGTCGTACTCATGGGGTTAAAGAATGCACCCCGCAACAAATTTCTATTTGGGAAGAACAAAACATTCAAACGGTCAATGCAGTGGTGACAAGAGCTCAAGCTCTTAATCCACCAACTTCATCTGATGATAATAAGGAAGTTGATAGCCAAGACGAGCACTTGGTAATTTCCCATGACTCGTTTGTTAAACGTCAAGAAGAGGATCCTTCTTTGAAGAAATTCTTCCTTCTCGCAAAGAAAGGGGATCCCAATCAAAATACGAATCACAAATCGTATATCCCTATGAAGAATGGTATATTGGTACGAATGGTACAACACTCGGACAAGTCTATGCACTCGCAAATTCTTGTGCCTAAGTGTATGAGAGCCTTAATTCTTCAGCATGCACACGATTCTCAGTGTGCTGGACACATGGGATTTTCCAGAACTAAAACTAGAGTCCTTGCGTCTTTCGTTTGGCCATTTGTTAATAAAGACATACGAATTTATTGCCGGTCTTGTAAAATTTGTCAAGAGGTCAAGTCTAGAGGTCCAAGACATGCTGCACCTATTCAGGCTGCAGATATACCTATTCGGCCATTTCAGAAAATGGCTATAGACATTATTGGCCCGTTTAAGATTAAGTCAGCCAGAGGACACCAATTTATCCTCACATGCGTTGACATGTGCACGCGTTGGCCAGAGGCTATTCCTCTGAAGAGCATATCAACTGTCGATATCGCTGATGCTCTTTGGCTCATATTTTCTCGTCTGGGATTCCCCGGAGAAATATTGTCAGACCACGGCAGTCAATTAATTTCGGACATTATGTCTCAGGTAATGGCTACGATAGACATTAAAAGGTCTCTCAGTAGTATTTATCATCCAATGTCCAATGGATTGGTTGAACGTCTTAATAGGACACTAAAGAACTTACTTGGCAAGATAACGGAAGATCATCCTGATGATTGGGACAGGGTCCTACCTGCAGCTCTCTTTGCCTATAGAGAGGTTCCCAACGAGCATACAGGGTTTTCTCCTTTCGAACTTGTCTTTGGCGCGCAACCGCGCGATCCGATGTCCTTGTTACACGATTTGATAACTTGCGATAATATTGACGATGATACACAATCGTCATATGAATATGTCATTGCTCTTAGGGAGAAAATTATCGAATCGTGCAGATTAGCAACTTCATCTTCCGAATTTGCGAAAGAAAAGGCTAGGCGATTTGCTAACAAGAAAAGACGCCTACGTCAACTTTGTCCTGGAGACAAAGCGTTTGTCTTACTTCCCTCAAGAGAGAACAGACTTCTCATTTCATGGAAAGGTCCATACACTATAGTCTCGAAAATTTCAGATGTCGACTATATCGTCGATGTGGATGGAAAGCATAAAACCTTTCATATAAATATGCTTACAAAGTTTATTGAACGTCCAGACTATTTGCAGCCTATTTTCCAGGCAACGGACGACTCTCCAGTCCAACATGGTCACATCTCATCCCTGTCCGTTATACAGGATGAGGAAACTATTTTTTCTGACGTTAACGTACCTCTTCCTGCGATTCCACTTAATTCTACGGAATCATGGAAAAACAGTATTCAGGAACTCTGCATCCTGTGATGTATATCTCTAGGAAGCTAAATGCGACAGAAAGGAATTACTCGGTTTTAGACCGTGAATTGTTGGCTATGGTTTGGTCCATTCTTAAGCTACAAAGGTTCCTTCTGGGCGCGCATTTCTTTATGGAAACCGACCAAAAAGCTCTTACGGCTATGCAAAGTAAGGATTTGAAGAGCTCGAGATCTACTCGTTATGCTATTGCTCTTCAGCCTTTCCATTTCACGGTGCGAGCTATCCGTGGTTCGGATAATGTGATGGCGGACATATTGTCTAGATGCCCACATGATTCCAATTAAATCTTGTGTCCTAGTTTTTCCTGATACACTTTCAGACTTAGGTCTGTCCTTAATATCCTAAGATATTGTAATACAAATGTATTTGGATAATGTATAAAGAATTTAACAAATTTGATTTTGTCCATCCATCAGTGATATGTTGCTAATATAGCATTGTAATTCATGACATTTGTATATTGCTAAAATTATAGTATTTAATAATGTTTGATATATGATTGGTATTGCCAGCAACTTAGGTTTCTTTAATGATACCTCCTGAATTTGTTTTGCTTTGAGAAATATTTTCTCTTATGGTGGGAGATGATTTGTATCCTCTTCAGACGCTTTATTTATGCGTCTATTGTACCTGATATTAGGTTCATTCTTTCATGAGCACATAATTGATGCTTGTGCTATCTTGCTCATGGACATATTTTTAAAAAAAATGTATCATTTTTTTTACAGGGGGGTTGTAGTAATATGTTGCTGTCATTTTCGACGGAGTCATCTGTCAAGTTATTTGCTTATGTTTTTTTCATAAGAATAATTGTGTCTTTACCTGCGATGTCAGGTTGATTAGGGGTTGTCTTCCCTTGTTTGTTCTTTCATTGTGTTTGACCTTTAGGGTCAAAGGTAGACAGTTCGGGCGTGTGCCCATGCGCAGGTTTTTTAAAGCGCGAAGGAGAGTTACTTATGTCAGGCCGGGATGTAAGCTGGCTTCTGTGTTTTCGGGGAAAATCTTCGAAGTGACTGCGTTGGCAGTTCTCCCCAGTGATTCTCTGTACGTCGGAATGACGACAGAGTTCCTTATTACGTTCTGTGGATTCGGTTCCAGGTAATACCGACTTTTTCCATTATTACACTTTCGGTGGCAGAACATGTTAGAAGATTACCTAGTCTGTGAACTACAGCTCACCGGTCCTACATTTCAGAACTTATATTTGTGTGCTCAAGGTAGCCATCCAAGACTATTAGTCTTTATATTGTCCAGAAGTCCAGTGACGAAGATATATTGTGGGAACCGCAGATTGGCGGTATTTATGTCTACAATAAGCATTACTCCAGGGTTGATGTTAACCTGCTTAGAAGAAGTACACAGATGACGTCATAACGAGGCCTGTGTTAAGGCTAATGTATTACAGCCTGATAATGTGCAATTGGCGGGGAGTGCCAAGTTGTACCTGTATGTCAAAGTGATTAAGGTATCTGACGCGTTTAGTCAGAGATACCAGGGCGACGCTACGAACTGTCATTATTGAAGAACTTTGCTATTGACCATGCACGAATATTCAAATGTTTACCAGCCTTTTGAATGCCTGATGTATACCTAACGATTTCCGGTCAGCATGACCTTGTTACACTGACTGTTCCTGTTGATACTATGTGTGTTATCGTCAATAAATGTTTTGAAACGTGCCAGCAGTGTCTAAGCATCTTTGACTACTGCATGTGAGTGTATGGGTTGCATGATACAACAGATACGAGCCTAAACACATTCGCGCCTTCATTCGCACCCACACTCAGTTCATCATACGCCAGCACTACACACCTAACAACATGTATACTGTCTTGGGCCTTTTCAACCAGAGGAAAAGACAGTTACAAGGTACCCCATAGTTCAACCGGCATGGCCCCGGCAACATTTGTTATTTGGAAAGCCAATAAAAGGTCCCTTGGAAGCCTTGTTAAGGACATGGACCGATGAAAAGGCAGAAGAAAACATTACCTCATCATATCAATATGTGAACGAGCTGAGCACTCGTCTTAAAACTGGCTGGAAACTTGCCAATGAAAATTTGAGACAAGCCAGGAAAAAGCATGCTGCCTATTACAATAAGAAAGCGAAGGATCGAAAATTAGCTGTGGGAGAGAAGGTGCCCCTTCTACTGCCCGGCAGCCAGAATAAATTGCAAATTGGATGGGAAGGTCCATATACAGTTCTAGAGAAGGTGTCTAGAACAAATTATAAGATAGATAAGAAAGGGAAAGAGAAAATCTATCATGTGAATCTCCTGAAGAAATATCTGGACAGAGAAAACCAGGAAGAGACACACCTACTGACCTTGTCTGTTGCAATGGAGATGAAAAAGGAACCACTCACTTCTCATGAATATCCTTTACATCCCTGTGAAACCGCTGCACAGGTAAAAATCAGCACACACTTAACGGAAAATCAGAGGGAGAGGGTTCAACAGGTTCTGAATAATCATACAGATGTGTTAACGGACCGTACGGGGCATACAAATTTATTGGAGTATGATATGAAACTCATAGACCCAACACCAATCTGTATGAAAGCCTATTCGATCCCGTTTGCTAAGGAAAAAGCTTTAAGGGAGGAGATGGATTATCTGTTGAGAGAAGGGATTATCTCGCACAGTGAATCTCCCTACAGTTCCAGTGTGGTTCTGTTAAGAAAACCCTCTGGAGAACACCGGCTGTGTATAGATTACAGGAAACTGAATGCTGTCACAGAAGGTCAGGTGGATCCATTACCTGATACAAATCACCTGTTTGCCAGGCTGAATAGAGCTAAATATTTCTCTAAAGTGGATCTGAGTAAAGGCTACTATCAGATTCCAGTAAAGCCGGAAGTCAAACCTTATTTAGCCTTTAGCACCTCGGAAGGACATTATGAATTTAATATGTTGCCATTCGGGCTGAAAAATGCACCGAGTGTGTTTTCGAGGATGATGAGAAAGTTACTGGATCCCCTGAAGAATCCATGCATCACCAACTTCATGGATGATATTCTCATAGCAACAGAAACATTTGAGGAACACATTAACTCTCTGAATATGTTGTTTGATCGATTGAGAGAAACCAATTTGACAGCTAGACCGACGAAATGCTGTGTTGGATGTAAAGAGCTGGAATTCTTGGGCCACACAGTACATCAGAGAAACATGACCCCTGACCCCAAGAACCTGGAGAAGTTAAAAAAAGCACCAAGACCACAAACAAAAAAAGATGTGCGATCTTTTGTCTCATTATGTGGGTTTTACCAAAAGTATATTAAAAACTTTAACTCCATATGTGCTCCATTGACTGATTTAACGCGCAAAGGAAATCCTGATAGAATTATTTGGACAGCGCAATGCGAATTAGCATACCAAGAATTGAAAGAAAAGCTCACAAGCAGGCCTATTTTGAAATTACCTGACTTGAATCAAGAATTCATTCTGAGAACGGACGCTAGTAATATCGGTTTGGGTGCAGCTTTATTACAACGGTCAAATTCACTTGATGGGGAATTAACCCCAGTAGCTTATGCTAGCCGTAAGTTGAACACAGCAGAATAAAAATATTCAACAAGCGAAAAAGAATGTCTGGCAGTTGTATGGGGCATAAAAAAGTTCCAGATGTATCTTTATGGAAAATCATTTAAGATCCAGACAGATCATAAACCACTCGTGTGTTTGTCACAAGCAAGGCTTGAAATGCTAGATTATTACGCTGGTCTTTGCTCTTACAGCCATTCCAGTTTACCATAGAGTACATTCCCGGAAAAACTAATGTGGGAGCTGATTTTTTAAGCAGACATCCGTACGACGAACATCAGAGTAGTCATCAGGCATAGATAGTAAATTCATCTATGTGTATTTAGAAATAGGAACTGACATATGATCGTCTGTTCTAAAGGGGGGACATGTGTAGTGAATTTCTAAATACAATATCTAAATTAATATATAACAATATAGGGCATAAAGGAAAAGATAAGAAAGTACAAAAGAATTTTCTGCTAGAACGGTGGTTGTCGCCTACGCCTTCAGATTATTATTTGCTAACGAATAGCCGAACAAAACGGTACCCTATTTTTCAAATTCGTCCTTGACATAAACACCCACTTTTTCCTAGTTCTAAGAAAATATTTGCCTAAAATGCATTGTGGAACGAGGAGGGGGAAAGGATAGATGAAATGCTAATTCGTTTCGCATTAATTTTAAACTAAAAGCACCCATAGCACAGGGGCAAGCTTTGCCTTAGGGGTTTCCCCAAATACAATGAAAAAAGTTAGAATTGTGGACACTACGTCATGTAAACATGTTAAGCTCTTATTATGAATGACCTAAGCTCTCGTAATTATCTCGTAAGTACATGAGAAAAGAAGTGAACAGGAGGTAGTTAAAAATAAACAACCAACATAGAAAAAAAGATAGAATTTTGAACAAAACCACATAGCCCCTTAAAAATTGTATATTCGTGTACCTGAAGACTTGTTTACCAAGAATATGTTGTTAGTTATATAAATAGTCCCTTAACTAATTAAATATTGATAAAACAATACATAGAGATCAGAGATACTGTCAGTTCAAGTCATATCTGCTTAGATTGGATCGCATATTTTTTGGAAAAAAGTAGGTGACAGATAGGCTAGGATAGTACAGTGAATCTGATTGGGTGGCATTTGAAGTGAGACTAAATATTATTGGCTGACCTTTGAATAAACATAAATAGCCTAAGAAACGTAGGAAAAGTTTGAATGATATTTTTTGAAAAGACTGTTTACCCTTGTAAAATTAATAGCGATTGGCTAACTGAATCGATATTGTCAGAATAAGCGTTAAGGGGACGCCATTTTCTAAGAAAATTTTCAACAGTGATAGATGAGAGCAGGCTGTGATTTAAAATACAAGTTATAAGCAGCCTGGGCAATATAACAGATCGAAACTGTGTCAGTCATCGTCTCTGTGTGTATTTCATTGAACATTGTGGTAAGCTTGACATGTATTAACCTGTATTTTATATAAAAATTGAATGTGAAATAATAATATATGTCTGGACATGAGTGGGTCTATAGCGAACATGAGGCAAAGCCTAAAGATTGATCCACCATGTGATAGACTGTCAGAGAGGTGTAAACTACAAGAATAGGTATGATTGTCATAAAGGAGCATAACACCTATCCTATTATATGGAAGAGATTACAGCTGGAATTGCAGTGGCGTTGTAACTATTAGGGAAAGGAATACTGGTGTACATTGTCACATCAAAAGAAAATGGTGGCATAGGTTTGTATAAGGATATGATCCTTTTGTTTGTTTGTAATGTACATGGACTATTAGTGTATGCTAGATATTACGAAGGATGCATACCTTCACATTTCAGAGGTCCTGGGTACTGACGTTAATGTGGTACCAAACGCTTCAAAATTGATTGATTCAGGACTCTGCCTGTTTACTGAGAGCCCATGCTAGTGGCCATTGCCTATCAAACAGGGAACAGATTGTCAAGCGAGCAGAGGAAAGGTTCTATATTCTACGGCCAAGATAAGTTCTCGTTCGGCACCTGAGAGCTCAACTACAGAACTTTAAAAGAACGATCTAATAACAGTGAATAAAACTGGGACAAATATTTAATAGTTCCACAAGTGAAAAAATAGAAACAAACATTTCCAGAAGGACATGATTAAAAACAACAAACCTAGTAGTATCACCAGTATTACCTTAAAGTAGGAGAACACTACAGACTTATATATTAGAAAAATATTATATATATGGACAAACGATCTATTGTGCTATTTGACTGATGTAATTGATTATTTGATTTCACTTTTAAATTGTCAGTCCTGATTACAAATAACTTTGAATCAGAACTGTAAAAATCTTATTTACACAAAATTTAACCACAGTCTTAAATAAGATAGCCTTTTAGAGTGTTGTTTGTATGTTGTTGTGGTAGTACTGTGTGCTGTTGTGAATAATAAACTATTTGTTTGTATGTTTGTTGATTATTGTACATTACACTCTACATCCATAACCCTAGACACAACACGAAGTCAATTAACATACTAATATAAATACATTTTGAATGAGATAAAAAGGTGGTAGTGGAAAGGTACCCTGAAAAGTTCACAATATTATTGGGTATATTCAGGGACCTTCATAGCTAACCTCATTTAATACCAATATAATAATACCTACAACAATTAATAACATCAAATCCACCACAATCTTATCGTAAGTTTTCTTTCATAGTGAATTCATGTCTCCATATGCTTTCTTTATTTGGTTTGTGAACGTAAAGGCATTCTTAAACCCAATGTAAAATACAAAAGTCCTGCCGTGACGCACTTAATCATAGAATATGAAAATCTAATTTAGTTGGAAATTGTTTTCTTTCAAGATGGGATATCAGATTTACCATGCACGTACATTTAATGATTGGCAATGCCTGAGCACTGTGAGGTAAATTTCGTTATTAAAGTGTCACTATGTTGCAATTTTAAAAGCGCCCCCAGCGGACAGACAGAAACTGGGTATTATTATATTGATTCTTAATTGTATTTGTCAGAGTTGCTAGGGTTATGCTGTGTGCTTATACAGTCTTATATGGGTGGTACGCTCATAATAAGCAACTAACAAAACCAACACTAACCAGCAAACAATCCAAAGCAATAAAACAAAGCAAACTCAGTAATACGAACCAAGTTACCAACCGAAACACCAAGCAACAAAATGAACGAAAGAAACATGAAACTAATGAAGCAAACACAAACAAAAATCAACACAAACTAAACAAGCCAATGAAGCGAAACAAACAAATACACCAGCAAAAAGCAAACCCCAAAGCAACGTACTAGGTAACAAAATCAGTGAAACTAAACACAATAAATAAATGAACAGAAGCCAAAAATCAACACTCATCAAACAATACTACTAACCAAACCACTGAACAAAACAATATATAAAGCACCGCGAGCCAAACCGCAACCAAAAATGCTAGGGAGTAAAAAAATTAACAAAACGAACAATTAAAAAAATTAACAAAACGAACAATTAAAAAAATCTGAATCAACGAAAGATCACAAACAAATCACGATTACGAAATAAATCTTTCGTGCAACATGAACTCCTATACTGAATCATTCCTGGAAGTGTCATTCACGTGACTGTTTTTATCCAGCAAACCAAAGACTGGACGCGCTGACATGTCATTTACGTTAATACGTGGACATGCTTTTGACAGTTCAGTGACTTTACAATAGCACGCAATGTAAGTAACACCCAGAGCTACACGGGGGTATGATGTATATTGAGCCTAACAATCTACTTAAGTATCCCCAGATACTGGGGCAAGGTGGCCCATTGATTTGACGACTGAACTTCTTCCAGTTCTACGTGCAGTAAATGTAAGGTAAAAGTAATCCCAGTCTATACATCTTTATTTTTCTTTACCTGTTTTCATTATTTTCCTCCGTATGTTATATGTATGCTTGCATATATAAAGCGTACAAATATATGTATGCATATAAACGTTTGTTTATGAGCGCCCAACATACACAGTTGGACTACACTTGGAAGCTAGAAACCATTAGTGAATGGAAAAGACGAAGATCGGAGAGCAGACTTTACTCTGTCGTCTGCTGTCTGCCGTCTGCATACATTTCTGGTAAATCAACCAATAGCTTAGTTGGTTCCTGAGATCCATCAGCAAACATCAACCCTCTCTCTGTGTAGAGCACAGGATTTCTTATGTCCTAAGGAGGGTTTCAGCTTTTCAGAGCAGCGGTGTTTGTAGCCAATCGACTAGCTCTAGTAGGCTATTTATTTAGACAAATATTGCTGGAAATCTGCGAAAGTGTTTGTTCAATCATCCACACTGCACGCACAAAATCGCTTATCTTGTTTGACCAGGTGTTTGAAGTCCAAATCTCATGTCCCGGACTAGCTCAGCACCACGGATCCAGTAAATTACATTTACTGAGAACGCGGTAGCAGGTCTTGAAATAGTTATGTGTTTTCACATTATCTTCTGATCTTGAAGTTTTACACCAAATAGAGAAATAGTTCTGGAATTCCATGATAGCGGATGGATGTGTGTCATAATTCAGAATTTTTCTTCATTTATTAACATTCTGTTTTAACAACTCTGGAGTGTTTTTGAAAGTTTCTTGTCACTTTTCAACCCATATGGAGAATGGAATTACCCCTGCAAGTGGCCCACTTGCATCAAAGCATTCATATACTCTCGCTGTGGTGGTTTCTGTAGCAACTTCTTATACATGAAGTTGCCAGCCCTATGCAAATCTCATATAAGTGGCCTCCTATTATTGCTTAAGGAAGCAGGTCATGTTCTTTCTGTCTACCCTCAGAGACTCCCGAGTTATCCAAGTCATTCACAAATGTTAAATACTAACTTGAAGGTAGTAAATAACCTTGAAGGTAATAAATAACCTTGAAGGTAATAAATAACCTTGAAGGCATAGAGTACCAAAACATCAACAAGTAAGAAACAAGGCACCATTAAATCTTATATAAATTCTAAGAAAAAAGACAACAAATTACGACAGTGTTTAAGAAGCTTTTAATAGAAGACTGAAAATTACTCAACGAAATGAAGACACTAACAGGCAGAGCTGATGCCATAATTAACAGCTCAGTCTACGCCTCAAGCATTGCAGCATCTCAGTAGAAATTATACGTGGAATGATCAAAGACATTTTCAATCCCACATATGTAAAAGTGCATGAGAAAGGTGATCAACAACGCAAGAAGAGATACAATCAGAAATTTGAAGTGCTGTTTTCGTTCAATAGGGTTGTGGTGAGGCACGCACCGTTCAATCCAAACACAAGGTCCATATGTTAAATTGGGTAGTATACCCACACTTAAAAGATCTTGTGGTCCAAATATAAAAAAGTGCTAGGATAGAAACACAAAACGAAAACTGTCAAGTATGGATGAGGAGGTATTCAAATTATGATCAGCACGTGAAACATTATTTCATCATCATCATCATCATCATCACCAACATCATCATTATCGTCAGAAGTCCTCGTAACGCCTGGAGGCTCGCAGTGGCCGACACTGACACTATATTAAGTCTAGTCCTCATACGTCATCATGCCGTAAACATGAGTAAGAGAGTAGTTTTATTTTTAATTTCAGAAAGTGCTGATATATGCCAGAATTTTTATATGTACGTATGTTAGTATTTCTGATGCCTCAAAATATGTAGGCTACAAATTAATTGTTTCCGGCCTGACGACATGAATGAGTGCCACGATATATAATGAAAGTTAGGACAATGGGCACAATGCTAGGAGGGACTGTGTGCTCAAATGTAAAACTCTTTTAAAATAATGTTCTTTTATTCATGCCTACTTTCTTTCTTTCTATCTCTTCTGTTTTGCTTTTCGTTATACTTAACCACTCAACCTTCATCTTCCTTCATTTGATCTCAGTACCAGTGTCTCGCATTCCCCTCTGTTCTTCGGTATACACACATTGAAACGTATAAGCTATGACTCATAAAACCACTTTGTATATCACGTGAGCGTCCGATTGACAGAGTGGTTAGAGCGCTGGTCTCTCGTGGCTAAGGTCCCGGTTCGATTCACGGTATCAACAAGATCAGGTCTACCCAGCTGTACAGTAAATGGGTGCCTGACTTTACCCTTGAGTAAGGGAAGGAAAAGGAAAGGAAGTGAGTTAGGGAACTGATCACCCCACCTCTCGATGCAGGACCTAATATAGTGAAGTCTCTAACACTTCACTC
This sequence comes from Oreohelix idahoensis, assembly GCA_024509875.1. Taxonomy (NCBI): domain Eukaryota; kingdom Metazoa; phylum Mollusca; class Gastropoda; order Stylommatophora; family Oreohelicidae; genus Oreohelix; species Oreohelix idahoensis. The sequence continues at coordinate 453,157 of JAMPIV010005315.1, forward strand.
GCCTACTGCAGTATCTGCTATGGTACTACATTTACTTTGTTATATCACGTATAAACTGTGTTCATAAAGAGCTTTTCTCACAGTTCCACACTGGCTATCACTTTGTTATATCACGTATAAACTGTGTTCATAAAGAGCTTTTCTCTCAGTTCCACACTGGCTATCACTTTGTTATATCACGTATAAACTGTGTTCATAAAGAGATTTTCTCACAGTTCCACACTGGCTATCACTTTGTTATATCACGTATAAACTGTGTTCATAAAGAGCTTTTCTCTCAGTTCCACACTGGCTATCACTTTGTTATATCACGTATAAACTGTGTTCATAAAGAGATTTTCTCTCAGTTCCACACTGGCTATCACTTTGTTATATCACGTAAAGCTGTGTTCATAAAGAGATTTTCTCACAGTTCCACACTGGCTATCACTTTGTTATATCACGTATAAACTGTGTTCATAAAGAGATTTTCTCACAGTTCCACACTGGCTATCACTTTGTTATATCACGTATAAACTGTGTTCATAAAGAGATTTTCTCTCAGTTCCACACTGGCTATCACTTTGTTATATCACGTATAACTGTGTTCATAAAGAGATTTTCTCACAGTTCCACACTGGCTATCACTTTGTTATATCACGTATAAACTGTGTTCATAAAGAGATTTTCTCTCAGTTCCACACTGGCTATCACTTTGTTATATCACGTATAAACTGTGTTCATAAAGAGATTTTCTCTCAGTTCCACACTGGCTATCACTTTGTTATATCACGTATAAACTGTGTTCATAAAGAGATTTTCTCTCAGTTCCACACTGGCTATCACTTTGTTATATCACGTATAAACTGTGTTCATAAAGAGATTTTCTCTCAGTTCCACACTGGCTATCACTTTGTTATATCACGTATAACTGTGTTCATAAAGAGATTTTCTCTCAGTTCCACACTGGCTATCACTTTGTTATATCACGTATAAACTGTGTTCATAAAGAGATTTTCTCACAGTTCCACACTGGCTATCACTTTGTTATATCACGTATAAACTGTGTTCATAAAGAGATTTTCTCTCAGTTCCACACTGGCTATCACTTTGTTATATCACGTATAAACTGTGTTCATAAAGAGATTTTCTCTCAGTTCCACACTGGCTATCACTTTGTTATATCACGTATAACTGTGTTCATAAAGAGATTTTCTCACAGTTCCACACTGGCTATCACTTTGTTATATCACGTATAAACTGTGTTCATAAAGAGATTTTCTCACAGTTCCACACTGGCTATCACTTTGTTATATCACGTATAAACTGTGTTCATAAAGAGATTTTCTCTCAGTTCCACACTGGCTATCACTTTGTTATATCACGTATAAACTGTGTTCATAAAGAGATTTTCTCTCAGTTCCACACTGGCTATCACTTTGTTATATCACGTATAAACTGTGTTCATAAAGAGATTTTCTCTCAGTTCCACACTGGCTATCACTTTGTTATATCACGTATAAACTGTGTTCATAAAGAGATTTTCTCACAGTTCCACACTGGCTATCACTTTGTTATATCACGTATAAACTGTGTTCATAAAGAGATTTTTCTCTCAGTTCCACACTGGCTATCACTTTGTTATATCACGTATAAACTGTGTTCATAAAGAGATTTTCTCTCAGTTCCACACTGGCTATCACTTTGTTATATCACGTATAACTGTGTTCATAAAGAGATTTTCTCACAGTTCCACACTGGCTATCACTTTGTTATATCACGTATAAACTGTGTTCATAAAGAGATTTTCTCACAGTTCCACACTGGCTATCACTTTGTTATATCACGTATAAACTGTGTTCATAAAGAGATTTTCTCTCAGTTCCACACTGGCTATCACTTTGTTATATCACGTATAAACTGTGTTCATAAAGAGATTTTTCTCACAGTTCCACACTGGCTATCACTTTGTTATATCACGTATAAACTGTGTTCATAAAGAGATTTTCTCTCAGTTCCACACTGGCTATCACTTTGTTATATCACGTATAAACTGTGTTCATAAAGAGATTTTCTCACAGTTCCACACTGGCTATCACTTTGTTATATCACGTATAACTGTGTTCATAAAGAGATTTTCTCACAGTTCCACACTGGCTATCACTTTGTTATATCACGTATAACTGTGTTCATAAAGAGATTTTCTCTCAGTTCCACACTGGCTATCACTTTGTTATATCACGTATAAACTGTGTTCATAAAGAGATTTTCTCTCAGTTCCACACTGGCTATCACTTTGTTATATCACGTATAAACTGTGTTCATAAAGAGATTTTCTCTCAGTTCCACACTGGCTATCACTTTGTTATATCACGTATAAACTGTGTTCATAAAGAGATTTTCTCACAGTTCCACACTGGCTATCACTTTGTTATATCACGTATAACTGTGTTCATAAAGAGATTTTCTCACAGTTCCACACTGGCTATCACTTTGTTATATCACGTATAACTGTGTTCATAAAGAGATTTTCTCTCAGTTCCACACTGGCTATCACTTTGTTATATCACGTATAAACTGTGTTCATAAAGAGATTTTCTCTCAGTTCCACACTGGCTATCACTTTGTTATATCACGTATAAACTGTGTTCATAAAGAGATTTTCTCTCAGTTCCACACTGGCTATCACTTTGTTATATCACGTATAACTGTGTTCATAAAGAGATTTTCTCACAGTTCCACACTGGCTATCACTTTGTTATATCACGTATAACTGTGTTCATAAAGAGATTTTCTCTCAGTTCCACACTGGCTATCACTTTGTTATATCACGTATAAACTGTGTTCATAAAGAGCTTTTCTCTCAGTTCCACACTGGCTATCACTTTGTTATATCACGTATAAACTGTGTTCATAAAGAGCTTTTCTCTCAGTTCCACACTGGCTATCACTTTGTTATATCACGTATAAACTGTGTTCATAAAGAGATTTTCTCACAGTTCCACACTGGCTATCACTTTGTTATATCACGTATAAACTGTGTTCATAAAGAGCTTTTCTCACAGTTCCACACTGGCTATCACTTTGTTATATCACGTATAAACTGTGTTCATAAAGAGCTTTTCTCACAGTTCCACACTGGCTATCACTTTGTTATATCACGTATAAACTGTGTTCATAAAGAGCTTTTCTCACAGTTCCACACTGGCTATCACTTTGTTATATCACGTATAAACTGTGTTCATAAAGAGATTTTCTCACAGTTCCACACTGGCTATCACTTTGTTATATCACGTATAAACTGTGTTCATAAAGAGCTTTTCTCACAGTTCCACACTGGCTATCACTTTGTTATATCACGTATAAACTGTGTTCATAAAGAGCTTTTCTCACAGTTCCACACTGGCTATCACTTTGTTATATCACGTATAAACTGTGTTCATAAAGAGCTTTTCTCACAGTTCCACACTGGCTATCACTTTGTTATATCACGTATAACTGTGTTCATAAAGAGCTTTTCTCACAGTTCCACACTGGCTATCACTTTGTTATATCACGTATAAACTGTGTTCATAAAGAGCTTTTCTCACAGTTCCACACTGGCTATCACTTTGTTATATCACGTATAAACTGTGTTCATAAAGAGCTTTTCTCACAGTTCCACACTGGCTATCACTTTGTTATATCACGTATAAACTGTGTTCATAAAGAGCTTTTCTCACAGTTCCACACTGGCTATCACTTTGTTATATCACGTATAAACTGTGTTCATAAAGAGCTTTTCTCACAGTTCCACACTGGCTATCACTTTGTTATATCACGTATAAACTGTGTTCATAAAGAGCTTTTCTCACAGTTCCACACTGGCTATCACTTTGTTATATGACGTATAAACTGTGTTCATAAAGAGATTTTCTCACAGTTCCACACTGGCTATCACTTTGTTATATCACGTATAACTGTGTTCATAAAGAGATTTTCTCACAGTTCCACACTGGCTATCACTTTGTTATATCACGTATAACTGTGTTCATAAAGATATTTTCTCACAGTTCCATACTGGCTATCACTTTGTTATATCACGTATAAACTGTGTTCATAAAGAGCTTTTCTCACAGTTCCACACTGGCTATCACTTTGTTATATCACGTATAAACTGTGTTCATAAAGAGCTTTTCTCACAGTTCCACACTGGCTATCACTTTGTTATATCACTTATAACTGGGGTCATAAAGAGCTTTTCTCACTGTTCCACACTGGCTATCACTTTGTTATATCACGTATAACTTTGTTCATAAAGAGCTTTTCTCACAGTTCCACAATGGCTATCACTTTGTTATATCACGTATAAATGTTTTCATAAAGAGCTTTTCTCACAGTTCCACACTGGCTATCACTTTGTTATATCACGTATAACTTTGTTCATAAAGAGCTTTTCTCTCAGTTCCACACTGGCTATCCAACATTTTTATATCACGTAAAGCTGTGTTCATAAAGAGCTTTTCTCTCAGTTCCACACTGGCTATCACTTTGTTATATCACGTATAACTGTGTTCATAAAGAGCTTTTGTCTCAGTTCCACACTGGCTATCCAACATTTTTATATCATGTATAACTGTGTTCATAAAGAGCTTTTCTCACAGTTCCACACTGGCTATCACTTTGTTATATCACGTATAACTGTGTTCATAAAGAGCTTTTCTCTCAGTTCCACACTGGCTATGCAACATTTCCTCGACGCTTTGTCGATTGCTGCCAAAGGTGGCAGGGTCCTACAAATATATTAAATCTAACTTACGAACTATATTGGAAAAGTGAATATGATATTTAGTTATTTACTAAAAGAGATATAAATACATATAATCTGTAATCGCACATATTATTTTCCCTATTTATTAGTAGACATCGATTCTTCGGACAAAATTGATCAATTGTTGTGCAGAATTATTCACCGCGCATTTTTTTGGTCTGCATTAATTTTATTAGTGCTATTAACATTGTCATTTCTAATATTAACAACTGTCATGCTTTGATTGGAATTGTCTGCCCTTTACTCTGAGGGGCCAGCCTGCTTTCTTTCTGACTTTGTCTACGCCCACTTTTCTGTCAATTTATGCTCTAATAGCTTATTTTTTGTCTCGGATTCTGTCAATCTTGCTACAGCCCAGTTTAGGCCCACCTCTTTACACGTGCAAAAAGCGGCTTTCTGTCTAAAGTCTTTGATTCCACGATTCGTGGGGAAGCGGCAATAATCTCAGTTTCTTTGAGTACGAGTACCGCGGAACACCGGGAAACTTTCCCTACCTTTATCTTTGCCGTTCTTCGGTTTTCATCCCGAACTCTAGTCGTTCGTAGAACGGGCGATTGTGCTAACATTACGCCACTTTTCCCCCGTCTTGGGACGCAGCCGAATAAGCTTGTCTGTTTCTTTTATCTTTGGCGGACTAAGAAACGCTGGCCGAAATTCTGGCCACTTTCCTACTATATAAGAACGTATTTTTCTTCTTTCGGTACCATTGTCGCTCTTATGATTTCCTTGATGCCTGGAAAATCAGTTTGGGGTTGATAGCCTATAACCAGATTTATTGTGCGGAGATTGAATTTATTTTGCTCTTTAGGGTTATTTTGGGGGAGTTAGCTTCATTATATAGAGCTTAATCCAGAGTTACTCAATAATATTTTTAATTCGTTAAGTAAAGTAATTTTTGTGTGACCCGGAGAATCTGGTAATTTTTAAGCATTCTGCTAATTTTAATTCCACTAAGAGTGTACACTTAAGACTGAGTGATATTTTATCTGACAGAAGAAAGAGAGGGATTTTCAAAAAGACGTGAAAGGGGAGCGGATATATATTTTATTTGACCATTTGTTTTCCATTTCTGGAATATGTGTATAAATTAATTCTGCATAAAGTCTGCTACTCGTTTTGCGATTAGTTTGCGTCATCGCAACATGAATTATTCTAGTGTAGTCCCTATAAGATACATTATCTCAGGGGCACTTTTATTTATCACTTCATGTTTTGAATAGCTAGACTGGACTTGCTTAAAAGGGCTGTGTGAGTGAAAAGCGAGGTCAGTAGACCCGTCCGCGTAGACAGCGTGGAAGTAATGCATGGACGCTTTTGCCTGTGCGAATGTTTAGGCTAATCAGCGCAGATGTGTGTGATTTTTTGTAACGTAGAAGGGTAGGGTGATGTGCATGTGTTTTTACTCTATGTGTGTGTGTTAAGGGAGGGAGCGAAAGATGTAATGTTGTATGTTGAAAAACATTAGACCTGACTAAGAAAATTGTTAACGAAATGTGTGACCTGGTTGTGTTTTTCAGAGTGGCCGACGTCTGTAACCCTGTGCTCTCTGTAACAATTGTGGGAGCAACTTACATCGTCAAGACATCTACTACCAATACTTATCAACAACATACAGGTAGATCTATTGCCATTGCCTACGGGTAGCTACCTTTGCCCACCAATCTTTTGGAGCAATATCGTCAGACCCATGTAGGGCCGGTTACATCGAAGTAAATACTTCAGCCTAAGCCGGATACATTTTTACCTCCCGCCAGACCGGCCGTCTCCGTTGCCATCGACATGTGTCGGCAATACTGTCCGACCCATTGATAGTCGGTAAAACAGAAGTAGTTGGAGCATGCTTCAGAAGAAGCGGCACCTGGTCAATATAAGTCACCTGCCTGAAGCCAAGTCACCATTATTCAACACACATAGAAGCATCCCTTGAGACCGCTCACGTATACTGGTCTTCTTATTCGTCTGCAGTGATCACTAGCGTCCTGCAAATTGGATTTATCGTTTGTGTCGTTTGTGTTTGGATAAGCGCACTAGTACTCGTTTTCTTCACCCGTGCTTGGATAGTTGTGGCCGGGGTATGTTGGGGGTTGCTGTTTTATACGAAGAGTCTAGTTAATCGACTAGCCTATATGCTAGAGATGGAAATTGTTCTTCAACAGACTTAAAGTTGTACCAGGTTCTGGGATGGTCCTCTAAGGTGTATTTGTTTGGAGCAGTTGGTAAGACATTATAGGTTCCTCAACAGACATTCTTTTCTTCCATTCATGTTTATGGCATAGTAATAATTTGACAACCTCCCTTTGGTGTCAACGTGATCTTTATTGATCATAACTTATGTACATGATGGTCTGAAGATTAAAACATGCATTATTCATTCAATTACAAGTGCAGTTGTTCTTATTAATATAGCATGGGGAATCGACATCAAATGCATCAGGCTTATTCAGCTCCTGGCTACTTGTTCCTTCAAATACCAGTTTACGTTGATGCAATTACATACAAGCAGTGTTGGTTCAGATAGATTAATTCTACTTACAGTTCTCCTTGTTTGGAATATCTCACATATTATATACTAGGATTATGCAACTGTTAAATGAACACATCATTTAATTTAATCGAAAAATCCTCGAAAGTTTAGCAGCCTAAGGACAAACCGTCCGGACACTATCAAGACTGATCTGCAACTATCTTGGCCGTGGAAGCCCGCTGGGTTTCAGCTCAATCTGGGTTAGCGTTGCGTGATCTATGTTTATTCAGCTCACGATTGGACAATAATTAATCTACGCTATTACTATCATGATCTGTTTCTACTATAAATTTACGGTTTAATTTTTTTTATTTTAACAAATTCCTATCAACCAAGCTATAGTCTGTTTTAGTTAGAAGTGATAATTCCTAAAGTGACGAACTCACTGTCACATATAGATCCCAGGGCTCCGCAAATGTATCCCGTAGGGAGACATTTGAGTACTATCTATAACAAAAATCATCCCAAGAATCTCTAAGTCTAAAAAAAAATTTTCAAAAAAATTTTCAAGTTCAAAAAAAATTTCTAAGTCCAAAAGATTTTCGGGAAAATTTAACGAAATTCCTACATCTGAGCTCCTATGTCTATATGGGACTGTCGTCTATAAAGGGGCCTTATTAAAGGACATCATCTCCAAAAATTTAATATCATCTTTCATATCACAACCTTATTTCCATCAAATTTACCAATTGGCAACACTGGCCAACAAAATTGTTCACAACATCATTAACGTCATCACTCAACAATATGGGAAGTGGCAACATTGGGAACATGAACAATAAAATATCTTATTTGCATTATCATAATCTATATGCATGTTACTCCAACAATATAATTGACAACATTCTATTGGACATTGTGGGGAGGAAAACATAATTTTATCTCTGTGTCTCTTATTGGCTGCATATAACAAGACTCCGAGTACTTCAAAAATGTTGAAGTTATTTTCTTCATGATGTTCCACAATCATGGGTGTAATTTATTTATTTAGTTTCTAAGTATTTTACACTTTATTCGTAGAGATTTTGAAGGTCTCTAAATCTTTATTGTCCTGATGATCCTCTTTTCATAAAACAGTTTGTCCTTCCTTGGTTATCCATCATGTTTTCTTTTCGAGTAAATGATCTAGTTGCTCATTGTTATTATTAAAAACATCTCTAGGCATATGGGTGAAGATTTCTAAATTATAATGTAACCATTAACATGTCCACATGCAATCATATTTTATACAACAAAAGCATTAAAACCTCATGGCTTATCCTTATTTATTTGTGTCTGAATGTTTCCTGTATTTGACCTTTTCCAAATGGTAAGTGTATAGATTCGTTCCAAGTCCATCACTGTAGAGAATGTTCTATATTACATTTTTCAATAAATATGTGATGTTTGTCTCCAATATCCATACAGGTAATACGTCTGGTGGTGATCGTGTCCATTTATGACTCAGCCATTTCTAATTGTTTGAAATCTTTCTTTTTTCTTGTTTTCTGTCAACACGTTATTCTCTTATGTGAGCCATAGCTTAAAATTATTTATTATTACTAGTCTTTTTCAAGAAAACTCATCTGTGTACTAGCTTTGTTGCAATTATCATACATCAACTTATTCAATCAATCAATCATCAAAACAATATGTTTACAACATGTCATTGAAATAAATTATCAATATTCCCATTTAAGACAAGGTTCCTGGCACTCTGGCTACTATGTATCCTTACTATCTTTGGTTCCATGTATATTGTGTAACATTTTCTTCTTTTGTTCTTTTAAGTTCAATGTATCATTTATGGCGTTCCAAAATTCCATGCTATTGGGATCCTGTCTAGTTCTCCTGTTATCACTAGAAATACATCCTTAGTGAACCTTTTGAGCTGTATCTGTCAATATTTTTCAACAACACATCATACACTCATTATAGAAAATCAAGTCGAATATCTTAATTCAGTAACAATATATTACAAAAATATTTTATTTTACAGTATTTTCATTGTCAACACCAGTTCTGCCTTCGCAGGTCGAAGGTTTTTCAGAACTATATGGTGTTTATAACATCTGCTGCTACAGCCAGATGGTCAATTTAAATTTCTTAAATTCACAATAATTTAAGTTAATTATTATTATGGGGTATGAGGGTATACGTATTCCAATGTTAATCCATGATGCAGCAATATGTATGTCCCATCTAGGTATTCTTTTATAATTTCATATCCCTCTATTATACATATATCCATGACACGTCAGTCCGTGGGGTAGCATTATATTCAGTCCATTCATTATATTGGGTGATCCGATCTCAGTATGTCAAAATATTTTAGTTATTTTTGACTCTATGATTATTCAATCAAATTATAACAACCGTTTCTATATAAGCCTCAGCAAGCAATCAACATTTGCTATCCATCTTATTATGACAATGTTAATAATACAAAGCAATAGTTAAACATCAAGGAAATGTCTTCTCTTATACGGAGGTAATCTTGTCATTTATTTTCTGCTGGATGCAGTATGTATGCAACTATTTCATTCATATATTTTTTTTCATTTTATCCGTACATCTGTGGTTCTCATAGGATGTTCATAATCTATATGTATCTCGTGTTCATTGGTAATCCATACTCTTATGGTTCCTTTAGTGGCAATCATTTGTCCTTTGATTTGTTCTATGTCCGTGAAAATTCATAAAATTTTCGAAGTATTTTGACGTCTTTCTTTCGTTATCACGAAAAGACTAACATTTTGTTTATTATACTATACTGATGTGGAGTACTTTATCATCAATCATAACATTAGTTGTACTATCGTATAGTTGTATCATAACATGGTGTCTCATCTAATGTCACAGGCAACCTTCATAAATAGGTGCTTCTTCCTTTCATGTGCCTCAGGCAACATCAGGAAAAAAAATGGCAATGTATTTTCTCTGGGATTAGCATGCACAAATGCTATCAATAGGGTTTCTATCTGCAAAATCAGCATGCGCAGATATCGTTGGGGTATTGGGTAAAGGGCAATGTCTTGAAATTGGGGCAGTGTATTTTACATCAGCTTGTCATACAGGTGGGTAATTTTTTTCATCTGTCATTTGTTTACATCAACAATTTGTGGGGGTGGTACAATGGTATGTATCAGCAGTGATGTATGCCAATCTTGTATAATATGCTATTCTGTAGTATATTTTTGTATATTTCCAACTCTTCTGTAGAATTAACTTAATCACAAAAATGCAACATCAGCATTTTCTACTATCTCCTTATATAATAATTTATGAGTGGGGCTATGAAGGATGTAATAGTGTAAATGGTAAGAATATTAGCAACATTGTTTAGAACAAGTAAGAGGACAGTATACTGTGGAGTCGTCATGGATAGAGGAAAAATAGACTATCTGTGGAATACAAGAGTATTGTAATGCAAAAGGATGAAGAAATTACTTGGCGAACGAATTTATAAACTCCGAATGTCGTCTCAGAATGATAGAAAGAAAAAAAGGTATGAGAAGTAAGGTGGGGACATCTTATAATGGTTGTTAAAGATACAATCTATTTTGCTGAATGCAATATTTTCAAACAATTTGTCATGTACATACTCAAAATAAATACACCTGTGGGAAGAAAAAATATAGCATGACATATATGGGTATAAATTGTAATGGCGTGGGTGATACGTATTTTGTTACAAGCTGTAATAGTAGGTTCAATAGAACATTATAGAAATTGACAAGTCCAGTGGCATAGGCATTATAGGTTAAAAGGATTAGTAAAAAGTAAGAAAGGACCACTAGTGTAAAGTGTTCTGCGAGAGGATGCACTAAGATGTATGAAAAGGAAATCAGTGGACTCTGGGATGTGTAAGGACAAGAAGTCGAGTTTAGGAAATGTGGAAAATGATCATAAATCAATGTCATGGCAAAATCAGCGTGACACATATGTTGTAAATGGGATTGTGGAAGTTAACGTTATCACTGTCAAACTAATTTAACGTGTCATGTGTGTGATTGCCAATAGCAAGTCTGTGATTTTGTGTCAACTTTATTTCACAATCAAAAATCTTCTAATTAACATCATCTGTGGGCTGTTCTTGGAGTACTTAAGTCGTCAGTAACTTGATTAGGTAAGGTACTTGCTGGTTGTGGTTCTGTCTTATCATTCTGGCACTAAGTCATTTATAGTTTGAACTGAGGCAGTACATTTCATAGAGGCTGAAAATAGAGTATATGGGAAAATTTAAAACATTATCAAACAGTAAGTTCACATTTGCGTAGACCGTGCATGGGGTGGCATGCATATAAACACTTGGTTGTTTTTCAGGAACCGTCCCAGCCCCAGCGAGACATAACTGACCTCCTCATAGGCTTCACCCGCTCGTTGATTTTTTTCTCTAATTCCAGCAATAGCATAAGTTGGGAGTTGGAACTGGAATCATTGTTGACCAGGTTTACAGCGGGTACAGCACTGGAGATGGCGTTGTTGATAGGGTTGACAGTGGGTACAGTACTGGAGATGGCGTTGTTGACATTGAGAGGTTGATGGGCAACTGAAGAAAACGTCAATAGTGTACTAGCTGGAGGTGACATGATATTGACTGATTGTTGGGGCGCTGAGGAAATCGGTGATGATGGCAATGTAGCCTGGGGATGTGTGGCTGGAGGTGACATGACTGGCGGTTGTGGCAGTTCTACAAATGTAGCCACAGGAGGCGATTCGTGAGGCTCAGGAAAAAACGATTTAACTGTGGTGTGAACTTGTACTGGTGGGATGCTGAATATTGACTCGATACCACTATCTGAGTCCGATACACAGGACATTGTATCAGATACACAGGACATTGTGTCATCTACATGTGCGTTGGAGTCTGGTAGATAGGGGCGTTGGAGATTGGAACTGGCAGGTAAAAATAGGGTGCTATCCGCATCGCTGGTTTCAATAGTACTGGCCGGGTCTGGTGAATCGATGTCTTTTTCTCGTTCATATACATCCACCATTTCTCTGTCATTTTGTTCGTTGGGGTCTGACAAAACTGCACTGGGGTCGAAACTGTTGTTTCTCATTTCTTGTTGCGTTTCGTCTCTATAAAGATTGCTGGTATATGGTTCAGCAATCTGCTTGGGTATGGTCTCTTCAAGGTCTGTTTTTTCATTAAAAGAGATGGAAACTGCGGATCTATAGCGATATTTTGCCTGTCTAATGGGTCTGATGGACACTTCTGTATAATTCTTCTCTTTTGGGGTAATCTTGCTTTCATCCCGATCAATCGGGCTGTTGTAGTGCTCAAGGGTGCCATCATCCTGTTTAACCGTGTTTATTACCAAGCAACGTATCTCGTCTTGTTTGGCAGACAAGTTCATAGCAAATTTATCTTCTAGTAGACAATATACCGATTTGACCGTGAGAACGCTGAAGTCACCCTTCTTCAAAATGTCATTTATTTCTTCCTGCAGCCTCTCTGTGCTCGGTGCAGTAACTGGGATAGCATTCAAGGATTTCTGTTGGGCGAACTGTTGCAATGGTATACGAGTGTGGCTGGATGATGTGCTGGTTTGGAACGTTTTACATGCCTGACTTGATCCAGCAACATCTGTCTGTGTTGCGACAGAGGTCATTTTGGGCTCATTCATATGCATGTGTCGGGTTAGTTCATTTACACTGGGGGTACATAGCATCGCAGTTGGTCTCGTTTGTGTAGCATTAACCAGCTGTTGTCTGGGAATCGGTTTGCGCCATGGTAGTAGTGGTTTGATAACTGCGCGTAAACCGTTTTCTGTTGTGATTATGCATGTGTTGTTAGATGCATTGCGATTCTTTACCTCGCAAATCTTTTGATGCCTGACATTGTTGATTACTTTTCTGACTGCAATACGGTAATCTCTTCTGTTGAGACTGTTCCAGTGGTTCTTAGTACGTTTATTGAAGTAATACAGGGGACTGTCGGATTCCTTACTGCAATGTTTCAGTATACGTGGGTAATGTAGGTTCCTCATATCGTCGACAAAGTAACATTCCGCATCCGCGTGTGTCACTGCATTCATCCTGATATAAGAGGTGTGATCAGAATAATTCATATCTTTCCCATGAATAATGGGATGTAAGCTCAAGGATTGTCGTTTGGGATAACCTCCCGTCAGAAAACGATTTTTCCACCTTTCAGAGTCAGAGGGGTGGCGTGGATTGGAAAAACTTGAGGAGGGAGACTGATGGGCAAAGCTCTGACACAGTGATGGCTCATGCTGCATAGGGTAACTTCCCGTCAGCAAATATTTCTTAGACATGTCAATCGGTGGGCTGTAATGGTTGTGCATGTGCGGATCGGTTTTGTGGTTGCTGCTGTTGTTCTACCCCGAGTTGCTGGAAACCTTCCATTAATTGGTCCATCTTTCGTTAATGCTTAGTCTGTTTTTCTGCTCTTTATAGAGGACTGGGCATGGGCACCATATATTGTTATATGTGGCCGGGGTATGTTGGGGGTTGTTGTTTTATACGAAGAGTCTAGTTAATCGACTAGCCTATACGCTAGAGATGGAAATTGTTCTTCAACAGACTTAAGGTTGTACCAGATTCTGGGATGGTCCTCTAAGGTGTATTTGTTTGGAGCAGTTGGTAAGACATTATAGGTTCCTCAACAGACATTCTTTTCTTCCATTCATGTTTATGGCATAGTAATAATTTGACGACCTCCCTTTGGTGTCAACGTGATCTTTATTGATCATAACTTATGTACATGATGGTGTGAAGAGTAAAACATGCATTATTCATTCAATTACAAGTGCAAGTTGCTCTTATTAATATAGCATGGGGAATCGACATCAAATGCATCAGGCTTATTCAGCTCCTGGCTACTTGTTCCGTCAAATACCAGTTTACGTTGATGCAATTACATACAAGCAGTGTTGGTTCAGATAGATTAATTCTACTTACAGTTCTCCTTGTTTGGAATATCTCACATATTATATACTAGGATTATGCAACTGTTAAATGAACACATCATTTAATTTAATCGAAAAATCCTCGAAAGTTTAGCAGCCTAAGGACAAACCGCCCGGACACTATCAAGACTGATCTGCAACTATCTTGGCCGTGGAAGCCCGCTGGGTTTCAGCTCAATCTGGGTTAGTGTTGCGTGATCTATGTTTATTCAGCTCACGATTGGACAATAATTAATCTACGCTATTACTATCATGATCTGTTTCTACTATAAATTTACGGTTTAATTTTTTTATTTTAACAAATTCCTATCAACCAAGCTATAGTCTGTTTTAGTTAGAAGTGATAATTCCTAAAGTGACGAACTCACTGTCACATAGTGAGTGCACGCTGGGATTTTTACACCTATTTTCCACAGGGAGCTTATCTCTTTCATTAATTGGACAGCAGCAACCAAGGGAACAGTGTTAGATTACTCGGAGTTTAGAAGTACTTACATACCAGGATTTATTTTAGCATACGGCAGGAAAGGCCGTTTTTCATGACGGAAGACTGGGGGCCCCCTGTTAGTTAAAAAGCTGGATATATGAGAGATTCTCTGGGTGTTGGTGTGGAGTGAGGCGATCTGCTTGTGTGCGATTTATCTAAGTGGTGTGGTAGGTTGTTTGTTTACTGTGATTGGGATTTTTTTTGCCTTCAGAGATTGTGAAGGCATACTGATTTCCATGTTGATGCTGTGGTCGTATTTTTGTTTTAATAAACATAAAAATACCTGTTGTGCTCAGAACCTCTTCTCTTATAACTGTCACTGAATGTCGTGATATATGTTCTTACTGCTTCTTAGAATTCTTCTACTTGTCCAGAGATAACGGGCATGAGACTGACATTCACAGAAGGCTGGAGGATTAGTCTCCTTACTCTCCAGAGGTCAGATCTCTTCCCATAATTTTCATTAGTGACTCTATTCTTATCTACTTTCACATTACACATTCATAATCTGTCTGAACTCAGACATAATCTATTCGTAATCTATACCTACCTGTGACAATAACATGATCGTAAGTGAATCTATTCACGTCTTTTGCACATTGTCAGAAAATGTTAATGTCTTACACGCTATACTTTCCGCTGTAAGATATTAATAGTTTTGTTTTCCTATATGGACAGAAATCAAACAAGAGCTATTGCCCTCCCAGCCCATCACAATTACCATGATTTGCTGCCAAGAGTGTTTAGACAAAAAGTTTATAAACCTGATTCGTTTGATAATTATGAGCCGAGGTTCATACATTTGGAAAAGATGACATGCAATTTTATTGACTATACCCCAGTGGGAAATTTAGGTATTTTTTAACTAAAAGAAGGAAAAGAGAACATAGTGGTTTCGTTACCAAAACTAAGATTAAACTTGAAAACACCTACTGTTGTAATGTAAGCATTAAACAATTTGCAGCTGCATCTACCGTCCATTGTCATCTTTTTTACCCTATTTATTTCTTGTCTTGTTTTGCAACAATCTCCACAAAATATAAGTCGTGATTTTACGAAGACTAAATTGTGTCTGACTTTTGTCTTTGTTTTATTTTAGCGCATCCCTTTCTGGATTTTCATTAGACAATTTCAATATCTGAGCGAAGCCGGGTGACAACATTTTATTTTTAATTTGGAAAACAAAACAGTTTGTAATTCCATCATTGACATTTCTTTGTTTACAGCAACATTTTAAACATTACAAATTTGGGGTTTATGAATGACTCAAGCAACGTTGGTTTGTGTTATACAGTCATTTAATATCGAAGGGCTTAACAATGTATGAAGAAAAACGTTAATAACAATGTAACTTAGGTCATAAAATAAATCTAAAACAAAGTAAGTTTACATAACAAGGCAGCCAACACAATAGAGCATTAACTCTTTGACTCCGGAATAACGCTCAGAGCGTTGGTCGATTTGATACCCGTGCCAAAACAACGCTCTGAGAGTTGTTTTTAGTCTATCACGAATTTAAATTGCGGCATAGGGTGGAAAATAATTCCGGAGTCAAAGAGTTAAGTAAAGATATAAACAAGTTACATAGTATACAAATAGAGAACAATGAGCCAGTACATTAATATGATCATGTGTCCAGCAAATTGTACCTTGCATAACGATATAAGTGAATACAAGATTGTATTCTTGTAAAATAAAATAGAATATACACAGATAAGACAACCAAAGCAACAAGTTCGCTAAACTATTTTTAAATAGTTTTAAAATGTTGACAATGTTTGCGCTAATGAAACTAGTCCCAGCTGCTGGCAGTTATGATGTGTCATTCAGATCTTAGATGACAGATCTGATGTATCAACAGATTTTGATTTATATCAGATTTCTGACTCGAAATTTAAGTTTACCAAATTTATGGAAATAGCTATGAAAACGGATATTGAAACTGCAATCTGTGTGCAGCCTTTACTGTAAATTTACTATTTTGAATATTTTCAAATTTTCGAAAATAATAACACATGTCGATAGAGCAGGTTTAATTGTCAAGGAATTAATACCCCCCCCCCCCCCCCCCCCCCACACACACACACACACGCACACAGAGCGGTTAAATCCTTTTAAATTCTGTACTTCATGTTTTTTGGACAATTCTAATTATACGAGTTTTAGTTTTAATTTAGCTACATTTATATCGAAATTTACGCCATCTGAATTTACGCGATTTGGAAATAACGTGCACTGGGGAGTAAATATGAAAAAGATAGCTACTACTGAATCAATGTTCCTATATAGATGGTGCCACTATCATAATTTCTCGTTTTAATTATTTTTAATTTGGTGCTTTTTATGTAACCTTTCATTAATATTAATTTAGTCCACCTTGAAGAAGCATTCCCCTATGTAATTTCAATGAAGAAAATGGTCTCAATATACGCGAATCTCAAATTACATGGAACGTAACCCTAGGGTAGATCACGATTTGACTATAGCTAGCTATCCCTGATCTTTAGAATCTCTACAAATTATTTAACAGTAGTTACGTGTTAAAACCTTTTGAATGAGATCTTCTTTTTAAATATATGTTTTATTTGTACTAATTATACTAAATTGTAAACAAATACACTAGTATATTCGTTTAAAAAAATAGCACGGTTATCTTAGTGATATTTTTAACTGGTTATTTTATTTTCAAGAGCTTTGAAAAATTGTGCAGTCTGTTCTTTCAGGAAGGAACATGACACATATTCTTGTATCTGCACTACAGATCTCGATCTTCTTAACGAGGACAAAAAAAAAATCTTTCAACCTTGAACTGAAGATAAAGTCCCTGATTGTCTTTAATCCCGCAGAGAACATTCCTAAACTGTATTGAAAGCGGGCAGTTAGAAAATGCAATGAAAGAAGAATGGGAAGATGCGAAACCTGGTGCCATAAACTAAAACTCATGCTGTGGTGGGCAGACAAAATGACGAATAAAAGAATTATTTAAGCTGCGAAGTTTAAACAGCCAATGGAGCGGGAGTCCTGGATGTTGTCAGTTACCAGAAATAGGTCTATGTGCACGCATCATCGACTGATTTCAAAAGAAGAATGAAAAAGAAATTCCATAATTTGTATGGAAGACTGTACATTCAGGAAAGTTAAGAACATGATGAGAAAACAATATATGAGATAAATAATTGGTGCAGATAAAATGAGGTCAACACAATACTATCGTTGGGACCATAGCCTCAACCTGAAGACTACAAAGTAGCCTCATGTCATTGTAATGATTTAACAACAACAACAACGGGACCACAACAACAACACCATTTTATTCTCACTACACATTTAACTTAGGACAACTGTACCAAAATCACAGATCACTAACACAAACATCGGTTGTGAAAGGTATCTTTAACTTAGGACAACGATACCAAAATCACAGATTGCTAACACAAGCATCAGTTGTAAAAGATATCTTTAACTTAGGACAACCGTACCAAAATCACAGATTGCTAACACAAACATCAGTCGTGAAAGGTATCTAACTTAGGACAACGATACCAAAATCACAGATCACAAACATCAGTTGTGATAGGTATCTTTAACTTAGGACAACGGTACCAAAATTACAGATTGCTAACAACAAACATCAGTCGTGAAAGATATCTAACTTAGGACAACGGGTACCAAAATCACGGACGGTTAACGCAAACATCGTTTGTGAAAGGTATCTTAGCGTGTGACTAACTGTCAGCCGTTAAGAATCCACAACATGTAGGCGTGGCTGCTAATTTTCTGACACAACAGTTTGGGAATCACTATTTAGAGAATGTAGTTAAAGAGAAAGGTAGCACACTTCAGATAACGAACTGGAGAAACTACATGAGGATTGAAAAGTTATTCCTTATTTTCGCATTTTTATTTATGAATAAACTAGCAATAACCCGTCAACATTGACAGGTTTTTAATTATAGTGTGTTATTTCTGTTACATGTATTACAGACGGTACTATCACTACTGTGGTTATTTCATTGCAGGCGACCTTCATTAGATATTTGTAGTGAAAATTATATGGATGTATTAAATATGAAGACATGGAGTGACCTTATCTAAATGACATGTGGAGCAGTGATGATGATCTAATGGACCGTAAATTGACTAAATAACTAACATTTTTTTTAATGACAACATGTCTCGTAATTGTTCGGGCATCTTTTAAAATCTTGCCCTGGTCGACTTACTGCCTCTGAGAAGCCATGGTCGACTTACTGCCTCTGACAACAACGTTTGAAGTTTGACGAAACTCCAGTTCATGTACTGTTTATCAATCGTGTTGTTGGCTTCTTTCCATAATCAAACTGTTCATGCACACCTTCATTTGTGCACTTTTTCTATTTTCGGGAGAGTACATATAAGGGGAAACAATACAATTATTATCTAACTTTCAACCACAGTTGCACCCCCTTAGCTGTGGTTGAAAGTTAATGTACTCTCTTGAAAATAGAAAAGTGCGCAAATGACGGTGTGCAAAATGTGACTGACCGACCGACCGAAGTACTTACGGCGGGAATTATGATGTTGAAATTGTGAATTTTCTGTCACAATGTAGAGACTGACTGTTATATATTTTGGACGACTTTTATTTATGACATTTTAAATTTGTAGTACCTGAATGACAGTGCTGGAGGACGCTGGTCGGTAAAGATCACATCTAAATCTGTAAATCCACAGAGAAATGATAAAGGTAATGAGAATAAATGCTGACAAAAAATAATAACCAGACTGTACCTGAAAAAACACTACAAGAAGATGTTGACACATATTTCAACGTGGCAGCAACAGAACCAGAGTTGGAAGAATGAAGAAAAAAAATCAACATAATAATACAGATGGCAAGAAACGGCGTTGAGGAATTACATGGAAAAAAACCAAAACTAATTTCAACAGAACGTCACATCAAATATCAAGGCGGTCTTGTTGTTTGGTATTGGAACATGAAAAAAAAAAAAAAAAAAAACGACCAAAATAAATAAATCATGGATCGTGCAGAATGTAAGTATTTGAAATCTCCGATATAATTACCAACTTGTAACTGATGGAATGAACAAGGCAAATATTATTTGAACATGAGGTGAAGAAAGACGTTGACTTCAAAAAGGACGTAAATAGAGGAAGCCAGCTGATAGCGTTACAAGGCAATCCTTTTTATGGAACTTAAAAAAAAAAATACAAAGAAAACCAAAATCATGTGGAGAAGAGAACTGAGGACAAACTTAAGTAGGATAAAAATGGTCGAGGGATTTAGAATGGGTGGCGTAGGACAGGAGGTTTATTCTTGTTCTGTCTCCTTGACGCTCCTAACGGAGAATGAGACCAGTACTGTGGTTGTTCCTTGTATGGTCCCATGAAGCCTTCACCAAACATTCGCACGCACATGCAGATGTAGTTTCTATGACAATTAGTTTTATTTGATGAAGTTGCCAGCCTAGGACAGAAAGAATGGTGCAAATTAATTGAAGACTTATGATCTAAAGACAGCTGACTGCAGAAAGAAAGTTATAAATTGTCATTATTCGTATAATAATTTAGCACAGTAATACGAGGATGTAAAAATATTCGTTTTCTCAGCCATGAGCATTTTATGAAGTCGTGTTCTGACGCAAGTAACGGAGTCTTTTATAGCTGCAAGGACTCTTATTTTTTCACGGTAATTTAATTGTACTTATACACGAGTAAATCACCCGCCAATATAATTATGTTCTGCTTTCTCGTCTGCGTATTTTCATGACGTCACTAATTTATTTTTCTGAATGCATTAGTTATGAAGCTATTGAGCAACGCGTTAAAAGTGGCACCGGTAGAAAGGAAAAGAAGCCAATGGCCTGACAACTTGACTGATTAATTAACAGTTGCTTCATCACAACTTGTTTTGTAGATATTTTTTAAAATATTGCCTAAATAAGTATTAAAATAAACGAAATAAAAAACAACAACTTTCTATTACAACGTATCCGAATCATTATTTAAGGGAGTATCGACTTGAGCTACTAAATCAGCCGAGTTACTGCAAATGTAATGAGCTCCGTTTGTAAATATATAAGGTACTCCACCCGAATTACAAATGGAGATAATTCCAGAAATTGTGTACAAAAACAAACATCCGCCATTATTAAGGAAAGTAACAAAGGGCACGTTATGCAAAAAGCGCGTAATTTAGTCCCATCCTGAAAATTACGCCATGCAAATAGACTGCAGCTTTGGTGGGGAAAGATGGGACTAATGTAACGGATAGATAAGAGAATTCTTTGAATGGGGAATATGTCCTATCCAGCTATAAATAGGTACCTGACTCTGATATTAAAGAAAAAGGCATCGAGACAGGTGTTAAAAAGTGACCGTGCTATTAATTTTATTGTGTTCTACCAGTCTTCTTTTTCATAGTGTGCAATCCTGCTATGTCTTCCTAGCCCGTATTTTCTCTCATATTGGAACGCATGACTCAGGTTTCATTGTTGTTTTCGCATGATCTATCCTGGAAAGAGAGAACGTAAACAACCCAGCTGGGAGCAGAAAGATAATCACTGCCCTACCTTGTGAAGACAAACAAACCAGGCCCGTATTTTGTTACGCAAATCTGGGCACCCATGCTTCTCATATTGACATTCGGAAGATAAATACGAACAGCCGGCAGGAAAGTTACATAACCTACCGGGAGTTGGACACTCGTGTTTGTCAACATTCATAATAGCAAATTAAACTGAATAGTTTGTTATGAAATACAGACATGAGTCATCTAAAAATTGAAGTGTTAATACTTTATATGGGAGGCGTTTGAAATTACCTGTGTCACGCAAGATTTCCTGAGAGAAGGGAGGAGAAGGTATATACTTAAGTCAAACATTCGAATCTGCTTGGTCTAGAAAAATAGACGACGTTTTATTTGCGACTTTCACCGCTTAGAAACTTACATAGAGTGGGAGAAATGACCTATATATAATGTAGTTCATTGTCAGACTTCAGCACTGTGTTCCAGTCAGTCAAGACGACACCTTCAGACTAGCCAGGACCGAAGAAATATAAGATTTCAATAACGAGGATTGGACCAACTATTGAGGATCTGCTGAAATTACACAGTAAGAAAACTCGACTTTATAATACTGAAACCCACAAAGTCTTCTGCACCAATAAACAAGAAAATAGTCAGATTATCACTTGAGTAATACTCGACTACCCGAAAAACGGTACCAAAACCTGTTGCCCGACATTATTTTGACGTCTTCCTGTGCCAGATATATGTCGAAAAATATAACCCTGTTATATGGGGTAAGTTGTAACATATACAATTTTATCATTTTATATATTGCATTTGCCATGTTTAATTCGCTGGTGGTTGTATAAGTTCATACAAGTATGGCAACCTGAGCATTTGAAAACGATAGTCATGAACCAAGTGCTAATGACTGCTTCATGATGGTTCTCTTACAGGGAACGAAAATCAGAGTTAGCCCCAGGCTCCAGGTGGAGCCGGGAGTGGATGATGATGACGTCAGGTGTACATATTTATTATATTAACATTTTAATAAGTTTATATGAACATTTAAACATGTGTAAACCAGGCAAAAGTCGTTTACGCTGTCCAGTCCCATTTGTTTATCAAAGTAATGGAGAACAACGATGATTTTTCATTCAATGCACTTGGATTTATGATTTATGCTCAGGGAGGGTAAAAATGGCGGTGGAAATGATAGCGGGACTGCACCTGATTAAGTGTCAGCAACCCAAAACTTAGCAGAGACTTTTGTTTTCTTCTAAAGTTTGTGGTACAGTTTGTGGTACCAGTGTGTGATACTAGCTTGATACAATAATATGGATCAAAAGGTTGTGGTCTACGCTAGATACATGCCTTTGACGGGTTGTGAAGAGCCTTGCCTTGACGTTAGCAGCGTTTACCCCTGCAACTACGCCTGAGATGTGCCCTTACCACAGAAGTCTACAACTGACGGAGCAGTCGGCAAACTAGTCCACCATCTGGCGAGTTAAATGATTTTAACCCGGCCATAGCAAAAGACACTTCCAAAACTCATCGGCAGTTTAATTATCTGTGACGTCAATCCATATTTCTTTTTAAAAATTCATGTACTTATTTACTCGTGGTAAACAATAATTGAACTTTAAATTTGTTATATGTATTTACAAAATAATAGTTTATTTAATTATTACAAAGAGAAATGCACACGTATGGATCAGATTTCCTAAATGTAACTACAACAGAGCTACTTAAGAAATAATTTACTGAATAATTCAGTTGGGGGTCAGAAACGAGCGAATATATCTTTATCTTCATAGTAGGGTCGGGAAGATGCAAAGTTCACAATAGCCTTGATAAATTCAGCGTTGTGCTTGATTTCTGAAATATCCAATGAAGACTCCCTAAAATAGAAGTACCATCCTTCTATTTACAACTCTGCCGAGAGTAATCTTGAGCGAAGGTAGATACCTTTAAAGTCCCTCAGTTTATACTCTAAATTTTAGCCATTGTTGGTTCTTCAACTGCAGAGCAGGGGAGACAACCCGTGAGAGCAGGGAACTGGTTACCCCACCTCTCGATACTGGACCTAGTATAGTGAAGTCTCTAACTATTCACTCCCCTACAGCAGTAAATGACGTAAGAGTACCTTTTACTATCAATGTTTTCCACATTTTGCGCTATGAATATTTTATACGGTATTAATATTATTTCTATTCCTATCTGTTACTGTTTATTCATATTTAAAAATCTGACTATTTCTACTACTATTTTGTTCTTTGGCCGCATGCCTCTTTTCCCACTAGCTGCTCCTTTAAAAAAAATATAATTTCTAGCTTTCCATTGTGTCCACAAAATAATCTAATAACAGTAGGGCGATACTTATGTCATTTAATTTTCGGTACTGTTAAAACCGTTTTCTAAAATTAATACATAAAAGTCCTATATTTGATCAATTCCTGATGGAATTTATTTAGAATGTAGAATATTTAGAAATGTAGGTAATATATTCAGTTGTTGGTATTTACTTACTGGCAACTTGTTTCCTGATCATTTATTCTACATTCCTACACCGGTTGATGAACAAATTCTAAATGTCTTTATTTCATTGATTAATTCATTAATCTTCAACTCCCTAAGGTGTACATGCCTTCTTCAAATTCACACCACGTCTACCTGGCCTGTGCCATCTGTCAAGGATCTTCCCATGCCTTTTTTATCCCTTCCATGCTTGTTTCTAATTCCCTTGTCAATGTGTATCCCCTCTTTTTGTCTTACTCTGGAAACTCCAGACTTCCATGTAATGTTTTCCGCTCGTTGTCTCAATGTGTCTAATATCTGACGCCAGGTGTTCGGTCACCGGCTGTTCCACTGGTGGTTATCTAGTTCCTGTCATCAGTTCCACATTAGTCATCTTGTCACATCATTCTAATCCTTCTATTCTGTTTAAGCTCCGACATATGCAAGTCTGTAACTGTTTTATTGTCGTTTTTGCTGTTCTCCAATGTCTCAGAGGTGTTCAGTAAGACTGACTTGACATCTGAGTTGAAGATTCTCACTTCTTTGTTGCACCGCACTTTATTTCTTTTGATTTCCATATATTTCTCAATGCAATGACAACTCATCTTGAGTGTTTGTATTCTGATTTGGATATTAATGCCTGTTCTGCCAACTTTGTCTATATTGCTGCAAAGATGCATGTATCAGTCCATCATCTTGAGTGTTTGTATTCTGATTTGGATATTAATGCCTGTTCTGCCAACTTTGTCTATATTGCTGCAAAGATGCATGTATCAGTCCATCATCTTGAGTGTTTGTATTCTGATTTGGATATTAATGCCTGTTCTGCCAAATTTGTCTATATTGCTGCAAAGATACATGTATGAGGCCATCATCGAGTTGTAGTGTTCCTACCACTGCAGTCTGGCAATGTTTGGTCGCATTATTCTCGTAGTCTTTGTCTTTTCCGTGTGTATATTCAGACCCAAGTTTTGTGACATCTTATCAATTAATCTCATTTTGTGTTACATCGGATAATGGAATAGAAGAACCTGACTGTTGACAAAATCTAGATAGTCAAGAATGCTATTTTATTTATTATGATATTCAAATAAATCAATATAAAAATATAATGCAATTCTCAGATTGTTTGCTTGTGCGTATGTGTTAGCGCGCAGGTACGTGAATTTAAAAAAAGTGTCATATTTGTGATTCATAACTTTTGGTAATATAAACAGCTGTAGAACAGATGTTGAGAATAGACAGACTTAGAGCAAAAACACCGTATAGGAAAACAATATAAAAAAAAAATTAATATATAAGGATTATCGAGGAAAATGAAGGTCTGGTGAGGTTCTCGTAATACCTTTTGATACTGACAAATAAGTAGTGATGTGGGTGTCAACTCAAACATTCTAGGCTTTCCTACATATTAAGAACATGACAATCGTGAGAGACTACCATAGTGGAACAAATTAAAGTACACACACGCGCACTCCCATACATGTTGATACTTTAAAATCTAATTTACTCTATTTACACTAATTGGAAAGGTGAAATGATACCTTGATCAGGTATCGGCAATCAAAATTGTTTTCTAGAGTTTGCAAAACACTACATATTCTATTTATAACCCTTCAGCAATTGAGTGGAATACTGTTCTTCATGAAAGGAAAACAAAATGATGTAAATTATTTTTGTTTATTGTAAGATGACTTTGTCTATTTACTTGCATTTTTGTTTATTTAAATTTCGCATAATTTTTTCTTCAAGTAATAGATTCTGATTTCAAAATTCATTATGTATATGAATATATATATATATATATATATATATATATATATATATATATTCATATACATATATATATATATATATATATATATATATATATATATATATATATATATATATATATATATATATATCCTGCTAAAAAAAGTTAAAGGCCACTTTCAATTTTAGGTCATTTCATCTAAGCTGTTTTTTTTTTTAAACCTGAACACTCAGTCAAAAAAGTTTGGCTGCATTTTGTTGCATGCTTAAACAATGTTTGTTAATCTGACAATAAATCAAATCTGTGTTACGTGTGTGTACCTCCAAGGTCAATCAAATGTACGTGGCGGAAAGGGAAATAATGCATGTTTGAAAATGCTTCCTATGGCAAAGCCTGTTGATAACATTGCTGAAATTTGCTTTTCACGTGCAAGTCGTGACTATAGTGAACACATGTCACCCACTTTTCGGAAGGAACGGGCAATGGGTATGTTTGTAACATTTACCATTTTAGCCATGACTCAGCGTGTCTTGCCGTCTTGTGGTAGACCTTGGACGTCCTGACTTGTGTTGTTCTGCGACACTGCCGGTTGCATTATAACGATAACGCAGAGTTTGTATGACAGAGTGGGCAACTCCTAATCTCCTAGCAACTTCTCGCAGCCCTACATCATCCTGCAGCCATGCCATCGCTCTCCATCTGTCAACATTGGTCAAGCGTCTTCGCTGAGCCATGGTTAAAATGGTAAATGTTACAAACATACCCATTGCCCGTTCCTTCCGAAAAGTGGGTGACATGTGTTCACTATAGTCACGACTTGCACGTGAAAAGCAAATTTCAGCAATGTTATCAACAGGCTTTGCCATAGGAAGCATTTTCAAACATGCATTAATTCCCTTTCCATCACGTACATTTGATTGACCTTGGAGGTACACACACGTAACACAGATTTGATTTATTGTCAGATTAACAAACATTGTTTAAGCATGCAACAAAATGCAGCAAAACTTTTTTGACTGAGTGTTCAGGTTTTAAAAAAAACAGCTTAGATGAAATGACCTAAAAATTGAAAGTGGCCTTTAACTTTTTTTTAGCAGTACAGTAGAACTCCATTTATCCGAACCCCAATTATCCGAACATCCAATTATCCGAACACTTTTTCCAGAAAAAAAAAATCAGGCGCCACCAGTCACGTTAGACTACAGTTCTGAATCTTTTGATGCGGCAAGCTTCAAATGTGTGCGAACAATTTGTAGACAATGAGATGGGCTAATGGACGGTCGCTTACGTACAGGAAGTCAGTTAGATCATAAAGTCAGTTAATATCTGGTTTACCAATCCAGTGTACGTGTGCGTTCTAGGCAGAACACTGGCTAAACAGACAGTTCAACTTAAAATAATTGTGTCTGCTACTACAGCAGAATAATTTTGGTGTACACGTATTTCTCTGTGCGATCTGGCATCTTCCAGTAGGCCTAAAGCATATAAAAGGAACCGCAATGTTTTGTCAATTGAAACGAAAACAGAAATTATCAAGAGACTAGGAAAAGGTGAAACTGTGTCTTCATTTGCGAGGATTTTCAATGTTGGGAAAGCTACCGTCTCTGACATCAAAAGTAACAAGGATAAAATTATGAGTTTTGCATCGAAATTGGATAGTGAAAATGGGTCGAAGAAACATAAAACCATGAGAAATGCGAAAGATTTGAAATTGGAAGAGGCTTTGTATATATGGTTTGTGCAAAGAAGAAGCAAAGGGGAACCTATCTCTGGCTCTCTATTGTGTGAAAAGGCACTTCAGTTCAACAATCAACTTGACGGTCCTCCTGACTTTAAGGCTAGCCAGGGATGGTTAAGAAACTTTAAATCTCGTCATGGCATACGAGAATTGGAGATTCAAGGGGAATCTTTATCTAGCGATGCAACTGCCGCTGAAAATTTTAAAGAAACATTCTTGGCTTTTTTGGAAGAAGAAGGTTATTTACTCGATGATGTGTATAATGCCGATGAGACTGGCTTATACTGGAAATCATTGCCTCAAAAATCACTTGCATCTCAGCGCGAAGCAGCTGCCCCTGGGTTTAAAAAGTGCAAAGAGAGAGAGTAACAATTTTGGTAGCCGCGAATGCCAGTGGAAGTCATCGTTTACCGGTGCTAATGATCGGCAAAGCCAAAAAACCACGTTGTTTAAAGAATGTGACATGTCTCCCATTGTGCTACAAAGCACAGAAGAGTGCTTGGATGAATAGTGAAATATTTCTTGATTGGTATACAAATCAGTTCATCCCAAATGTGAAGAGGTTGAAAGAACAAGAAAAGAAAACTGGAAAAGTAATTCTTCTACTGGACAATGCACCATCTCATCCAGAGACGGATACATTGAATGCAGTTGATGCAAATTTTAAAGTAATTTTTCTGCCTCCCAATGTAACAGCACTGATTCAACCAATGGATCAGGGTGTTATAGCAAAGCTTAAAAAGATGTACAAGAAGGAAGTCCTGCGTCGTTTATTGTTGGCTGAAGATGAAGAAAGTGTGGTGGCGTTTTCCAAAAAGCTTAATCTCAAAGACTGCTGCTATATGTTAGCTGATGCTTGGACCACCCTGTCACAAGATAATCTCAACAAGGCTTGGAATAGATTGCTTGGGAAAAAAGGAGGAAATGAAACTACTGCAGTGGACACAAATGATGATTGTATAAATGAAGTTGTGGAACTGTTTCAAGCAATGCCCGGATTTTCGGACTGTGACAAAGATGATGCACACATGTGGCTAGAAGATGATAATGATTCTGGTTTTCAGTTTTTGAATGACGAAGAAATTTTGTCTTTTGTGCAAGAAGAAAACCAAATACATGTAGTGACCGATGATGAAGACTCCTCAGAAGTACATGATGTACTTGTAGATTATGAAGAAAAACCAAAACGTCGACCAAGTCCTGAAGAGGCCTTTATAGCACTAGAAACAGCGATGGCTTGGTACGAGCAAGAAGATGACAGCTGTCCTACACAGCTTCTGCTGTTGAAGAGAATGCGGGACTTAGCAGCCAAAAGCAGACTATCCAGTTTGGTGCAAAAGAGGATTCCTCATTATTTTAAATAGTGGGCTACATCTGTGCAAGTACATGTATACGTAAGTTGCGCCTGGTTTTGAATCGTTTGTAATGTTATTTTGAAAACATTTCTCTTTCTTAACAAAAATAATTAATACAAGTAGTACATGCACTGCAGTGTAATGAAAGATTTTGGTGATACAGTGATCTAATACAGTGTGGGTATTATTATTACAGTACAAGTAAATATGTTTTATAGTGTATTTTCCTTGTGATGGTTAATTATTTTTAGAAATATGTGTACATGTACTCGATACATCATGTAATCCAATTATCCGAACATTTGATTATCCGAACGATGCTCGGTCCCATGGGGTTCGGATAAATGGAGTTCTACTGTATATATATATATATCTCTATATATATATATATATATATATATATATATATATATATATATATATATATATATATATATATATATATATATATATTCGTTTTATATTTTGACCACCTATTATAATCTGACGTCTGTTTTTGCTATGTACTGTTTCCTTATATTGCGCTCTTATGTAGACTTATAGACTTGGATGAGTGTTAGGTTTTTTAAACATCTATTTTACAGTGGACAAGAAGAGAGTGCAGGTAAATATTCTAAAATTCTTTAGTTTAGAAATTTCTGTGTGTGTGTGTGTGCATTATGAAGTTATTCTGCATTAAATGTCTTGTTTCTGGTTGTCACCTGAGCAGTTTCGCATTGTTAAATATTTTAAATTATATAGTTACTTTGATATGCTCGTTTTTGGAGCTGTGAACATCTTACATAAAGGTGTGCCCATTTCAAAAACTTTGATCTCAAACTATCGTCCACTCTTCTATTATTATTCTTTTCGTTACGATTCTGTTTTCTGTTCTGCCAAGACTTATGTTTAGTTGGTTCCTAGTATCTCTACATATAATGGCTTCTTTATTTGCATTCTCATTTCCTTCTATGCCAACATGTGAAGGTATTCATGCTATAAGAACTGAAGATCATGTGTTGTATATTAATATTAGTCCAAAAATATCTCCACCGCTATATCCAGTCTACGTTATTTTGTTATGTTCCTTTGATCTTTAATTGCTGAAAGTGAGTCTGTTAAAACCGTTAGTACCTACGGAGGAGTGTTGGAAAAAATTTGTGGTGCCTTTATTACTGCCTCCATCTCAGCTGGGAAGATATGTTTGTTTTATGTTCTACTGTATCTTTAGTCAATTTTCCATGTTGGAACGTGTCCTTAATTGTGACTTTCCATCTTCTGCCTTAAACGTTCCTTGTATATTGTAAAGATGTCCCTTGTTATTTGTAGTATTTCTTCATCATCAACATGACCTTTGAGCTCCGCATGGAGCATGCGACTTCAATAAGTGCCCTTCAAACTTTCATGTTTTGTGCTATCAACTCAAAGTTTTTCCGTGCCTTCTCTATCCATTTCATGAAAATTTCCAGTTTCCTTCACCATGTATTTCTCTCACCCTGCGTTATCCAAGAACACGGGCTGCCTTGTAATGCTATTAACTGCTATTTATCAGCTTGTGTCCTAGCCAACGGAAGGATCTTGTTACATCTTGCTTTACTCGCATTACGTTGTTGTCTTTATTTCCTTTTCATGCTTTCATTATTTGTTTGTAATTAAAAAAAAAATAAGTTGTTCTGCTAGGCGGGAGTGACTCTCTGATATTTTAATTTCTTAAGGAATGAAGAAAAAAATAACAACAAACTAAATCGTTTTGATGAAATTTACCACTTTTACGACTTTACTTTCAACCATTTCATTTAATATAGATGGCTGATGTGATGAGAAAGAGCTCCTACATACAAGTAATGATGGCTTATACATATGAGTAACGATAAAGAACATGCATAAGTAACAACAAAGTATAAATATAAATAATGTTGAAGGATAGATGCAAGGTACGTTAAAGCGAAGCGTGAGACTTAATGATACCTGTATCTCATTCGTCAAATTAATACGAACATAGTAATAGAAGATTTAGCCAATGAAATAGTCTGAAACGTCATCCATTGAGTATTCACATCTTTTTCCAGGTATCAATTTTTATGATTATCATCATTTTATTTTTGGCTCCTTCTGGAGCAAAGAGTCACCATGGCAACTTGTCGTCCTTGCAGGAACCTTCACCAACCATTCATATCCTGTTGCAGCAATGTCTTCTGTAGCAGTTTGATTTACATGATGAGGCTGCCATCCTCATGCACACCCTCATAATAGCTGCCTTGTACGACATGCCTGAGAGAACAATAGGCCTAGCCTTCCTTTGTCTCATCAGAGACGCACGGGAACTACAAGAGGCGTATGAATAATTATTTTACAAGAATTCTTATGGCAATCATCAGTTTTTACATTCTCATTAACTTAAACTCTTCTACTGTTGTTCGCAAGCATTTTCTATTGGTCATCACTCTGTTTTCATATGTGTCCATGATGCTCGTATTCTAGACTTTTTACCAGGCTCTCTGTGGTCTCCCATAACAGTTCTTCCTTGTATATTCTACTCACAGACGACTCTGGTTATACTGGTTGATTTTTACAGGCTTTTCTTTAACTCGCAACGTATGTCACCGTGTTGTAACCTTCAAATCTTGCAATCGATTTTTCAACCACTTCCAGATGAGAAATAGCTCTGAAAATTGGCATAGTTGTGCATTCCCCATGACAATACAATAATCAGTCGTAAAAATAATAAAATTAATAAAATTGAAATTAATAAAATTGAAATTAATATTTTTTTTAATTTGTATAAAAACATCACTAAAATTGGCGATAACTGAAAATAATCTAGGTGTATTCTTTCCAACAAGATTGTCTCTCCTGAAATTTCATTTCCCCCCCCCCCCCCAACCCCCACCCACCCAGACATACACACGACTGACAAATATATTTTAAAAAAAGTGTAATTTACAACTCTTTTCAAAATATTTAAACAAAAATATTAACTTTCCATGTAATATACTGAACAATGAAATCCACCTCCTGTGCTCTCGTTTATCGCAACCTGATAATGTCATTAGCGGATCGATTACATTTGACTTAAATTTAAAAAAAAAAAATTTAAACAAAAAAATTGCACTAAAAACCCAAAAATAATTTTTCAAGGAGTTTATCAATCAATCAATACCCTTTAGCTCCACAAGGAACATAGGTCTTCAACAAACACATGCCAAGTCTTCCTGTCCTGTGCCAGAACAAGGACTGCCTTGTAAGGCTATCAACATGTTTCCTCAATGTGTGTCCTATCCATCGCTAGCGTCTTCTTCTCAACTCTTGTTCCACTGGCACTTGTCTGGTTCTTGTCATCAATTCCACATTTGTGACTTTGTCATACCATTTCAGTCCTTCTATTCTACGCAAGCACCCGTTTATAAAATTATGTAGCTTTTTGGTTGTTGTTCTCCGTGTCTCAGAGCCGTACAATAGGAATGACTTCACATGTGAGATGAAGATTCTTATTTTCGTGTTGGATCCGATTTCTCTTGTTCTCCATATGTTTCCCAATGCAATGAAAGCTCCTCTTGCTTTTTGTATTCTTATTTTGATATCACTGTCTGTCCCTCCAACTTTGTCTATATTACTGCCCAGATATGTGTACGATTCTACATCCTTTAGTGGTGTTTCTTCAAGTTCAACCTTGTTATCATTTCTTGCATTTATTCTCATGATCTTTGTCTTTTCCCTGTATATTTTCAGGCCCACTTGTTGTGACCTCTCATCGAGAGTTTTCATTTTCTCTTGCATCTGATTATGGGACAGAACAGTCAAGTCATCTGCAAAATCCAGATCATCAAGCTGTTTAGACAGATTCCACTGGATTCCATTTCTGTTGTGTGATGTCGATGTTTTCATAACCCAATCTATTTTAAAATAGCTTGCAGTAAAAATGTAACATCAAAATGACAAAAAGCCCGGGGCGTTTAAGCGCTCATCATATATTTTATCCATAGGTGTCTAATGAAGTATAAAGCAGAAGTTAATTTCACATAGAATCAGCGCCCCAGGCTTTTTGTCAATTTGAAGTTACATTTTTACTGCAAGCTATAAACTCCTTGAAAAATTATTTTTGGGTTTTCGATGCTTTAAAAGCCTGTGTTTAAAATATATTTTTTAAATTTTTTATTGTTAGGGCTGAACCAGTCCATCGTCATATTATCTCTAGAAGATGAAAAGTGGTTACAGAGGATTTTAGATGCAAACTGTCAAGACATATTCAAATTAGGGTTAATCAATTTTCTGATAATTTAGGATTCCCCGAATCTACATATATCAAAATCAGTTTTCAGAACGCGGCGTTTTGAAGAGGAGTATTCTGATTTAGAAAAATGTATTCCTTACAGAAATGTACTTTCATATAAAGAAAGACATTAATTTCTGAGAATCTTCTATTGTGCTAATGTTTATTATTATTTGTTCCCAGGCCTATAGTTTTCCTTATTTTCTATGTTCATACATGCATTAAAATAAGAATCTACCAATCATTCTGTATTATTCTTATTCTGCCATAATTTACTAGACATGGTGTTACTGTTTTTGTCTTGTGCTATATGGCCTGTGCTGTTGTATAGGGCAGTTATACAAGTGATTGCGTCTATAACTAGTCTGAGTCGTTTCCCCTGTTCCATAATCCATAGATCCGTGGAGCGGTGGAGCTAATGGTCCTGTCCACGAAGCACTATTTTTGTGATGCTTAGTTAGAAGTGGGGTTAGTCGCGATTCACGCCCATAGTGAGGCGTTGGCGCCGTTCTAAAAGTCCTGGGTTCTGTTTTCCTGTAAGACTTTAACTAATAACGCTTTTCTGTTGTCTAGTTTTCTATTTCATTATGTCTCATGAGTGTCTGCAACATAGCCATGTATGTTAAGTATCTAATTCTCTTGAAATGTGCTTATTTATTAATCAATCAACCAGAGATTAGGCACGCACAACAGAACAGATTTATGAGGTCTTATTAAGATTTTGATTTATTGATTTATTGGTATGTACAAGTTTTATGATGTATTGGAAATAAAGTTGTAAACTTTCAGACTAAATAATTGTTTCCTTGTTTTCCTTCATGTAAATATTACTTCTTCTTTGATTCTTAGCCGCCGACCGTCAAAGCAGTCAGTGGCCATTACACCTGGTGGCGTCCTGTATGGCAACAACAAATTGATTCCACTTTGCTCGGTCGGCGGCCATCCTTCGTACAGTGCCCCAACTCTGGTTTATTCTTTGCATCTCAGCCTTCACAGTCCTCCGCCAAGTTGTTTTTGGTCGGCCTCTCTTTCGTTTTCCTTCAGGGGTCCATAGCATAGCTGTTCTTGTGATGGCATCGGGGTTTCTTCTGAGGACATGGCCAACCCAGCTCCAGCGTCTGCCAGCTATGATGGTGTGCATGTCCTCTTGCTTGCTCCGAGTAAGCAGATCTTGGTTGGTGATGGTATTCGGCCAAAAGATTCGAAGAATTTTTCTTAGGCATGTTGTGTGAAAAGAGGACAATTTTGACATTTCCTTCTCTGTAACTCTCCAGCTCTCCGCGCCATAGAGAAGCACAGAAAGCACACAGCTCTGATTTAATCCTAATTTTGTGCTTGTGCTGAACTGAGAGGACTTCCAGATGTTGTTTAGACTAAAAAAAGCTGTTCTTGCTTTGTTCATTCTGTTGTTGATGTCTTTGCTTGCTCCGCCGTCTGGTGTTTCTATGCATCCTAGGTATGTGAAGGCATCTGTCTGTTCTAGTTGCTGATTCCTTACTGATATGGGCTCATGGTTGCTCACATTGAGCGTCATGACCTCTGTCTTCTTTAGGTTGATGTTCAAGCCCACCTGCTGGCTATACTTATTAAGTCTATCCGTTTTTTCCTGGATGTGTTGATGTGAATGTGCTAGCAGTGCAATGTCATCTGCATATTCCAGATCTTCCAATGTAGAAAATGTAGTCCATCTTATTCCTTTTGGATTGCCCTCTGTTCTCTGGCGCATCACCCTGTCTATGACTGTTAAAAATAGAGTGGTTGATAAGGGGCATCCCTGTCGTACTGCTGTCTTCACTTCAAAGGTTAGATTGCTCTGCCCAATGCTACACGTAAAGTTGGCATAAAGGCTTTTATGATTGACACTATGCAGCTTGGAATTCCATAAGCCCTCAGTATTTTCCATAAACTGTCCCTATGTATACTGTCAAAAGCCTTTTCAAAATCAACGAAATTAATGTACAGCTGTCTTTGCCATTCTGAGCACTGCTCTATAATGTTCCTGAGGGTAAATATATGATCTACACATCTTCTGTTCTTTCTAAATCCTGCTTGTTCTTTCCTCAGTTTGTGGTCTACTGCTTTTGAGATTCTCTGTATAATTATCTTGCTTAGTATTTTGCTGGGAACTGAGAGAAGAGTTATTCCTCTCCAATTATTGCAGTCTGCAAGATCTCCCTTCTTGGGCAATTTGACAATTATTCCTTTTCTTCACTGTGTTGGTGTTGTCCCTGTTTTCCAGACTTGTGCAAATAGTGGTTTTAATAGTTCTGCTGCTAGCTCTGGGTCTGTCTTAAATAGATCTGCATAAATATTACTGCAGACTGAAAAATACGGTTTGAGTAAAGTTCTTGTTTGTGTACTTCAAAACTTCACTTAACTTGTGTACTTTACAACCTGTCTTTACTTAGAAATTTTAGTTAACTTTTATACTTTACAACTTCACTTTACTTTAAAACTTTAGTTAACTTGTTTAGTTTAAAACTTCACTCAGATAGTGTACTTTAAAACTTTAGTTAACATGAGTAGTTTAAAACTTCACTTAATTTCTGTACTTTAAAACTTTAGTTCACTTCTGCACTTTAAAACGTTAAATAACGTGTTTACTGTAAAACGTAACTTGTGTACTTTAAAACGTCAGTAAACTGGTGTACTTGAAAACCTTAGTTAACTTGTATACTTTAAAACTTTAGTTAACATGTGTATTTTAAAACGTTAGTTAACTTATGTACTTTAGTTAACTTGCGTACTTAAAACTTAACTTAACTTGTATGCTTTACAACTTCACTTAAATCATGTACTTTAAAACTTAGTTAACTTGTGTAGTTTAAAACTTCACTTAACTTGCATATTTTAAAACTCTAGTTCATCTGCGTACGTCAAAACATAGATAACCCGAGCACTTCAAAACTGCAGATTACTATAAACCTTCCGCACACCTGGATAACAGTTAATGCCACAACTGTACAACACCTGAAGAAAGAACTGTACAGCGCTGAGTATCAAGTATTGGCAGTGATCATGCTGACAGCTAATAAATCTGAGATTACATACACGAAAACTGGAACAAAATATGCATTTAAGAGATTATATTATCTCATGCGCCCCCACCAGTTCACGGGGGTCTCTGCTGAGACAAACAGAGAATAGTGCCACTGCTCTATTTGACACGACTAACATAAGGTTGTGGGTGGGGCTGGCAACCACATCATGCAACAAATATTGCTACAGTAACCATGACAACAACTTTAGCCTGTTCCTCCAGATAAAGAGGGAGCGGCAGTGGTGGCTCCATGCTCCACAAAGAGCAAAAAGGGAACGCGATCATGATGATAGTTGTCTCATACGTGCGAGTAGTAGAGTGGTTAGATCGCTTGCTTCTCGATGCAAAAAGTAACTAGGATCGAACCCATGTTACGGCACGTTGGAGATTACTCAGCAGTAAACATAGGTACTTAACGCTGCTGAGACCTAGTATGGGTGAAATCTATAACACTTCATATAACACTTCATTCCCCTACTGCAGATGGGACCCCCTTCTTGTCTAATACAGAACCTTATTTGTTAAAAGTTGAATGCGTACAGGTAATTTATAGACACCATGCACATTTGATTATTTAAGTTCTTTTATGACTAAAGTAACACGAGTAAGCTGTCATGTTCTTCATTAATTTAAACAGTTTTTGTTTTTCAGGAATGAAGATATATTGCTGTTGTTCTTCATCCTTCTTCTTCTCCTTATCTTGTTTGTCATGCAGGACAAGAGTACTTCAAGCTCTGTATGCATTCGTGTGGCTCTCAACTTCTAAATTGAAAGTAAAAAGAACAGAAAAATGCTGCTGGTTTCTTCACAGGATGATAATAACCACTGTAGGTCTGTTTTTAGTGTTGAATGATTTCGATGAAATATACAGTAAATAAGTTATGCCATTCAGTCTTGAAGTAACAACTTTTCGCTATGCGGGATGCCTTCTTCAATAGAAAACTGTTCACTATAAAGCTAAGTATATAAACAAACTAAGTGTTGTACAATTAGTACTGTCATCATCATCAGCTGCCATCTCCACAACGAAGGTTGGCTGTAAAGGATCTCCAACGTCTTCTGTCTCTTGTCTTGGTGGTGCACTCTGATAGGCTATTCCCTGTCCATCTCTTGATGTTATCTTCCCACTTATAGCGCTGTCTTTTAGTACTCTACAACGTTCTATACAAGTAGTGCTCTGCTGTATGGATAATATTATTGGAAGTGCTATTACTCAGGTTGTTTAGATAAATTGGGTCTTATAATGTGCTATAGATTATGAGTTTAAATTGGCTACAAACTCAACATATTTACAAGCGCGTTATTTTTTCGTTGAATAGATGGTCTCTACTTGTTTTACGAATGATTGATCCGTTGTCCGACGAAACTTGTGGCTCGTATTCCGACTTTTTATGTTTATGTCGTGCACTGTTTGTTCTTGGCATGGAAGGAAATGAACTTTCGTTCCTGCTACATGTTCGAAGACAGAGAATGCGTTTGAAAGCATCCCTGAATTCTGTGTTAAAAATACTGTAGATGATTGGATTCAGACATGAATTTACATAGCCAAGCCACGTTAACACAACGAATACATTGGGATGGACAACGTTGGGATCATAGGCATTAATAGGATTAATAATAAAGAATGGAAGCCAGCAACATAGGAACACACCGGTTATAACGCCGAGGGTAAAGGCAGCTTTGTGGTCGGACGCTTTCAGAGAGCTCCTGGTGGAACCGTTGCTAACGTTTGGTCCACGGTCTCCGGGGGAAGATGTCACAGGACGCTTCTGGTTTTTTATACTGATGGCATGTTTTCTAGCAAGCAAAAACAGCCGGAAATAGAGTACTAGCATGACTAAACACGGGGCGTAGAAACTGATGGTAGACGAGACGATTGCGTAAATGAAGTTCAGCTTAATAATGCATTCAGCTTCAGAACTGGCAGTTTCATTGGCGTTAACTGAACCCTGGTGCCAATTCAGTTGGATGGGAAGAAAAGATATGAAGGCGGAGAGGAACCACACTGAAGCGATGAAGGTTAGGGCTTTCCTAGTTGTCATCCAGGTGTCGTAATACATCGCGTTCTGTATATGCTTGTACCTGTCAAAGCTGATGACACACAGGTTGAGGATGGACGCTGTGGAGCACATGACGTCAAAGGAAATCCAAATACGACAGAAAACGCCGCCAAACATCCACTGTTGCTGAATGTCATTGGCCATAGCAAAGGTCATAACTACACCGGAAACCAGGAGATCGGCAACGGCTAACGACACAATGAAATAGTTGTTCTTGATCCTCTTCAGACGTCTCTCCGTGAAGACAGCCGTACAAACCAGAAGGTTACCTCCTATAGCCGTCACAATAGCTAGACCAAAGAAAATGCCCAGGGCAATTTTTCTAGCCAAGCTATTCTTGATATTCAAATGGCCGTCAATTCCTTCAGCAACGTCAAGTGTGGTGTTGAATGCAACATGTTCATCTGTCATGTAAGTCAGCACATAAGAGGGATTGGTGAGATTAAGGTCCATTATCCATGTATATTGTATCGCCCGCAGTGAGATACGTATTGTATAGGTTGAAACGAAGCCGGCATTGGTTATACGCTTAAAAAATGGTGTTGTGCTTATGAAGATCTTATTATGTACTGCCATGAGCAGGAAAGTAAACAATCCAGATTGATACTTAAGACATCATTCATCTGGATATACATTATTCCTCTTGTTTGTTCAGCTACGCTTACATAGCCTCTATTTTTCCAACAGTGACAGGAAGAGTATTACATCTCTGTGTCAGGTATGAAAGCTTCTGTCAGGTGGACAACTGCACACCAACGAATGTGCTGGAAAAGCACAACAGCTTCTAGTTCTCGGGTGTGTTAATTAAATATATACCCTTCTGTCGTAATGAACACCTGCCTCACAGACTGTACAGACACGTCGAGCTTTTTGAAAACAGGTTGACCTCATATTAGACAGATAAGCCGAAACAGTAAACTTCGAGACGTTTGATCTTTTACACGTGATTTGAGAAATGTAAAATTCGCTGCACAATAGCTGACTTTAACAGAAGCTGATACTGCATTATACGTGGTTTGGACAGAAGTTCTTCAGGTTTAAGTCTGCAAAGTTCTTCCATTTCACATCTGAGAATAGAAATCAATGAAAATGTAATGAATAACAATTGTTTAATTTAAGACAACGCAAAATCAAGGCGGTGTGAAAAAAAGATGTAGATATCCGACAGTATCCAAAGAAAAAAACGAAACTTCTCATATTGTCTGTTTATGAAAGTGGTAAACATAAATCAGTATTCTCGTATTCTAGGAAAATGAAGACTTTGTGCAATTCTAATATAAGAAATATTAAATGTTTATGTATGTATATACGTGTGTATGTATGTATGTATGAACGTACACACGTACATATGTATGTATGTATGTATGTATGTATGTATGCATGTTCTGCTCAGAAAACAACTTAAAGAAATTGAAGATGAAATTGTACAACACGTTAGAACATGGCTAGCGCTAAATGAATCCTCCACAAGGAGCTATTTCTTTTGTCCCAGGTCAAAGGGTGGCCTTGGCATACCAAACCCCTTCGTATTATACCACTCTCGACATACTTCATTCCTTATCAGTATGCTAAATTGTGACGACAGTCTTGTAAAAACTGTAGCAATAAACTCTTTAAACATATGAAAAAGCGTAAAATAGACTAAGTGGAGAAGATAAGGAATAACTTTGCAAGTTACGAGCTAAACGAAACGAACCATCTAGTTAAAAAGATCATTTTGGGTAGAACTGAATGAAGAATGCGCGCGTGAAAGAGTGAGTGTAAAAGTGGATGACAGTTGCCATACAATGTACATTTAAACATAGATGAAGATGTGAGTCTAACATACAAGTCAGGAAACACTATTTATTCTGGATGTAAATCACATAAACTAAACCAAATTCTAAGTGAACTAAAAAGTAAATCGTCACAAGGAAGAATAGTGCGCGAAATGAAATGTGTAAACCATTCATTGTCATCTAGTTTTCTGTCTAATGTTAAATTAAGTGATAAAACACTGTCATTTGCTATGGGATCGAGGTTACATTTACTGGAATGCGAAAGTCTTTTAAATCTATTCTACCCACAGTCATACACGAAAAAGTGCAAAATATGTACCCATACGAAACAGTGTCACATTTATTAAATTGATGTACCAAATTTCAAACCCTATACGAACTAATGCACAATAGAGTTGTAGACGTTATTTATGAGAAAGTCAAGTCCTCAAACAGTAATAATAGTGACATAACAATAAATAAAGAAATAATGGTTAAACCATCTCTTTTCGGCAGCAGTAATATTTCATTTAAATCACGTGCCGTAAAACCAGATTTAACAATAATCAATCAACAGAGCAAAACATCTTTTCTAGTAGAAGTAGCAATACCATATGATACACATTTAGATAAATGTTACTTACTTAGTCGTTCCTCTTCTACCGTGAGGTGTAGAGGAATGTAAGAGAGAGCGCCATACTTTTCTATCGGCTGTCTTCCTCCTGGCTTGGTTCCATTCTAGTCTTCGGTCCTTCAAAGATTGTCTAATGTTGTCGTTCCAGCGGACTTTGGGTCGTCCTGGAGGTCTGGATCCCTGGCTCTTAGTTTTCCATGCTTGCCGTGGTAGCCGATCTTCTCCCATTCTGCAGACATGGCCAAACCTTCTCAGTTGGGACTGTTCTACTTGGGTCTGCAGGAGTTGGGTTTTTAGGCCTTGACGTATCGTCTGGTTGCGGACCAAGTCTCTTTTTGTTACTTCAACCACCTTCCTCAGATACCTCATTTCTGAGGTTTGGATCTGGCTTTTGTGGGTTGAAGTCATTGCCCATGACTCGCATCCATACGCCAAGACTGGGACATAGGTGGAGCGATATACAGCCATCTTTGTCTTCTTACCAACTTCTCTTTTGCTGAGGAGTCCTCGATTTATGGCTTGAAAAAGTCTCCCAGCTGCTGCTCTTTGGGCAGCCAACTGTTCTTTGATACCTCCCTTCCGGTCTGTGACAGCTCCAAGGTATTTAAAGTGGTCGACCTGCTCCAGGACCTGTTCTCCCAGCGTAATCTGATGTCTTCTTTCCTCTCGTGATATCACCATGCTTTTTGGTTTTCGAGCTGCTTATGATCATCCCTCTCTTCTCCAGCTCTTCCTTCCAGACGTGCAGGTTGGATTGAAGATGTGCCTCTGATTTAGCAATCAGAGCAACATCATCAGCAAATGCCAGCTCTGAAATACAGACCTGTCTCATCTTCCAGTACCCCACTGAATACTTTCTTGTCCTCTCTTTACATGCCTTGATGACATCGTCCATGAGGAGTATGAAAAGATAAGGCAACAGGATATCACATTGTCTTACACCAGTGGTGGTCCTGAATTCTTCTGACTTATGGTTTGCCGTCCTCACATAATTTCTGCAAGACTTGTAGAAGCTCCGTATAGCATGAATCAGAGGTGTTGGAATGTTCTTTCTCGCCAAACAGTCCCATAGTTTGTTCCACGGGACCTTGTCAAATGCCTTTTCCAGATCTAAGAAGCAAAGATTGATCTCACTCTTATACTCAAGAGCCTTTTCACTCAACTGTCTGAGTGTGAAGATTAGGTCTTGAGTACTTCGGTTTGCTCGGAAGCCACACTGGACCTCATCCATTTGTGGCTCAGCTAGGCGTCTGAGTCTCTGCTCCAGTATTCTAGAGTAGATTTTACCAGTAGATAAATGTTACCAACTGTTACGTGCAGTCTTTGATATCTTACAATATAATACATTTGTATGCTTGTTATGTTCGCAAATATTTTGTAAACAAAATAGATACTTTTTAGTGCTTAAGGAAAAGTCATTATTGAGTTACTTCCCTTGAAAGGAGTGTCGTCATTTTTGATCGAACTCCGCGGATGAATCCAGTTTTACTGCGATTTATTCGTTGTTTGGGTAATAATAGATTGTTCTTGCTTCAGAATATCTATGGCCTGAATTTATGTGTATTGTTTGTCTCAGTAGGACGAGTCTGTCTTATATCTGTATATCTTTACATATCTAAGTCGAACTATATGGTCTTTTGTCGATAGAAAGGTCAAAGGGCTGTTCCGCGGATGTGTCGCTAGAGAGGTGTGATTTGGCATCGCCCTGATGGGGGCTGTGTTTTTCTATATCGGCTTGTCGCCGGGAAAAGTGATCTCAGTATTTGTGGGGAAAGTGATAGTCGTCTAGACCTATCGTGTATGCTTTACCCCAGTGTTTATTCTTATTGCCAAGGAATGGCAGAATCATATTCCTGATACCAAGGTAACAAAAGATTCTTCTTATGAACTCTGGCTAAGCCACCGTTTCTCGATAGACACGATTTGTACGTCTGAGGAAATATTTATCTAGATGAAAACGACATTCATTCCTAGCAGCACTATATCTTGTATGATGAAGTCAATTGTATCCAAATATTTTGTGACTTTCAAGAAGAGAAAGGGATGCACCGTATTAGCGCTTGATGAGTCCAGAGATCACTGCTACACATGAGAACCCATTACTAGCGGTTCAATATGATTATGTGAAAAATATGTGCTGAACATTATTGTAAGGAATCTTCGCTAGACGAGGTTAGGTCTAGAAGCCATCTTGAATATTGTTTATAATCTGACGTGCTTTGTCAGTAAACTCAGATGATATATATATATATATATGGGCAATACTGAGTGCTTGTCTACTGACAGTCCATTATGCTATTATTCTACATGAGTGCCCATGTATCATTGCAAGACCATTTATCGACTGTACCATGATGTATTATGCCAACCTGTGATTTGTCACTATTCGTGCTGTCGAGTGTGTACGTCCAATTAAACTGTAGCAAAGGTACACAGTCGTTGGTGTCGATGACTTCCAGCCATACATGAGTGTGAGAAAGAGACCATTTGTCAACACCACGAACTCTTCTTATCATTCGCATATTATACTCACAATCTATGTCTACACACCACTGCGTAGGTCGAGTGGACATTCCATACTCAAACCACGAGCAACACAACAACACAGCATTTAACTCTGGTGATGTTCTAGTGAGCTTATATTTATCAACTGATGAGCAAAAAGAACAGAGTTATCTAAAAGAGAGTTTATCACCAACATAAATTTGATAGGTACTTTCCACTGACTGCGGAAATTAACAAATTAGGCTATCGTACACATGTTATCGTACTCATAATTGGTAGTTTGGGACATGTGCATACAAAGTGTGTGAGTGGATTAATGTCTCTGGGTGTGACGTATAATGGAAATATAGACTACAGGGTCTGACAGTTTTTCGTGACCTCGTAGCGTCTATGATTCGCTAGCACAGCCATGCAACTTACAGCCTGCGTTTACTCATTTTTAATCCACGCCTCTTTTCCCTGAGACGTAAACAAACTAAGTTGTTTACCACCTTCCGCGACCTGCCAGTCATAACAGGGAGCGAACCTGGTTTGTTTACTTGAGTTTCTCACGCGAGCTGATTTGTCAGTCATCAAGATATCAGACAGACGCACGTGGAAACACCGGACCTCTTTGTAGTAGCCGCTCGGGCAGAAATATTTTCCCGAGAGATCCTTTGATGTTCGTACATACAGGGAGAGACAAATCTTTGATCTCCAGAAACGTGGGAAATCTCGGAAGAAAACCCGTTACACGGTTTAAGTCTCTGTTGGCGATTAGCAACGATGAGACTGAGCGACCGTAGAACCTTTTATCTGGGGAAACGTAGTTTCCTGATTTCCTGCTATGCACTAAAGTGTGAAAAGTAACGTCATCTATAGATCAGAGAGACAATACTCTATATAAACTGTGGCTCCTCAAATCAGTTATCAGTTGTTGCTCAGAATTTTGGATAGTCTAAACACGTCGGCTAGAACCGTTGCGGAAGGTTTGTTAATAGCCTTCGTGGGGATTTCATTCGGATTTTCTGGTAATAGAAATTTGTGCTTAAGTGTTAAAATGTGTTAAGTTTTACCATTTTAATTCACTGTGATTTCCTAGCGTTAAAACTAGTGAAATAAAATAACGCGTAGATATTTCTTGCCAGTTGTTCAGTTTAATGTAATTTCCATCACCCGCTTTCTCACATAAGAAGATACGTTTAGCTGACTGATATTACGCGCGACTGATAGTGGACCATAGAATTCACGTTATATTTCATTTTGTGTAATTATATAAGTGACTAGTGTTAAATATCATACGACTAAACAAACAGACACCGACAATCTAATAACTATTAATAACAGGCGATATTTGTTAAGTGCGCGTATGGATAATTAAATAATAATTGACACTGTGCGCTAATCGTTGACCGGGACAGGAGGGGAAAGGCTGCATGCCTCAACCAAACCTGCACTCGCTAAGCGACGCGCGATAGGATAGGTTAAAGACACCGTGTGTGCCTTTTAACTTTAATCAGGACTGACGGAGAGGATAAGAGATCGTTGTGTCCCCTTTCGTGTATATATATGTAGAGATATAATAGTAGCATTTTTTTCATAATGTTTCTCTATTCTTAAGCAGACCTGATCTAACGGCGACCAGCGGTCTATTTTGGTCCTTTTCTTCAGCTACTAATTGATAAATGCTGTCTTTTTCCTGGCTTACATGTCCCCAAGTTCATTTGTGAACAGGATTTACCAAAGAGACTAATTGACATTTTAAATGGTAAATTTATCTGGACTTTTCATAACCCAGAGTTCATTTGTTCAATTTTATCAGCCCACTGGGTCGTGAAAGATATAACAGTTCTCCCGACTTTTGACAGTCGTATCCAAGTGGATTTTACCCAGAAGAGTTACGCTGTTTCAAAATCAGCACTCACCACAGAGACAGCCGATAAGATTTATCATCATCATTTATAAATTGTAACAGTTTTAGCAACCAGATGTTTCAAAATACTGAAAGTATCTTCTACTGTTTACTGTGAACAC
The DNA here is from genome assembly GCA_024509875.1 of Oreohelix idahoensis. NCBI lineage: Eukaryota > Metazoa > Mollusca > Gastropoda > Stylommatophora > Oreohelicidae > Oreohelix > Oreohelix idahoensis. The sequence continues at coordinate 498,009 of JAMPIV010005315.1, forward strand.
AGATCGCGGTTTTTTTTCTACACTAACTATTCGAAGTGACATTTGTCCATCCAGGAATCAACCACCAAATTTGGCGTCCCCTCATAAAATCTTATTTGTTATCGAGGAAGGTCTGGGGCCAAATTTGGAAGATAAAAACCACTGGAAGGTTATGTTCAGGATACTTGTATTGTCCAAGGGATATATCACCCAGATTAGGTATGCGTGATTGAGTGGCCACTGTATGTCAGACAGAGAGAGTGAATATTTTCTTAGTTACAGAAACTGTAGCATCTTTGGTTTTGCTTAAATATTGTTTAATTTACTGGATAGCTTTAGAAGGAACTTTGTTCTTTTCTTTACTGTCTATGCTGTAACATAGTGCTAACCTTTAACCTTCGGGGTTAATAATTTATTGGGGGTTTTCTTCTCAATGAGGGGAGGGCACATGTATTCTGTTAGTTTTTCTATGTATGAATTCTGATTTTATTTGATCTTTCTTTAGATATTCGATGTTGTAAAGTTTAATGGTAATAAACAACAAAAAGAACTTAACTTTGTGTGTTGGTCAGACCCATACCCAATTAACCATAGTTTTTCACGTTGGTGTGTCTTGTTGTCACATAATTGTGTGTGTGTGTGTTTAGTTAAACTTATATTTCTAGATATAGGGAGGTGAAAGATTGTCTTGTACTAAAAGATAGTCGTATAGATAGGCTGGACTAGAGAAACTATTCATTCCAGAGACAGATCTTCTCAAACTATTCCCGCGTGAAATCTATTCTCACACCTTTACTTCTCACGTACTATCACCATCCACTCTACTCAGGCGGGACCATAAAGATCGTTCAAACTTATCTAAATTTACGACACTGGGGCTGCGGAAATTTGAAGCAAAAGTTTTATGTAAATATTTCAGCATCAGTGCAATTATAGGTTCTTACAGAATATGGAAACTTCGATGTAAAAAATACCCATTTTAAATTGATGGCGTTGTTTTCCACTCTCAATTGTGCTCTGTTTAATATACCAAATTACTATTGTATTTGATGCTATATTTAGTATCTCACTCTACTATCTATCAATATATTTTATGGCAAACAAAGATTCTGATAAAACCCCCATGTAAAAAATACCATTTATTGATCTACTTGTATCGTATTCCACATACATTTTTTAAATTTTAATAATAATCCTTTTTGGTATGTTGAACCATATCATTACATGCCAATGTCTTTTAGAAAGATTAAAGATTGTTATATATGTGTAACACAAACATTCGGTGTAAAAACACCCGCAAAGAACTACTTGGGACTTCTTCCACACTTTATGTAAATTCTAATGATTCTCCTGTATGCCATGTTGTATTTTATTATATCATGTCTGTACATATCAATGTATTTTCTGGAGAATAATGATTCTGATATGTGTGTATGTATGTATGTATGTATGTATTTTCACATCAAAACATTCAAGAAATAACAAATAGACGGTTTCTCTGAACATCAGTCTAAAGAAGACAGAGGTCACGAGACTGTCACAGGTAGGTATAGATTACGAATAGATTATGTCTGAGTTCAGACTGTGGTAAAGTGGGATATTATAAATATTTATAGGGGACTTAGTGTACTGACTGAGATCAGCTGTGAAGGTATCTGTATCTAATAAGTGTAGTGTATTACAGATGACCTTACTTGCTACCACATATTTATACCTCAGTCAGAATTATTCTGGAATATTGTGATGACTACGTTGAATGTCTAGGGTTTTGTAAATGATGAAGTGTAAGTCACAACAATAACAGACAGATAAACAATTTAATTTATTCCACCACACTTGACAACAGTTTGACACTCACATACATATAACACTCTATGAGACTATCTTAAATGAGTCACTGGTAAATTTTCAAATATCAATATGTATTAAGTACTTTTCATTAATATATATGTGTCCTGATTCAAATACAAAGTGAACCAGGAATCACAATCAATTTTAATTACAAGTTATATGTACAGAATTTATCAATATGAATCTTGTAGTGACATATTTTATTAATATTATCTTATGTGTGTCAGTTGTGTAGTGGTACTATGAGGTAATACTGGTTTTGTTTTTCAAGCTATGTTGGTATTTGTCATCATGACTTCAAGTGTTTGTTTCTGTTGGAACTAGTATTGGAGATGTTCTCAGTTCCTGGCATTAAAACAATTAATTTCCCCTCTTATTTTTATACAATGTCAGTTTAAGATGGGGTTACATAATGTTGAGCTCCGCTGGCCACATAGGCTTATCTTTCGTGATGGCGGCAGGAAAAGACTCCTCTGCTCGATTGCACCCCTGTGTTCTGGAGACACCTCACTGTTTGCTATATGGACCAAGGAGTATGCTATCCGCCTCTGGATTCAGCAAAGCTCTGTCCAGGTGCTGCTCAATAACTTTTGGACCACGGTCCCTGAAACAAGAAGGTTGTACCTCCTACTTCAGAACTAATTTATACCCTATTTCTACACTGAGCACAATACATAACAAACACTGAGTTCAGAGCGGTAGGCCAACTGTCAGCTTCATCTGAAATAATTTACACCAGTATATTCCTCCCTAATGATTACTACGCCTCTGCAATTCCAGCATTATTTCTTTCTAGTCAATAAGCTAGGTGTCAGTGTACTGTTTGGCAATTCCATGTAGTTTTACTTTCCTCCGACACCTTCTGTTCAGGCTGGAGCACTATAGAGGCTTTACCTCATGTTCGCTACTGAACCACACATATATACAGACATAAATTATCAATTTACATTCAATTTTCATTAAAAGATATCAAATATTTCAAGCTTACCACAATTCATGGAAATAATACAGAATTACGTTGACTGGCACTGAATATAACACAATTTCGATCTGCCGATGTCCCAGGCTTTTATTTAGAAAAATATGCACTGGTGCTCAACGCACTGGTTCTGTAGTAAGTTTATTTGCAAATGTGGTGGTGACCTGACGCCTCTAATTGACTATATTGGCAGGTCTAACCAATCGTGCCATGTCTACCCAATCGTTTGAAAAAAAGTACTCCTACTCCCGTTTCCCCTGACAACGAAAGATAGTATTTATAGCCCGACTAATCGTGTTTAGCCTTACATTTATTGCGCTCCAATCAAATCGGATTTAACATGGAGACCCATTTCCCGTACAATGGTGGGGTGAAAATCTGCCACTGAGCGATTCTGATTTGGGTGTTGTCTGACATCCCTCACTATTTCTTTTGGCTATAATTTGGTAATTCCTAGACTATTTGCGTAACGTTTAACATATTCTTTGTCAGCAAGTCCTAAGGAACCCAAATATACAAATTTAAAGGAGCTAAGTGGCTGCGTTCAAAATATGCACTTTCTTCTACCTCCTGTTTACTTCGAATACGATGTGGTGTCTGGGTACTGTAATGTTTTCAAACGTAAACCAGTATAATGTCATATTTCCTAATAAGCGTTTTTCAGGATTTTAAAACCTAACTCTGGTATGGGTAGTGTTGTTTATCACTGTCGATTTGAAAAAAAAAGCTAGTGCTTGTGGCCTTACACGCGTGATGGTAGTAATTGTGTATCGCGCGACTGTGGTAGTATTGCCTGCGTCCCTGCTTTCAGCCCTCCCTTTTTTCTATCTTTAGTCCATCTGTCTTTCGTTTTAGGTAACGTAGTGTATAAAAAGACATGAATGGAATTTTAAATCTAGGTCATCTTGCGTATCTCAAGGTTTTTCTTAGAAATGGAGTACACATTTTATTGAGTTGGGGAAACGCGTGTATGCTGCAGAAGGCTTTTACTATCAACGTGAAACGTTACAATTTGCAGACGAAGGAGAAAACAAGGGGGATTTCGAGTACAGTCATTGTGACAGCACTGTTCTTTACCATTCTTCTTTCCTTTTATAGAAGTCATTTGTTAGGCTTTACATTTACGTTTTAATTTATATATGTGGATTAGAATATTTCACGACATCTCCCCTCTTAAAACAGACATCTTATGTCAGTCCTTTATTCTATATACACATAGATAAATGTAAGTCAACTTGACTTTACTCTGCTGTTGTGCTATCATGGTTTTATGTAGTTGGGTCCATTCAGAGTAAGCACTACTCATGAAATCTGCCTCAGACCTCTACAACCAATAATATTTTTCGGTTATGTTACTGAACAGCCGCAAGTGTGACTGCTTGTCTTAATGCTGCTTCACAACCCGTATTCACCATTTCTCTTCTCTGAGTCTGCGCAATGACATGTCCAGAGAACATTAGATTTTCCTCAAAATGTACGTTATGAGGAGATAACATATACCTGGTGATAGCAGAGTTTTCGTAGTGGATCCCATAATCTTCTTATTAGCCTGTATGAAACATTCGGAATATCCTCAATCAAAGAGGCAACTCAGGGATTCATTACGTTCCTCCGAAATGTTTACATCCAACAATTTTGTCTGATCTCAGGTTTTACTGGAATCTGATAGTAGCCTTTACTCAGATCCACCCTTGAGAAATATTTAGCTTTATTTAGCCTGGCAAACAGCTGATTTGTATCCGGCAATGGATCCACCTGTCCTTCTGTAATAGCATTCAGTCTCCTGTAATCTATACAGAGTCTATGTTCTCCAGAGGGTTTCCTTAAGAGTACAACACCGGAACTATACGAAGATTCACTGTGTGAAATAATTCCTTCCTTCAACAAATAGTCTATCTCTTCCTTCAAAGCTTTCTCCTTAGCAAAAAGAATCGAATATGGTTTCATACAGACAGGTGTGGGGTCTATCAGTTTCATATCATATTCCAATAAGTTTGTATGCCCAGGTCGGTCTGTTAACACCTCTGTATGAGTATCTAGAACCTGTTGCACTCTCTCTTTCTGAGTTTTCGTTAAATGTGTACTGATTTTCACCTGTGCCGCTGTCTCACAGGGGTGTAATGGATATTCAAATGATGAAAGTGGTTCCTTTTTCATCTCCATGGCAATGGACAAGGTCAACAAGTGTGTCTCTTCCTGATGTTCTCTTTCCAAATATTTCTTCAGGAGATTCACATGATAGATTTTTTCTTTCCCCTTCTTATCTATCTTATAATTGGTTCTAGACACCTTCTCTAGAACTGTATATGGACCTTGCCATCCAATTTGTAACTTATTCTGACTACCGGGGAGAAGAAGCAGTACCTTCTCTCCCACAGCCAAATCTCTGTCTTTCGCTTTCCTGTTATAATAGGCAGCATGTTTCTTCCTGGCTTGTTTCAAATTTTCATTGGCAAGTTTCCAGCCAGTTTTTAAACGAGTGGTCAGCTCATTCACATATTGGTATGAGGATGTAATATTTTCCTCTGCTTTTTCATCAGTCCACGTTCTTAACAGAGTTACATATGGACCTTTAATTTTGTGGACCTATTTGTCCATGCACCGGTATGGTCTCTTCCACTGGAAGCGCTATAGTGATGATTTTTCTTCCCAGAATTATCATGCACAAAACGACCGCTACCAATTTTTTTCTTGGGGCTGTCTCCCCACTTAAAATTCTTGATGAGAGATTTCCTCTCTACATCCTCTTCCTCCAGTTTGTTTAAGTCCGATTGAGGGATTTTCGGCTTATCCTGGGGTAAGACATCTTTTTGCACTCTCTGCATAGTGGCCATTGTAAAACAGTTAAGTGAAGCTTGTCCGTGAAAAGGGGCTTCCCATTTCATTTGGTCCACTTTATCAAATTTATGTTTCTTTGTATTTTCAGGCCTACGTTTGCCCTTTGGCGTGTCCAGGTCCTGATCAATGTTCCCACTTGTGGGTGTTCCCTCATGTGCTATGCTACACCTTTCTACAAAATTCTCAATGTCCCATCTTGCTTTGGGCCAATAATAATTGTGAGCCACCTTTTGGATGATGGTACCTATTTTTTCATGGTCCCCATCTGGTTTCACATGTAGGCTCCTTATTAATTCTGCCCTATATCTTTTAGGAAGTACCAGCTGTCCCTGACCTTTGGATCTAGCTCCAGTCTTCCTATACATCAACTTGTTTTTCATGTAAAAATCTCCCTTGCCTGGAGTTGTATGACAAGTTGACAATTTCCTGAAACAAGGCTTGAGGGTCTTATCCCCAGCCTGTGCCTTCCTCATCTCTTCTGGAGTGGTATCTAACATAATATCCTCCTCCTGTCTTGAGGTCGACCTGACCTGAAGGGTGGCCATAACTATAGGGTTCCTTCTGCAACGGTCAGTGTCATGATTGTTCATCTGACAATTTTTACACCACCTTTTCCCTTGGTTGAAAGATTTTCTTTCATCATATTTCCTTTCATCGAATTGTGGGGTTTTATTTTTATTGTCATACCGTGGCCTATCAAACTGGTGCTTACCTTTGTTTTGATCCCTAGGATCAAATTTATTAAAGTTCTGTGGTGCCCTAAAATTTTCCAACTGTTTCTTTTTGTTACCTGATACCTCTGCCTGAGCTGCTTGATACCTTTCAGCAACATTTAGCAACTCACCCAGCCTCTCTGCACCTTGTTCCATGAGAAACTTTCTCAGGTCTGGAGCCATGGACTCTCTTAGTTGTTCTATAAGGACCATTTCCTTAAGATCTTGGGTTTTCCCCAGAGAAGTCCATTTCTCCAAGTATGTCTCTATTCGTGCAGAGAACTGGTGATAGGTTTCACCTGACAGTAGTTTAGCATTCCTAAATTTTTTCCTATAAAATTCTGCGTTCTTTTCATATCTTAACAAAAGAGCCTGCTTTAGCATGTCATAATTTTCCTGATCACCTCTGCTCATTTTGGCAAAAACTTCATAAGCTGCCCCACGAAGCCCTTGAGATAACTTTAAGCTCCACCTTTCTCTCTCTAACCCATATGTGGTAGCTAATAGTTCATATCTATTTAGATAGCTCTCAATATCATCGTCTTTCTCAACAAAATGATCTAAATGAAAGTTCATAGCTGAGGTTGAGGCTCCCTGGCTAGCAGTGGCATCAGAGGCAAAGGGACTGGCACCATTTTCAGGAGCATGGCCTTGAAACTCAAACTCCCTTAGTCGTAACTCATGTTCCCTTTGTAATCTCTTCTCCTCCTTTTCTGCTTCCCTCTCTGCAGCTAATCTCTTGTCTTCCCTTTCTGCAGCTAATCTTCTTTCTTCTGCTTCCAATTTCTTAGCTTCTTTGTCAGCCTCAATCTGCAACGTCTTAGCCTCAGCCTCAATCTGCAACCTCTTAGCCTCAGACTCAGCCTCAAATTGCAGCCTCTTAGTCTCAGACTCAGCCTCAAATTGCAGCCTCTTAGTCTCAGCCTCAGCCTCAAATTGTATCTTCTTAATTTCCTTTTCAGCCTCTAACTTTCTTTCGGCCTCTTTTTCTAATCTTCTTTCTTCCCGTTCAATATATTTGTCACATTCAGCAGTGACATAAGAAATCATAATTTGCCCGTCCATTCCTAACTCTTTCGCAGTCTGTACAGCAGCAGATCGAAATTTTGCCAAGTCGGCCATTGTCTAACATGCAATTGTAACAATTCAATCTTTCAATAATTATCTAAGGACACTACAGGCACTGAGAGCTCAACGTTATTTATTTCCACCCAAGGATACCTTTTAATTCTTATTATTCATAATATCTATAACAGGAGAAAGTTCAATATCCCTGGAGCGAGCCCCCAATATATGTGGTAAAGTGGGATATTATAAATATTTATAGGGGACTTAGTGTACTGACTGAGATCAGCTGTGAAGGTATCTGTATCTAATAAGTGTAGTGTATTACAGATGACCTTACTTGCTACCACATATTTATACCTCAGTCAGAATTATTCTGGAATATTGTGATGACTACGTTGAATGTCTAGGGTTTTGTAAATGATGAAGTGTAAGTCACAACAATAACAGACAGATAAACAATTTAATTTATTCCACCACACTTGACAACAGTTTGACACTCACATACATATAACACTCTATGAGACTATCTTAAATGAGTCACTGGTAAATTTTCAAATATCAATATGTATTAAGTACTTTTCATTAATATATATGTGTCCTGATTCAAATACAAAGTGAACCAGGAATCACAATCAATTTTAATTACAAGTTATATGTACAGAATTTATCAATATGAATCTTGTAGTGACATATTTTATTAATATTATCTTATGTGTGTCAGTTGTGTAGTGGTACTATGAGGTAATACTGGTTTTGTTTTTCAAGCTATGTTGGTATTTGTCATCATGACTTCAAGTGTTTGTTTCTGTTGGAACTAGTATTGGAGATGTTCTCAGTTCCTGGCATTAAAACAATTAATTTCCCCTCTTATTTTTATACAATGTCAGTTTAAGATGGGGTTACATAATGTTGAGCTCCGCTGGCCACATAGGCTTATCTTTCGTGATGGCGGCAGGAAAAGACTCCTCTGCTCGATTGCTCCCCTGTGTTCTGGAGACACCTCACTGTTTGCTATATGGACCAAGGAGTATGCTATCCGCCTCTGGATTCAGCAAAGCTCTGACCAGGTGCTGCTCAATAACTTTTGGACCACGGTCCCTGAAACAAGAAGGTTGTACCTCCTACTTCAGAACTAATTTATACTCTATTTCTACACTGAGCACAATACATAACAAACACTGAGTTCAGAGCGGTAGGCCAACTGTCAGCTTCATCTGAAATAATTTACACCAGTATATTCCTCCCTAATGATTACTACGCCTCTGCAATTCCAGCATTATTTCTTTCTAGTCAATAAGCTAGGTGTCAGTGTACTGTTTGGCAATTCCATGTAGTTTTACTTTCCTCCGACACCTTCTGTTCAGGCTGGAGCACTATAGAGGCTTTACCTCATGTTCGCTACTGAACCACACATATATACAGACATAAATTATCAATTTACATTCAATTTTCATTAAAAGATATCAAATATTTCAAGCTTACCACAATTCATGGAAATAATACAGAATTACGTTGACTGGCACTGAATATAACACAATTTCGATCTGCCGATGTCCCAGGCTTTTATTTAGAAAAAATATGCACTGGTGCTCAACGCACTGGTTCTGTAGTAAGTTTATTTGCAAATGTGGTGGTGACCTGACGCCTCTAATTGACTATATTGGCAGGTCTAACCAATCGTGCCATGTCTACCCAATCGTTTGAAAAAAAGTACTCCTACTCCCGTTTCCCCTGACAACGAAAGATAGTATTTATAGCCCGACTAATCGTGTTTAGCCTTACATTTATTGCGCTCCAATCAAATCGGATTTAACATGGAGACCCATTTCCCGTACAATGGTGGGGTGAAAATCTGCCACTGAGCGATTCTGATTTGGGTGTTGTCTGACATCCCTCACTATTTCTTTTGGCTATAATTTGGTAATTCCTAGACTATTTGCGTAACGTTTAACATATTCTTTGTCAGCAAGTCCTAAGGAACCCAAATATACAAATTTAAAGGAGCTAAGTGGCTGCGTTCAAAATATGCACTTTCTTCTACCTCCTGTTTACTTCGAATACGATGTGGTGTCTGGGTACTGTAATGTTTTCAAACGTAAACCAGTATAATGTCATATTTCCTAATAAGCGTTTTTCAGGATTTTAAAACCTAACTCTGGTATGGGTAGTGTTGTTTATCACTGTCGATTTGAAAAAAAAAGCTAGTGCTTGTGGCCTTACACGCGTGATGGTAGTAATTGTGTATCGCGCGACTGTGGTAGTATTGCCTGCGTCCCTGCTTTCAGCCCTCCCTTCTTTCTATCTTTAGTCCATCTGTCTTTCGTTTTAGGTAACGTAGTGTATAAAAAGACATGAATGGAATTTTAAATCTAGGTCATCTTGCGTATCTCAAGGTTTTTCTTAGAAATGGAGTACACATTTTATTGAGTTGGGGAAACGCGTGTATGCTGCAGAAGGCTTTTACTATCAACGTGAAACGTTACAATTTGCAGACGAAGGAGAAAACAAGGGGGATTTCGAGTACAGTCATTGTGACAGCACTGTTCTTTACCATTCTTCTTTCCTTTTATAGAAGTCATTTGTTAGGCTTTACATTTACGTTTTAATTTATATATGTGGATTAGAATATTTCACGACACAGACATATTATGAATGTGTAATGTGGAAAGTAGATAAGAACAGAGTCACTAATGAAAATTATGGGAAGAGATCTGACCTCTGGAGAGTAAGAAGACTATTTTTCCAGCCTTCTGTGACTGTGACGGACAATTTAGCGTCCCTGAAAGAGTTGGATGACAGGGTATTTTTTCTCGCATAACATTAGAACTCCTGAACAGTGGCTGAAACCGTCATCAGCCTGAAACGTTTCCACGTTGGCTAATTAGATATGTAGACTGTTATCTTACGTCCTGTTCCGAGAATCGCATTGACTTAAGGAGCAGTTTAAACCACCCCCACTGTTATCCCGGGAACAATTATAAGAAGTTATTTACTCACTTCGCCCGTACCCCATAGCTAGCGGGGCGTCGCCAGAAGATCACTCCTGTCTCTAGAGCGATTCTAGGCAGTTTTTTATTTCCTGGGACAGTAGCCTGCCCAAATAGGGGGCGTTGCCTAAATCAAACGAGTTTAGCAGCTAACCTCAAAGACACTGAGGATGTCTGGAAGTCTCCTGCTGCTGAGATGACACGGCAATGTGAACCAGAGTAGACGAGGCAAGCCTTCTCGCAGACTTCGCACCTCTGTGTCAATCGGCAAACTTGCCCGAAAGACTGAGGAACGGGAGAACCCCGAGCGACCAGGAAATGGAGTAACAGGTCATGTCGACCGGTCTAGAAATCTCATTTTCTTCTTGAAATGAAGAGAGGTGCGAAAATTTCTCATGTCCCACTCACCTTCATTTCATTTTCATATATATAGAACCCTGTAGAAGACCATGTTATCACTCGTTGCGAGACATTTTAAAACTCACTAGCTTATAGTTTAAATCCTGCTAAAATTCTCTCTGGATTTCTTGGCTATACTGCAGTGTAGTATTCTGTGCTAAACGGTATAATATACTTGTTCTAAAGTGATCAGTGGGCTAGTTCATTCATGTTATTTCACTGGATTTTGTGTTGATTTAAATCTATTAAATTAAACCTATCTCAAAAGTTTCCAGTTGTAAAATTAATGATATATCTATTATAGTATTTCCAAAAATAATAGATGCTTAAAATGATTAAATTAACTTTTAAAGTCGCGAAGGAATGTCTAACTAACTAATTGAGTTAAGTTCTAGATATATATGTGTGTTTTATCACTAGAACTCGCGAAGTGTTTTCTTAAATACATAATTAAATCCGCGAGTGCATATAATAGTCTTAACGTTAAATTTATCGCATTTTAGAATGTTATTGAATTTTTCGATATGAATTACATGTTTTCTATTTTTCATATAGAGTGATCCCTTTTGCATCCCAGCAAATCTAATCTAAGCAAAGCAAAGCATAAACATTGTGTAGAGTCTCCCTGACTCAGAACTTGTTGAGACTGTGTAAATTTTTAATCTTTGAGGCGATTCTATGTTTGGAATTCCGCTATCTAACTTATAGCAAAGAAAGCACACCCAAAGACAAATTTAACACACCATCAAGCAAATTAAGTTGTAACGGGAAGAAGAACACTGGCCCGAGCTTTTGTTAGTTTACTGATACAGAGAGAGAATACACATTTACCTGAACAGTGATGTGACTAGTTTTCTCCCTGGACTTAAACCATACCTCACGGATAAAGTGTATCAGCACGCTTAAGAATTTTTATCATCAGCGGCAAAGTCAAATAGACCACACCATCCTCACCCCGGTATCAGAGACCGTGCCCTCCCACAGAAACTGTTATTAAGAAAAGAGACACAAATACAGATTCATTTTCCAGCGATTACGGGATCCTTTTTATGTGCTGACCGCCTACCCGCTAATCTGGGGCTGGAACTTGAACTAACACTCATACATTTAGTTTGAGGTGTAATTGCTGTTGTGTTATTCTATGGAGTGCCAGATTTTTTCACAATCGGTAAGTGTGAGCAAGATGAGTGAAGGCCTTTACTAGCGCGCATGAATGAAAGAGATATATAGTTGCTAAATTTATCAATTGCCTTACTTGATAATTAGCATATTTGTCTATATTCCTTGTATTGTTTCCTTTAAGGGCGATTTCCTTTTGGAACTCTGTTTATACACCCCCCCCCCCTTTTTTTACTTGCTTAGTAAAGGGAAAAACATTTGGAGAACAATAGGACTTATTCCACCACCTACCCCTATTATTGTTAACCTCTTGTATCAGAGTACATTAATTTACCGTTGGGATAAAATTAACTATCTATCTGATAAATTACCTATCTTTGGACTGGGTTTATCTCTGTCTATTTTCAGGAGGAAAGGGCGTAGTGGATACCAATCTTCATAAATCCCTCCTCACCTGGTCATTTGTAATTTCCATACCTATGATATATTTTGTTTGTAAACATATAATATATGTTGTAACTGATTCTTTACTGTTAAATAAACACGTAAAACCTATCTAGTACTGTGTTGGAAGACCAAGGCCCAAATTCCCCTATCTGTTTAATATAGTTTGTATTCACGTGCGTCTGTGTGTTTAAAGCACCAAATCGGTGTGAGCGCAGGTGTGTGTCTGGAAACTGGCAAATAATTGTTTGACCAGGAGAGTTGAAGAGAAGATTGAGAGGAACGATTTGTCGTAAATAAGTCTGTCTTTACTCTCCCCAGCGCTCTGTGAAGCAACTATTTACTCTATAACCATTTCTATCACTACGCTTTTCACCACCAGTCTACACTCTAAATAGGACCACTATTTCCAAGACTCTTTTCTCTCAAAATAAATTTACGACAGTGACTATGGTTAAATGTCAGTCTCTTGCCCGTTATCTCTGGACAAATAGAAGAATTCTAGCATGCCGTAAGAACATATATCACGACATTCAGTGACAGTTATAAGAGAAGAGGTCCTGACCAAAATAGGTATTTTTATGTTTATTAAACAACCAAAAAAAAAAAAAAAAATAATTCGACCACAAATCAACATGAAAATCAGTATGCCTTCGCAATCTCTGAAGGCCAAAAAAAAAAAAAATTATAATCACAGTAAACAAACAACCTACCACACCACTTACATAAATCGCACACAAGCAGATCGCCTCACTCCACACCAACATACAGAGAGTCTCTCACACATCCAGCTTTTTAACTAACATGGGGCCCCCAGTCTTCCGTCATGAAAAACGGCCTTTGCTGCCGTGTGCTAAAATAAATCCTGGTATGTAAGTACTCCTAAACTCCGAGAAATCTAACACTGTTCCTTTGAACGTTGCTGTCCAATTCATGAAGGAGATAACCTCCCTATGGAAAACAGGTGTCGTAAAAATCCCAGCGTGCACTCGCTATTCAAGCACGGGTAAAGGGAACCCGTACCAGTGCGCTTATCCAACCACGAATAATACATCCAATTTGGAGGTAGCTAGAGATCACTGCTGACAAATAAAAGACCAAGTATAAGTGAGGGTTCTCAAGTAAAGCGCCTCTCTGTGCTTCATAATGGTAACTTAGCTTCAGATAGTGTCTAGTGTTGCCCAGGTGCCGCTTCTTCTGAAGAATGCTCCAATATTCCGGTTTTACCGACTATCAATGGTTCGGGTAGGTTGCCGATACAAGTCGATGGCAACGGAGACAGCCGGTCTGGCGGGAGGAATAAAATGTATCCGGCTAAGGCTGGGAGTATGTACTTCGGTGTAACCGGCCCTACATGGGTCTGACGATATTGTCCCAAAGGTTGTTGGGCAAAGATGGCTACCCGTAGGCAAGGGCGATAGATCTACCTGTATGTGGTTGATAAGTATTGGTAGTAGATGTCTTGACGATGTAAGTTGCTCCCACTACGGTTACAGAGAGCATAGGGTTACAGACGTCGACCACTCTGAAAAAAACAACCAGTTCACACATATCGTTAACAATTTTCCAAGTCAGGTCTGATGTTTATCAACATACAACAGTACATCTTTCGCTCCCTCCCTTAACACACACACAGAGTCAAAATACACGCACTTCCCCTTGCTCTTCTACGTTACAAAAAATCACACACACCTGCGCTGATTAGCCTAAACATTCGCACAGGCAAACGCGTCCATGCGTTACTTACACGCTGTTTACGCGGACGGTTCTACTGACCTCGCTTTTCACACACACAGCCGCTTTAAGCAAGTCCAGTCTAGTCAGTCAAAACATGAAGTGATAAATAAGAGTGCCCCTGAGATAATTTATCTAATAGGGACTACACTAGAAGTTATAATAATTAATGTTGCGATGACACACACTAATCGCAAAACAAATAGCAGACTTTATGCAGAATTAATTTATACACATATTCCAGAAATGGAAAACAAATGGTCAAATAAAATATACATCCGCTCCGCTTTCTTGTCTTTCTTAAAACTCCCTCTCTCTTCTGTCAGATAAAATATTCCTAAGTCTTACGCGTTCACTCTTAGTTGAATTAAAATTAGCATAATGCTTAAAAATTACCAGATCCCCTGGGTCACACAAAAATTACTTTACTTAACGAATTAAATACATTATAGGGCAACTCTGGATTAAGCTCTACATAATAAAGCTAACTCCACAAAAATAACTTTAAAGAAATTAAGTGTGCTTACCAAGCAAAGGAATTCAATTCCCGCACAATAAATCTGGTTATAGGCCATCAACCTAACCTGATTTTCCAAGCAGCAAGGAAATCCTAAGGGCGACAATAGTACCGAAAGGAGGGAACTACGTTCTTATATAGTAAGAAAAGAATCGTGGAATCAAAGACTTTAGACAGAAAGCCGCTTTTTGCACGTGCAAAGATGTGGGCCTGAACTGGGCTCTAGGAAGATTGACAGAATCAGAGAGAGAATATAAGCTATTAGAGCATAAACTGACAGAAACGTGGGCATGGACGGGAGATAGAAAGAACGCAGACAGAGTAAAGGGCAGATGATTCCAATCAAAGCGTGTCAGACACTCAACGTGGGCAGTCCTGAGCCCATAACAACAAGCAACCAGATGCTGGAACATACAGGCCCATTTACATACTTAGAAAGACAGTAACACCAGACGGCGGAACAAGCAAAGCCACCATGAACTGAATGAATAAAGCGAGAACAGCCTTTGCTAGTCTCAACAACATCGGGAAGTCTTCCCAGTACAGCACAAACACCAAATTAAGATTATATGAGAGCTGTGTGCTTTCTGTGCTTCTCTATGGTGCGGAATGATGGAGAGTAACAAAGAAGGAAATGTCGAAACTGTCCTCCTTCCACACAATCTGCCGAAGAAAAATTATCCGAATCTTTTGGCCGAATACTATCACTAACCAAGAAGTACTTACTCGGAGTAACCAAGAGGACATGCACACCTTCATAGCTGGCAGACCACGTTCTCAGAAGACACCCCGATGCCATCACAAAAACAGCTATGCTGTGGACCCCCGAAGGAAAGCAAAAGAGAGGCCATCCAAAAATAACTTGGTGGAGAATTGTGGAGGCCGAGATGGAAAAAATGAACCAGAGCTAGGACACTGTATGAAGGATGGCCGCCGACCGAATAAAGTGGAAGCAGTTTGTTGCTGCCCTACAAGACGCCACCAGGCGTGATGGCCACTGACTGCTTTGACAGTCGGCAGCTAATGATCAAAGAAGATATATATATATATATATATATATATATATATATATATATATATATATATATATATATATATATATATATATATATAAAGATATATTGTTACACCTCAATTCGAACACAGGCGTGCGCTCTATAAGGCATGGCTGTGCGCGAATGAGGATGCACGATAACGCACCAATTGTGAAAGCGCACACTTTATTTTAGTTGTGACGTAAGTCAGAAATGCATTGTGACGTAGGCGCCGTCTGCTCCTGAAAGCTAACGGCCAACCTTCGTTCTCTTTGGGCTAGTGTCCGTCGAGGTGGAAGGACGCATTATTATGCGCTCCTGATAAATGTGTTATAGTGTACAAGTTATTCGAGGATTTTTTAAGACGACTGCGCTTTTGATACATGCCAGTGATGTAAGGCATGTGACAGAGAGGTATTTGAAATAATTAATATGAATTCCGTGGAGATTTACGACGATATAATAGTATTCGTGGACTTTGATCATTATTACACGACTAGTTTGCCTTTCATTTATGCCTAAGGACGGTGTAGTGTGTATAATCATTGTGCTTGAAGATGTGGAGCTATGTACCTTGTGAGTACCGTAAATAACAAGATTGAATGTATAGCAGCCTGAACTACATTCTTCGACGTTATGTTACGTGTTCGGCTTGTTACATTTTACATTCTAAGCATTGAACAATGTATAATCGAACCCAATGCAACATTTCTTCTTCTTCTTCTTTGATCCTTAACCGCCGACCGTCAAAGCAGTCAGTGGCCATTACGCCTGGTGGCGTCTTGTAGGGCAACAACAAATTGATTCCACTTTGCTCGGTCGGCGGCCATCCTTCCTACAGTGCCCCAACTCTGGTTCATTCGTTGCATCTCAGCCTCCACAGTCTTCCGCCAAGTTGTTTTTGGTCGGCCTCTCTTTCGTTTTCCTTCAGGGGTCCAAAGCATAGCTGTTCTTGTGATGGCATCGGGGTCTCTTCTGAGGACATGGACAACCCAGCTCCAGCGTCTGCCAGCTATGATGGTGTGCATGTCCTATTGCTTGCTCCGAGTAAGCAGATCTTGGTTGGTGATGATTTTCGGCCAAATGATTCGGAGAATTTTTCTTAGGCATGTTGTGTGAAAAGATGACAATTTCGACATTTCCTTCTCTGTAACTCTCCAGCTCTCCGCGCCATAGAGAAGCACAGAAAGCACACAGCTCTGATATAATCCTAATTTTGTGCTTGTGCTGAACTGAGAGGACTTCCAAATGTTGTTTAGACTAAAAAAGGCTGTTCTTGCTTTGTTCATTCTGTTGTTGATGTCTTTGCTTGCTCCGCCGTCTGGTGTTACTATGCATCCTAGGTATGTGAAGGCATCTGTCTGTTCCAGTTGCTGATTCCTTACTGATATGGGCTCAGGGTTGCTCACATTGAGCGTCATGACCTCTGTCTTCTTTAGGTTGATGTTCAAGCCCACCTGCTGGCTATACTTATTAAGTCTATCCGTTTTTTCCTGGTTTTGTTGATGTGAATGTGCTAGCAGTGCAATGTCATCTGCATATTCCAGATCTTCCAATGTAGAAAATGTAGTCCATCTTATTCCTCTTGGATTGCCCTCTGTTGTCTGGCGCATCACCCAGTCTATGACTGTTAAAAATAGAGTGGTTGATAAGGGGCATCCCTGTCGTACTCCTGTCTTCACTTCAAAGGTTAGGTTGCTCTGCCCAATGCTGCACGTAAAGTTGGCATAAAGGCTTTTTATGATTGACACTATGCAGCTTGGAATTCCAAAAGCCCTCAGTAAATGCAACATTTAACACCATATAATAAACTGGTTGCCAAATAACAACACTTATAATTCTTGATACCTGCAAGTCTGGAAGGAAGAGCTGGAGAAGAGAGGGATGGTCATAAGCAGCTCTAAAACAAAATTAATGGTGATATCACGAGAAGAAAGAAGACATCAGATTAAGCTGGGAGAACAGGTCCTGGAGCAGGTCGACCACTTTAAATACCTCGGAGCTATTATAGACCGAAAGGGAGGCATCAAAGAAGAGTTGGCCACTCGAAAAGCAGCAGCTGGGAGACTTTTTCAGGCCATAAATCGAGGATTCCTCAGCAAGAGAGAGGTTGGTAAGAAAACGAAGATGGCAGTATACCGCTCCACCTATGTCCCAGTCTTGACATATGGATGCGAGTCATGGGCAATGACTACAACCCATAAAAGCCAGATCCAAAACACAGAAATGAGGTATCTGAGGAAAGTGGTTGAAGTAACAAGAAGAGACATGGTACGCAACCAGACGATACGTCAAGGCCTAAAATGCCACCCCCTACAGACCCAAGTGGAACAGTCCCAACTAAGATGGTTTGGCCATGTCTGCAGAATGGGAGAAGATCTGCTACCAAGACAAGCATGGGAAACAAAGAGCCAAGGATCCAGACCCCGAGGACGACCCAGAGTCCGCTGGGAGGACAACATTAGACAATCTTTGAAGGACCGAGGACTAGAATGGAACCAGGCCAAAAGGAAGACAGCCGATAGAATAGTATGGCGCTCTCTCTTCCAAACCTCTACACCTTACGGTAGAAGGGGAACGACTAAGTAAGTAAGTAAGTATAATTCTTGATGGCCAGTCAATGCGTAACACACATACTCACACACACACGCGTGCGCGCGCGCACACACACACACATATATATGTATATATATATATATATATATATATATATATATATATATATATATATATATATATATATATATATATATATGTCGTAATTTTTATCTGAGAGGGTGCTGATGGATATTGGTCCTTTTAGAGTGTAGAGGAATATTGAAGGCTCTGTGAGAATAAGGATTTAGGAGAATGAGGTAGTAGATTCACAAGCGCTGGGAAGAGCAAGGACAGTCTCTTATTACGACAATATCTGTTTCTCACAGACTATTCCTATCTCTCTTCTGAACAAACAATTGTTTGTCAGTTCCAGTCGCTCAGGCGCACTCACCGATTTGGTGATTCTGTCGCACAACGTACATGAATACAGTCTACACAGATGGAAATGTTTGGAGTTTTGGGCCAGCCGACAACCAACACCAATAAAGATTAATACCTTTATTATCATAAAGCAGTCACAAATAATTATACATTTAAAGTCAAAAATCAAAGGTTACAGAATACAAATATGATAAGGGAAGAGGGGGGTTTGAGGAGAAATATCCCATCCACCGTTTCCCGTTTGTATTTACTAACAGACAAGACCCGGTCCAAAAGACAAGAAAGGGGGGGGGGGGAGGGGTGATCAGAGATAGGCAATTTAACCCACTGGTAAATTTATTACTCTGAGGCAAGGGGTTACAGTAAAAGGGGAGGGGGTGTAGAGGAAAAGCTAGGGTTCTCAAATGTCTCCCTTTAATCATACAAATTTTACGGGAGGGGGGAATGAACACAGTTACACAATCCCGCTAGGAGAAATCCCGTACAAGAAATATAATGCACCTTAATACTAGGTCGAACTAATTAAAAGAGTAAAGAAAAGATTAAATCTCCTTTCATTCAAAAAAACACACTAGGGCTGGCCATCCCACAAACACACACGCAGACTTACCAAAATGGTGAATTCTGTCACTCTAGGAATTATTTACCACAGCAGCAAATACCGTGGAATAATGGACTGGTCCTCTTATTTCTTCCGTGTCAGGCCCCAGATTTAACGAGGTAACAAATAGTCTCAAAAAATCGCCAGACGGTGAAGCGTAAAGGCTACTGTTGGTTTAGATAAAGTTCCTAATGAATGGCACAGGCACTTGGCTAGGCGTGAGGTATGGTGTGGTTTCTAAAATTGGCAC